>JAKELL010000323.1:0-53913 GCA_021524915.1 Lactarius akahatsu
ACGTTACATCAAATCTAACTTGTCCTCTTGGTTCTCCACTCAGCGTACCACGGCGTGATCACTGACATCTTGAGTTCTTGTATAAAGACTCTAAAGTCGACTGTCCACTCCACCGTGACTGTGTGTTAGCACGTGATTTATCTCCGTGCCAAGCTTGGGTGTGCTCACCAGACGGTTCACTTCTAGTTTAACACTTGAGCTTGACGTAGCGAGGTGTCATACCACTACATGTATCCTCTGTACTCCTTACCCTATGCAATCTAACTTGTCCTCTTGGTTCTCCACTCAGCATGCCACAGCGTGATCACTGATAACTTGAGTTCTTGCATAAAGACTCTAGGTCATTGTCCTCTCCGCTGTGACTGTATGTTTAGTGCGTGATTTATCTCTGCGCTTGGCTTGAGTGTGCTCACCTGACAGTTCACCCTTAGTTCACACTTGAGCTTAGCATAGTGAGGTGTCATACTGCTACATGTACAGCAATGCAGGAAGTGATGAGAGCAGTTGCAAGCAAGACCTCCTTGGCCTGGGTTTTGGGGTCAATTGGGGGCTCCAGCGATTCTCCAGGCAGGATGAAAGTTTGTCCCTGTTGGAGGCTAGCAATGGTGTAGAAGAATGGTGAGATTTCCATCCACTCAAGGGTGAAGTCATTGAGTGCCGCTCATCCTGCTGCCGTTGATTTCCCTTTGATGATGGCAGCGGTGGTGGTGTGAGCAGTGAGGGGGAGGCCATATTTGACCACATATGTGAATATGAAGTTGTGGGAGTGGGACTGCGACCATTGTCCAGAGAGGATGATTATTTTCCCTTTGGAGAGTCGCTTGACCTCCTGTCATACTTCGGTGATGAAGGAGGATGGAGCCTGCTTGTAGATTTGAAGTTCAATGTTTGGGTCATTAATGCCTTGCCCATGAATGATCATAACTTCTGTGTTTGGGTTATTTTTCCATCGGGCTGCAGTCTCAGGGCACAACTTGCCTCCTGGGGTGTGGCCCATAGATTGGTTGACCTCTCTTGCATTGGCTGCTGCGGTGGTCTGCTGGTGGGCCACCTTTTGTGTGACAACACCTGCCCAGGAGATGGGCATTGTGGCCATCAGGACAGGTCTGCCATTCACATCGGTTTCCAGGCAGACCAGTTTGTCTGCTGGTGGCTGGAAGGATTTGCACATGACCGTGGCTGTTGCGGTGGGTGGGGGAATAGTGCCGGTTGTGGCACCTTCTGTGGAGAGCTTGGGGATGGGATCGTCCACAGGGTCATCAACATGGGCCATATGGTACAGTGTCTCATCCATTGTGGAGGGTCCCAGCAGCAGAGCAGTGTTGGGCTTCAGGGGGGCTGCCACCGCCTCCTTAGCTTTAGCCGTCACTGCCTTCCCTTGCTTTGGCCTTGTGTTATGTCTTGGTTTGATTGGCGCCTTGGGCTGGGAAGTGGACACTGATGCAGTGGCTATGACACCCTTGTCAGCTGTAACGCCACCACTGGCGTTAGTCCGACTTGGACACGAAAGGGCGTTCGCGACTTAGCAGAATATCTCTTCGAGGTCACGTGACCTGACTATGAGATGCACGGCGCTTGCGGGCACGTGATCTGAGCGTACACTAGGGCAGGTCGTGCCACTAGGTAATCCGATGATTAATGAAGACAACTTGCTCTGAGAGAGACAAGCGAAGCACACGTAGAGAGACAGATGAGAGTGGTGAATTGAAGAAGACCAAGATGGCAAATCTTGGTCTTATCGAGCCACTATTTATACATATACGAGGTAGCTTTAAAGCTCCTCTTGGATCTGTACGACGAATAGCGTATGTAGCTCGAACCCTACTACTGCTATCCTAGTGTTGACTCATGCCCTAATGGCATGTGATTGTTACCCTTTCGCTGACTGATGCTACTAGTCCATGACACATTACTGCTTACTCACGAGGTCATCACCGTAGGTAAGAGTCCGTTCCGCGTACACCGTGACATCACCCCCTTTTCAGCTGCGACGACCACGGCGCCGAGTGGGGCCTATCCCTCCTACCCAAGCTTCCTGTCGCTCCGTGATCCGGTCCAGCACGTTAGCCATTTCGAGGCGGAACTTACAACGGGCGAGTTCCGCCTGTACCCCTCCGAGCGCCTGCGCTAAGGCATGCAACCTTTGCTCCATTCTCTCGGCCTCGTGTCGGTAGGCGCGGAAGCGAGTCACCTCCGCTTTAAGTCCCACGTCCCTTAACTCATTCAACGCCCGATCCGTCCGGTGCTGGTTGCTATGTCCGCCAACGAGGGCGTACAGATCCTCGGGGGCGTAGTGGGGTTTCCCCGCCTCGCGTACCTGGGGCTCCGCGTACAGGGGTCGGCTATAGACCTTGTCGCTGTCGTCGACGAGGCCGAGTACTAGGGGGTCAGGACCTGCGACTACCTGTATAAAGGTCGCTTGATGCGTCACTCCCTGCGGGTCGGTGATGGGGTAATGGACGAAGTCGTCCCCCCGATTGTGTTTGTAGCCGTGAGGTGCGGAGCGGGTGTTGCCGCCTAGGTAGCGGAGGCGGACGGCAGGTAAGGTTTGAGTTTCGGTGTCGACGACGACTCCGGCGCGGTACAGGGGTCGCCCGGTGGTATCACAGGCGTACGGTGTTTCGCGGGGGTCATCAGAGTCGGTGGCGGTGATCAAGTAGGGCTGCTCAACTGGGTACCACTCCCTCAGCGACCCTTCTACTGCTTCGTAAACTGCCCTTTCAGCATCTCGATGTGCTGTCGGCGGCGAATGAGGAGGGATGCCTTGCGCGCTGCTGCTCTCGCTAGTTGCTCTTGCCGCCATTGCTCCGCGGGTGGTCTCCACGGCCGATGTTTCATCCACTCCTGCCAGCGTAGTGTTGCCGGCGTCTTCTTGGACCTCAATCCGGACGGGGAGAGGTCGAGGTGAGGGATTTTCACCCCCTCCGAGAGCTGAACGAAGCCTAGCAATTTCGGCTTCGGTGTACGGGGCGGTCGAGAGCCTTTCCCCAACTCCGTTGGTGAGCCAGTATGTCGCTGGCTGGTCGGGGTCTTCCAGGTCAATAATGGACTGGGCGTTGTCGAGGGCAGTCTGGAGCTCTTCGTAGGTGAGGCTGTCGATGAGCCGGGCAGTGAGAGAGGAGGGAGAGGAGGAAGTGGGAAGGGACATTTCTGAGTAGGTGAGGAATCCAGTATGAAGGGATGGGGGCAACTTAGTGTCGTGTGTCCGGTTTATATATATCCTGGCTGCCGTTGAACTCCGCTTGTACTCCGCTATGGCTTCGTCAGCGAATATGTCATTCTTGTTGACCCACTGATTCTCCGAGTCTGGGTACCCCTTCCATTTCACAAGGTATTGCACTTTCTTGCTCCGGCCGAATCTTCTGGAGTCTAGAATACGCTCCACTTCGTACTCCTCTTCCCCATCCACTAGATCCGGTGGTGGGCATTGGAAGTTTTCCCCGTGTAGGGGCTGTTGGAACAAGATAAGTACGTAAGGACCTTATCTATAGCAGTTACGACATTACGGTAGTATGCTTTCCTATTACGGTAGTTGGGAATACGTACTATAGCGGGCGCAATACGCCCTCTGAGTGAGAGAAGCCCTATGGCTATCTCGAAGTGGTAGTTTACATCAGGCGTGTGTAAAAACGCGATATTGTGGCCGCCTGTACTCATCACTTTTACGCATATGGACAGGGTAGGACCATAGAGTATAAAAACCCTCCCATGGGGAGGGAGGCGAATAGGATATTCACTCTCTTCTTCACTTGCGCACCCTCTCCACTCTATAGTCTCTCAGCCTACTCAAAGGTGAGAACTCCATTCCTGTTAGCTGCGCGTATTGCTGCGCAACAGGGGCGTCTCGCGATAGGGTGTGAGTAGATCAATGTGGAATACGGGGTGGATACTCCATTGCGTGGGGAGTTCTAGTTGATAATTGACCAGTGATAGGACGCGTGTGATTTTGAATGGGCCGTGCCGTCGTGCCGCTAGCTTGGCGGTTGGTTGATTGGTTCGCAGATGTCGTCCTTCTAGCCACACTTGATCCCCCACCTGGTACTTGGGTGTGTTCCGATGCTTGACCCATAGCAATTGTGCCTTTTTGATGAGGTTTTGAGCTTCTTTCCGTGCTTCTCGGAATTGCTGGAGTCGTGTGAGTACCTGTGGGATAGGGGATGGCTTGTCGATCCAATCAGCGCGCGGATCATATCCCATCATAAGTGAGAAAGGGGACTTCCTCGTCGCCTCGTGTGGCCAGTTATTGTGCGCGAACTCCGCCATTGGTAGGAATTGCGCCCAATTATCTTGACGCTCGTTGGTCCAGAACCTCAGATATTGTTCCAACCATTGATTGGTCCTTTCCGATTGTCCATCAGTTCGGGGATGGTACGCCGTGGAGATGTTCTGGTAGATGCCAAGGATTCGGCATAATTCGCGTGTGAACTTCGATGCGAATCTCGGGTCGCGGTCGCTGATAATTTTCGCCGGTAATCCGAATCTCCGAAACACGTGAGCGACGTACAGTGCAGCGGTTTCTTCCGCGGATATCTCCTCGTTGCAGGGGATGAATACTGATGCTTTGGTGCAGTCGTGGTCAGTTATGGTGAGGATCGAATCATATCCCTGTGACTCCGGTAGTTTAGTGATGAAGTCGAGGGCGATGACTTCGAATGGCTTAGCGTCAGGTGTCGGCGTGATGGGTACTAGTGGGGCTCGTGTCGGGTGGTTGTTGACTTTGTGGCGTTGACATTCCGCGCAGCCTTGAACGTACTCGGTGACGTGTTTCAACATGTTTGGCCACCAGTGGTCGCGCTCGATGATCCTCGCAGTTCGCTTGATTCCCGGGTGACCGTAGACGGGGGGGTCGTGATGGTTGGCGATGATCGTGCGGATCTCCTCTGGGCCTCCGGTGATTACTCGTGCGCCTTGGTGGTACCAGACCCCTTCGATCTTCTTGAGCTTGTGCGGATCTACCCAGGGGCGTAGGATGTTTTCGTCTTGTTCGAGGGTTTCCGGTGATTGCGTGGTGGCGTTTCGCACAAATACCTTCTTGGGTAGGACGATGACTCCTTCGTTGTCTCGTTCTCCTTTGTTGTAACGCCACCACAGGGGCGTTAAGTACGACGTGTACTCTGATAAGTCAACGGGATCGGTTAAGCGCGAACCGGTTAAGGTTCAGTTCGGTGATGAACAAGTATCACTTGGTCTCCCAGGGACACAAGGATATTAGCGGAAGTTCAAGGCTCAAGCGAAAAGGCGAGCGAAGAGGGACTCAAGCGCAAAGGCGAGTCAAAGTCGTTCGTGAGGCAAAGACGATTGTGGTATTACACAAGAAGTCAAGTCTACCGTACAAGCTAGGTAGAGCGTAACTTATATACTGCTACAGGTTGTTTGTGAAGTACAAACATATGACGCGATCCTGAGGTACTGGCCCCAGCGAGCTAATAAGGAAGTGCAAAGGGGAAGTCCGTAAAAGGCACAAGGGAATCCCGCGGGGGCATGCGGGGCTCAAATGACGTCAGCGGACTCTAGAAGTCACAGCCCTGGCTTCCCTGTGGTCATGGGGTTGGTGCGAGATAAGAGGCGGGGATTGAATCGAAGCGGAACATAGGTAAACGTACACGTGAACGCGAGACAAGACAGATAAGCAGATAAGACCTATCGTACAGAAAGACGAGAATCGTAACATTTGTCGTAGTCGGGTCTTCGTGACAGTGCGTCTGCGCGGCCGTTGTTGGTTCCTTTAATGTGGTGGATCTCGAAGTCGTACTCCATGAGTTCCAGGACCTCTCGAGCTACGCGGCGACTTATCTTTTGTGGTGTCTTCCAGTGTGTGAGGTTGAGGTGGTCGGAAAAGATTTTGATTTTGTGCGGTGAGCCTGCCAGGAATGGTCTCCAGTGTCGTAGTGCTTTGACAATCGCCAGGAGTTCCAAGTCGTATATGTCGTAGTTGCGTTCCGCTTCATTTAGGGTGGCCGAGAAGTAGCCAAGTGGGTGTCTTTTCCCGTCTTGCTTCTTCTGTAGGAGTACTGCACCTACTGCGTATCCCGATGCGTCTACTTCAAGTTCGAATTGGTCTGTTAGCGTGGGATGTGCGAGTACTGGTTCGCTTGTGACTAGGCGTTTGAGGGTTTGGAAGGCCGTTTCTTCGTCTTTGCCCCACGTCCACTCTGCGTCTTTGCGTGTGAGTTTGTTGAGGGCTCGTGCGTATGTGGCGAAACCGCGAATGAAGAGGCGATAAAAATTGCAGAAGCCCAAAAAGGAGCGTACATCACGTACTTTCGTGGGTGTGGGCCAGTCGCGTATACCAGCAATTTTTACGGGGTCCATTCGAGTTACCCCCTTTTCAAGGATTACCCCCAGGTAATCCATTCGCGGTTGGTGGAAGGTACACTTGGACGGTTTGAAGTATAGGTCATGGTCGAGTGCTACTTGGAGTACGGCGCAAACTGCATCTATGTGCGCTTGAAGTCCTGCGTGTTCGAGGGTGGCGATGCCAATGTTGTCCATGTATACTCGGATAATTGTTCCCATTGCCGCGAAGACTCGGATCGTGTCGCCTAGGATGTCGTTCATCATGTTCTGGAATGTTGCCGGTGAGTTTGTGAGCCCGAAGTACATGACGAGTGGTTCGAAAAGTCCATATTTCGTTTTGAAGGCTGCTTTGTACTCGTCCCCTTCTTTGATGCGTACGTTGTTGTACCCCCATCGCACGTCGAGCTTGGTGAATATGTGTCCGTCTCCCAAGTTGTTGATGAGTTCCGACATGAGGGGTAGTGGGTATTGGTTGCGCACCGTGCATGCGTTAATCCTTCGATAATCCTGGACCGGTCGTAGTTTGCCATCCTTCTTTTTGATGAAGAAGAATGACGAGGCGTATGGTGACTTCGATGGGCGAATGTACCCTAGTTTGAGTTGTTCGTCTAGCCAATCGCGCAGTTGTCCGTCTTCATCTTGTGACATTGGGTAGACTTTGCAGTCGATGCTTGGAGGTGTTCCTGGTTTGAAATCGATTGCATGGTCCCATGGTCGCGATGGTGGGAATCGGTGTGATGCCTCCTCACTGAATATTTTTGCGAAGCGCTGGTATGGTTCGGGGAGGGTTGCCACGACGGTGTTTTGGTTAGCGGCTATGGCGAGCTCGGTGGCCGTGGTGCGTATCTGGCATTCTTCCTCGAGTTCTTGGATAATATCTTCGGCTTCGTCTTGGGTCATCGCACTGGCAATTGTAGTTTGCGTCTCTATGGGGTTGATTGATCGAAGTACCACTGGGAGAGCCCCTTCGTGAATAGTGGCGTGCGCCCAGCTGATAGTGGGTTCGTAGGTGGCTAGCCAGGGGTATCCGAGAACGAGGTCTTCGTTTCCGATGTCCGTGACCAGGAATCTCATGACTTTGGACACCCCGTTGGTTTGAACGTCTAGGTCAATGAAATGGGTGATGGATCCCGCTTTGTTTTCTGTGTTATCTATGTTCCATATTTTCTTTGGTTTCTCGAGGGTTTGGAGCCTGAGGCCCATTCGTTTGGCGAACATGGGTCTTATGAAGTTGTCGGTGGCTCCAGAGTCTACGAGCCCTTTTATGTCAGCCATGGAGTAACTTGTACGAATCGAGACTGGAATTCTAAGCGAACGGTAGCGAGTCATGATTACAGAGTTACAATTGACTGCCCTCACCCAGGCCGATGGGTTCAGGCGTCCTGAAAACCCTCTTGGGTCCAGAGGTCCTTAAATACGAGGTCCTTTACTTCGTCGCTGGCCCCTCTAAGCGTTTCCATCCACCCTTTGGCCTGCTCTTCTGGGGTAGCTTCCGCGCGACGCGCCGTCATCGGTTCTTGATTGTAGTAGTCGGTGTCCATGCTTCGACTCGTACTTGCGCGCGGTTGGAACGGTTGCCTTGGTTTTCTGGGTCGCGTGCATTCTCGTGAGAAGTGACCTGGGTTGTTACAGTTGTAACATATGACTTCCCTCATGTCGCGACGCTGTCCCCCTCCACGGTTCTGTCCTGGTCCTCCTCTTGGTGGGAATGGGGGCCGATTGCGGTTTGGGTCTCCTACTTCTGTGAGGCGTGCGCGGGTTCGATCTGCCGATGTATCCATAGCGTTTGGATCGTATCGCGGTGGTGGGAATCTGGGTGGTGCCCATTGTGGGGTATATCCGCGATTCTGCTGAGGTCGTGGTGTTGGGGTGTTGCGAGGCGTGGTGTTAAGCCCTAGGCGAGCGCGTAGGTGGATGTATTGCTTTTGGCGACGTAGCGCCGCTTCCTTCCATTCGTTGAAGGTTTGTGGGTCATCCAATTCGTAGATTTTGGTGAACAATGCCCTCGGGAGACCCGCCGTGAATCGATCCAGTGTTTGGCGGTCGTTAAGGCGGTAGTCAGCTTTTCTTGCTAACTGCTCGAAGTTGGTGACGTACGAATCGATGTCGTCGCCGATCATCTTAAATCCCTTAGCCAGCGTGGCTTGTGCCTGTTCCTGCTCGAGTACGTTCGAGAAACGGTCTGAGAATCCGGCCGTTAGGGTGTCCCATAAGAATGGGTCGTATCGGCTTCGTCCCTGGTGTAGCTCGTTGTTGAGCCACTGGAGAAATCCGAGCGTCCAGTTGGATACTCGTGGGCCTTTGATGAATCCTAGGAATAGTAGGCATCGCCGATAGACATTGGTCATGATCGGCGCTTCTGAATTCTGTCCCCAGTATATGTGCCATTGCGTGAGGAATGATTCGTACTCATCTCTATTTCCGTCAAATATGGTTGGGGTTTCTCCTACTAACTTGTCTGACCCGTGTGGTGCTCCTAACGCTGGTCCTGCTGCTAGCGGCGGTGGGGGTGGTGGTCCTCCACCGAAAGGGTCTCCTCCACCTCCTCCTCCGAACTGAGGTTGTCTTCCTCCGTGCGGCGGTCTTCCGTCTCCTGGTGGTCCTTGACCAAAGGGTCCTCCGCGTCTTCTGGGTGGTGGGGGTCTTCCCGCGCCTGGTGGTGGGTCGGGGACATCTGGGCCTACTGCTCTGAAGATGGCCGCGTCGTCTGCGGTCATGCGGTGTCCCGTTGTTGGGTTGATGGGGCGTAGGTAAGATTCTGCTTCTTCGGTAATTCTCCTGGCCTCTTCGAGGGCCAGGTCTTCCTGGGTGATCGTTGCTGTTGCCATGTCTGCGGGCGGGCGTACTTCGATACTTTCGGGCTCGTTAATGCGTAGGGACTCAGCTGTTTGTATTATTTCTCCCACTTCGGATTCTTCGTCGTCGTTGGTTTCTTCGTCGTCCCCACTAGTCTCGGATGGTGCGGGGGTTCTTGGTTCGGATGTGCTAGGTTCTTCTTCGGGTTGTCCGTCTATGCGTCCCCACTCTTCTCGTGTGGGTAGATTCCTTGCGTCGATATCGCAGTTGTAGTTTCTTCCTGCGGGTCGTACCGCGTCGTATCGGTTGTCTACGGGGTTCCAAGTAATCTCGACCCAGCACAAATTGTCGAAATTGAACTCAACGGGGCGGTATCGGGTTGGCCCCGACGCGAAGTCCACGAAGTATCCTGTCTCTCCTCGGTATTCTCTCCACCTAGCGGCTCCTAGGAATTGTGTTGGTACGTTGCGGTCTCCTCGTCGTTCGAGGGAATAAGCCTGGAAATTTCTCCACTGGTCTCGAGTTGTGAACGCCACGATGAAGGGATCTTGGTCTTAATGTAACGCCACCACTGGCGTTAGTCCGACTTGGACACGAAAGGGCGTTCGCGACTTAGCAGAATATCTCTTCGAGGTCACGTGACCTGACTATGAGATGCACGGCGCTTGCGGGCACGTGATCTGAGCGTACACTAGGGCAGGTCGTGCCACTAGGTAATCCGATGATTAATGAAGACAACTTGCTCTGAGAGAGACAAGCGAAGCACACGTAGAGAGACAGATGAGAGTGGTGAATTGAAGAAGACCAAGATGGCAAATCTTGGTCTTATCGAGCCACTATTTATACATATACGAGGTAGCTTTAAAGCTCCTCTTGGATCTGTACGACGAATAGCGTATGTAGCTCGAACCCTACTACTGCTATCCTAGTGTTGACTCATGCCCTAATGGCATGTGATTGTTACCCTTTCGCTGACTGATGCTACTAGTCCATGACACATTACTGCTTACTCACGAGGTCATCACCGTAGGTAAGAGTCCGTTCCGCGTACACCGTGACATCAGCAGTACATCTGCAAAACTGGTACCTGTCAAAGCTGTCAAGGACCGGTCTGGACCGGTCCTTGACAGCTTTTGACACCCCCCACTTTTACAGATGTATATCATCATGGACTCATTGGATCAGTCAGCCAGGTAAGCTCTGGCACATGTGATTGTACGATAGAACGGCTCGGATCTCATAGATGACTCAGAGTGACTCATACTAGGATAGCAGTACTAGGGTTCACGGTACTTACGCTACTGGCTAGTTACATTCAAGTGGTGCTTCAAAGCCTGCGTGTATCTGTATAAGTAGAGTAGTGCGAAGACCAAGAACAGCATCTTGGTCTTCTTCCAATACCACCACCATCTACTCATCTTTACTAAGAGGCCTTCCCCCTCTTAAGTGAGTCGTCTGGTATATCCCCTCAGTGTTACGATCAGAGCTCGCCCTATGTCGAGATGATCGTAGTTGGTAGTGTCACAGAGCCCAGGCACGATTCCGGGTTGTCGCAGAGAGTCAATTATGTAAGACCCTGTCAAAGACAGGCGAATTCGGTGGTAAGACCTTGCCAAGGGCAAGCGAATGGAGCTAGGAGTGGATTGCAGGACAAGACACAAGACTAGAACGAGGGGATACAAGCTACCCTACAGGCTCTTTTATACTGTACAATCTAACTATTTTTCTGTATTTTTCTATGAGTTTTCCTAAGAATGCACAGTTATTGCACCATCCAAGTCACCTGACCCGCAGCGAGTCACATGCTCCGCAGTGCTACTTTCCAGAAACCAGACAGGGAACTTCCAAACAGAGACCAGACAGGGAACTTCCAAAACACGAGAAGGTACATATGATCTGAGATATGAGAATGGAGAAATCCGAGAATCTTCTGATGGCACGATCCGATGATCGTGACATACGCCCCCTTCTTGATCAATTCGTCCTTGAATCAAGACTTGGGCATATCAATGGGTCGATATGTTTTTCTGAAACTGTGGACTGCCGAAGATGAGCTGGCCAGGAAAGGGGAGACAGGAAAAGTGGTCTTCTTGGCTTCAGGTCAGTAACAGTAGGCCAAGTGTTGTAATACCGCATTGTACGGTGGTGGTTCGGTATCCTCCAATTTCGGCACTTTCTGGTCCGAGGACCCGGGATTTGTCTTGTTACATGATGCTTCTTTGATCTTCTGCGTTTTGCGTTTGGGTGCTTTTGGGCGCGATCGATACCTTACGAACTCCGGGAGTGGGTTTGTCCGATGTGCTAGTTGTGGGCGAGGTCGTTTGCGTGGACTCTCGTCGTCTGCATCGCTTCCCGACCTCCGTTTCTTCTGGGCGTCTGGGCGTGAGGTCCGATTGTGTGATGCTTTTGCCTCGTGATGGGGTTCTTTCTTGTCGACGTGCGGCGTTGTGACTGGGTCTTCTTGCTGCGGCACTGTGGGTTGCACCATGTCAGGATCTTTGGGTCTTTTGAGAGCGTTGCGCGGGAAAAGAGACGGGTAACATGACGTTGAAATCGATGATTTTACCCCCCCGTTAGGATGGGTATCGTTCGCGATACGAACAGGAGACTGTGGGGCGACAGACCAGTCGCTGTCGTCGCCTTCTTCCACTGGGTACCAGATGTCGTCTGCGTCGTCCGATAGCCAGCAATCGTCGGAATTGAAGAGGCCCGGAATAGGAGGGAATTCGTCGTTGAGCGCCAGGGAGTTCAGAAAGTGAGATGTGAGTGGTTCAAGGTATGGTGAACCCGAGCTAGAAGGTGGATGGGTTGTCATAGGAGATGAAGGATAAGACGAAGAGGGCGAGATGTCTGAGAGAGCGAATACAGGTGATGTTGGTCGGGGAATGTAGGGCAGTTGGAGGGGTTGAGATGCGGGAGAGGCGAACGCGATGTTATTTATCTGTACATTGGATTCACCCTCGTAATCCTCGTTGACCAAAGTGAGAACGTTGAGGACCTGTTCTCTTTCGTCAGGGCGGAGGGCTAGTACTGATTGGATCAGGTTCTGGGCGATAGAAGAGGTGTTGGGAGGTGCGGTGGTTATTTCGTTGACACTCACGCTTGATTTTCGGCGTTCTGGGCAATCTTTGGTCAAGTGCCCCGTCCATAGGCATTTGAAACATCTTCCTTCTTTCACGCAGCGGGCATAGTCCGCATCCGATAGCTTTGTATGGAATGCGCGTTTCGAAGTTATGATATTGTCGATGTCCATGGGGACGACGTCGTTCGATGTCGAAGCAGTCGACTGCGGGGCCGAAAAGGGTTGTGTATGCAGGGCAGGGTCCAGGCGAGAACGATTGGTCCATGTTCTGAAACTGCTGGCAATGGTTCGTGCTCTCTGTGCTTCGGCGCGGGTGGCAGCTGATGAACAGCATACATGAAGGTGATACTCACAGTGGCAGAGGAGACTGTGGTGAGATATCAGGGTAAGCTGGAAGCAGCAACAGAGTAAGTCTTTGCAAGTGAAGCAGATGTGAAGTCTGGCACACAACAGATGAGAACTGATGTTATTACAGAGGAGAGAACATACCTGGCACATAACATATGAGAACTGATGTGGACCAGGAGCGTACAAGCTGCACTACTTATACAAAACACAGAGTGACGGTAGTAACATGGTGTCACAGTAAGTACAAGAGGTATTGTTCTATAGATGGACAAAGGAGTGGACATTCTGAGAACAAGGGATGGAAAGGACAAGGAGAATCTAGACTAATGATATCATACTGACATCATAATAAGGATAGAACAAAGGGAAACTACAAAGGTGTTGAGTACAATGCAAAGTCCAGATCCTATGATGTCATACTTTGTGCAGTGATGTCATAGATAAGGAAATACAATAAGTCCGAGATTGTGTGATCATAATAATCTAATTACATAAGTCCTGTATATCTTATCTACAGCAGTCCATATCTGATTGTCCTTTGAGCCACTAAGTGCACAAGGGTCACTTATCAACATCTCCCCGTGATTAGCAATCTAGGACTAGCACAAGCCCATGTCTATGTTGTGTTGGTGCAGCAGGACACGCGCAAGCAACTTAGTGAAGCCGTCTGCAACCATTTCTGCAGTGGGGGTTCTAATAAGGGTTATGGTCCCCTTTTCGATGTACTCCCTAATGACATGATGCCGTATGGCAATGTGCTTTGATCGCCTCCCAGTGACAGGGTTCAAGGCCAAGTCAATGGCACCCTTGTTGTCACCATGCAGTGGGATGGGGTCGTCCACCTCGTACCCGAGTTCCACAAGGAAGCTCTGATACCATGCGGCTTGGTTGGCCATGTCGGTCATGGCCATGTATTCCGCCTCTGTAGTGTTTTGGGCTACAGTCTTTTGCTTTCGCGAAGACCAGCTTATTGCACCATTGGCTAACAAGAACACATAACCAGAAGTGGAGTGTCTATCATCTACCTGGTCACCCAGGGAAGAGTCAGAGTAGCCATGAAGGCCATCTCCACTGGCGCCATCATAGACTATACGCATGTCCACAGTTCCCACTAGGTAGGACAGAACATATTGCGCAAGCTGCAGATGTTGAGGTGAAGGATTTGCTGCATACTGCGCCAATCGTGATACAGCAAAGGAAATGTCTGGCCTAGTGCCAATCTGAACGTACAGCAAACTACCAATGAGTGATTGATAGTGCGTAATGTCAGAGGCAGTAGCCTGACCTGTGTATTTATGAAGGTGCTCGTCAGCACCAGTGGGTAAGGGTGTGGAGTGTGGAGTGGCATTAGACATGCCAAAGCGTTCAAGGACATCTTTGACATAGCCAGACTGATCTATTTCAATGCGTCTGAGGGAGCGGTCACGCAGAATGCGCATACCAAGATATGACTCTATCTCCCCAAGATCTGTCATCTCATAGCGTTCAGTGAGATCTGACTTCAAACGCTTGATCCTCTCCAGAGAAGCACCCAAAATTGTGATGTCGTCAACGTAAACGATAACGAAGAGTGGACCATCCCCCTCTCGTTGAGGCAACACATATACACCTGCATCGGCAAACGTCCGCTTGAAGCCGAGTGCCAGTAGTACTCCATGGAATTGTAAGTTCCATGCACGGGAGGCTTGTTTGAGACCATATATCGCCTTGACTAGGCGACACACCTTCATCTCTGCACCAGCAACGGTGAAACCTTGTGGCTGCTCCATGTAAATCTCCTCATCAAGCATGCCATTGAGAAACGCGGACTTAACATCCATCTGATGGATGTGCCAGTCCTCCAGCGTGGCCAACGCCAGAAGCAATCTCAGCGACTCAAATCGTGCGATGGGAGAGAAGGTTTCATCAAAATCTATGCCAGGGATCTGCGTAAATTCCTTAGCCACCAAGTGAGCTCTGTAGCGGCCATCCGCTTTGAGCTTGAAGACCCATTTGGATTTTACTGCCTTGCGATTAGGCAGGAGATCCACTAACTCCCATGTGCCATTATGGGCAAGTGCGTCCATTTCATATTGACACGCCTTAGTCCACTCTTCTGCGTCTGCAGACCGCATGGCCTCTGCATAGGATGCAGGATCTCTGCCAACATACGCTGCAGCTAGCAGTTCCGCATACCCCAGTCGCCTACTGTGTAGTGCCACATTGTCCCCACTGTAATAGTGAGGGTTGGGCACAGGTACACGGCTAGAGTGTCTTGGTGCATTGTCCATTTCGCGCAACAGCTGACTGCGCTGTGCACAAGCCTCAAATCCTCCCGGCATATCTGGTGAGGGAGGTGGGACATGGCGCATAATGTGCGTTGCGCTTTGACGTGGCGGTGGTGAGGTAGGAGTGACCTGCTCACGCTTTGGTGTGGTGGGTAGAGTGGGCAGTGCAGGTGGTGGTGGTGGCGTGTGTGGATGCTCTTGTTTTGGGTCTAGGAGTTCTTCAACATCCTCCTCCTCACTACTGCCGGAGTGCACAGGGGAGGGAACTCGCTGTGGTGGTAACGCCGATGTGCTAGGTACGGCAATTACTGGTGGAGGTAGTGGTTGTGACACCACTTGAGAAGGTTGTGGGTGTGGCTCAACACCCTGGAGGGATGGGAAGCTGCTCTCATTGAAAGTCACATCCCTGGACAATCTGACAGAGCGGGTTTGGTGGTCCCAGAGCTTATAGCCCTTAGATTCAGGCTCAAACCCGATAAGTGTGACCTCAATGGCCTTCGCATCCAATTTGCAACGCTTATCAGCGGGTATGTGCATGTACCCCTTGCATCCAAAGACGCGTAAATGTGAGACATCTGGTACTTTGCCAGAGTACCAGAGCTCATATGGTGTGCACCACTTAAGCATACGGGTGGGAGAGCGGTTATAGATGTGTACCACAGTGCTCATAGCATGCTCCCAGAAGCCTTTAGACATGCCAGCTGTGTGAAGCATGGCCATTGCCTTGTCTGTAATGGTGCGGTTAAACTGCTCGGCTTTCCCATTCGATTGTGGTGAACCTGGCATCGTAAGGTGATGCTCTATCCCTCTCTGCTTGAGAATGTCCTGCACTTGGCTAGCCATGTACTCACCACCACGGTCAGAGTGGAGTGCGCGCAATTTATGGGATGTCTGGGTTTCACCCCAGGCCAAATACATTTGCAGCGCTTTCACAAACTGATCCTTCGACTTAATGAAGTACACCACTGCAAACTTGGAGTGGTCGTCTATGAAGGTGGCGGTATATGCAGAGCCTTGCAGGGACTGAGTTTGCATAGGACCGGCTAGGTCACTGTGCACGATCTCAAAGATGCGAGTTGTCCTTTTGGTGGAGGATGCAGAGAAGGGTTGGCGAGTGGATTTGCCTAACTCGCACCCACGACACACACCAGTGTGTGTGGTAGAGCTGTTGATGTCCATGCCAGTAGTGGCAGAGGGACCATACAATTTGAGAGCAGCAGAGGAGATGTGTCCCATGTGCTGATGCCAGATATCTAGAGTGGTGGCAGCACTTTTGATGTGAGCATTTAGGCCAATGCTTGAAGTGTCCAACCAGTAGAGGTTGTCCTCCAAGTAGCCAACAGCTACACAGCTTTTGTTGACAGATATTTTAAATGAGCCACTGTCAAAGGCCACTTCCGCACCCTTTTGTGCTAGTGCACACGTTGACAAGAAGTGTGTTTTCACCTGTGGAAGGTGTAGCACATTACTTAGGGTGATGGGAATGCCCTGGCTCGTAGTAAAGACAATGGAGCCTACACCAACTTGGTCAATTGTGAACTTGTCCCCTAGGTGCACAGCACCTTGGCATGGGGTGTAGTCCTTAAAGTCAGACCAATGTGGTGTGATGTGATGTGTTGCACCACTGTCCATCATCCAACGCACACGCGAGGCAGCATACAAGGCAACACCAACTGAATTTGCGGCCCAGTCAATGGCGGGCTCATCAACGACCTCCTTAATGGAGGCGGTGGTTGGTACTAATACATGACTATTGGCAGCCTTGTTGCTAGTGTCCTTCGCCTTCCCCGCAGCTTCATCCTTCTTCCTCTGCCTGCAGTCAGGCTTGATGTGCCCCTTTTTGTTGCAGTAGTGGCATGTGAGCTGAGAGTGATCTTTCTTCTTACGAGTGCCGCCACTGGGTTTGATGGGGGCAGCCTTATTGAGTGAGGAACCAGAGGGGCCAGAGCAGCATGCCTCCTCCGAAACGATGCGCGCAATTATTTCAGCGTGCTTGAGTTTGGAGGGTGCGCCACTGGCAAGGATGGTAGATGCCAGAACCTCATAGGAGGCTGGCAGGGCGTGGAGGAGGATGAGACAGAACTGGACGTCAGTGACGCCCATTTGTGCGTTGGAAAGGTCGACCTGCAGCTCATTGAGCTTGGCCAACTGGGAGGCCATAGGTGCGGAGTCATCGAGGCGGGCTTGGGTTAACTGGATCCACAAATTAAAAATGGTGGTGCTGCCTGAGGCACCAGCATACACATCCTTTAGCTTGTCCCACTTCGCAGCGAAGGTGGGATAGGCATAGGGATCGGCAACGAGGGAGTACACATCTGGTTTGAGATATAGGTGGAGATATGCCTTGGATTGACGCTGGATAGAGTCCCATTCGTCGGCAGTGACTCCAGTTGGCGGGGCATGGTGTGTAAATACATCCTCAGCCTCATGAAGGGTGAGGATTGCCTCCAGCATTCCAGACCACTCATTCCAGTGTGTCCCATCGAATTGATCGAGGCGAATGCCTGCAGGCATGCCAAAAGTTGTGCCATACGCATTGGACAGGCGCATGGAGGGTGTGGACCCAGAAGTGATGGGGGGCAGGCCTGTTGAGGCACCTGCCGTGGCACCTACACCCGCACTAGTGGTGGCAACACCAGTGGGTGAGGCAGCGCAAGAAGAGGTGGCAGACATGGGGATGATTTATCTGTCGCCGAGGAGCAGTCAGTGACAGTGCTTCTAACAGTTGCAAGATGTAATGGGGGTACCACTCCTGTCTGTGAATCTGTAAGGCCAGAACGCTAACGCGTCCTGCCTCCTGTGGTATGCCAGTGATACAAGGGCTAGGCCCAGGATGAAGAATCCCTTTGCCATACTAGGAGCCAGCTGCCTGCCAGGATGTGTCTAAGACACGGCTCACTAGTTTGCGTCAGGGGGAAATGGAATGTGCTTTCAGAGCCCAAGGCTGTCTACCTCAGCCTCCTCAGCCTATTGGTTGCCTCATTGCCACAAGTGGCTTTACTGAATCCTTTCCCATTGCCGCTACAAGGCAGGTATCTGGTTGCAGAACACCATAGTGGTGAACACCCCCCAGAGTCTGAACCAGGTTTTACACTCCCATGGTGAGGAGATCCTGCGCCCAGTGTGGAGCACCAGAGACAGCTGGTGCTAAGCTCCACAATACACAGCCCAGTGGGCCATGCACACCTGGATATGGATTGAAGGGCTACCAGACCCAATCTCCTTGCGCATAGCGCAGGGGCTAGGAAAGCAGTAGGGATGAAAGTAGGACTACTGGGCAGTACATAACAGGAGGTTCCTCAGCAGGGACCACTGGCGCCCCAGTGTCCACTGCCTTGGGCAAGGCTGGTGAGGCCCCAGACTTAGCCTGGTGTGTGATCCTAGGAACACAGTGACCAGCCAAGTGGAGTGGCTAGGGCACCAGGGCCCATAACCTGATGAACAGCATACATGAAGGTGATACTCACAGTGGCAGAAGGAGACTGTGGTGAGATATCAGGGTAAGCTGGAAGCAGCAACAGAGTAAGTCTTTGCAAGTGAAGCAGATGTGAAGTCTGGCACACAACAGATGAGAACTGATGTTATTACAGAGGAGAGAACATACCTGGCACACAACATATGAGAACTGATGTGGACCAGGAGCGTACAAGCTGCACTACTTATACAAAACACAGAGTGACGGTAGTAACATGGTGTCACAGTAAGTACAAGAGGTATTGTTCTATAGACGGACAAAGGAGTGGACATTCTGAGAACAAGGGATGGAAAGGACAAGGAGAATCTAGACTAATGATATCATACTGACATCATAATAAGGATAGAACAAAGGGAAACTACAAAGGTGTTGAGTACAATGCAAAGTCCAGATCCTATGATGTCATACTTTGTGCAGTGATGTCATAGATAAGGAAATACAATAAGTCCGAGATTGTGTGATCATAATAATCTAATTACATAAGTCCTGTATATCCTATCTACAGCAGTCCATATCTGATTGTCCTTTGAGCCACTAAGTGCACAAGGGTCACTTATCAACAGCAGCTTGCCATTCTGTCATCGTTTCTGGCATCGTGGTACGTGCCAAACAGGCTCTGTGGAGGTTTTCTGTTAGTCCTCAATGGAAGAACTCGATGGTCCCGTTAGTGTCGCGATGCCAGTCAGCGACATTTGCAAGTCTTTTGAATGTGGCGATATATTCGTCCACGTTGTCGCCCTTCATTTTGAGTGACATTAGCTTTTGGTACGCCGTTTGCTTACTGAGAGTATCTGTCCAGGCACTTCAGAATTTGGCTTCAAAGTTGGTCCAGAGGACTTCGTCTGTTTCCAGAATGCGATTGACTGCGCGCGTTGTCTCATGTTTGAGCTTTCTTCCTATCATGTCTACCCAGTCGTTTACCGCCAGTCCTCTGATAAATCCTAGGGTTAGGACGATGCACAGAAATGGGCTCTGGACTAGTGCGTGGTCTCTGTTGAGGAGATGGTAGTGCCTTACTTCCCTTAGGAATTGCTCACTTTCGGCGCGATCGCCGGTAAACAGCGTGGGAGCGACACCCTTGAGGGCTCCCGTAAGAGGGGCTGTGGCCATGGGAGATAAGGGGAGTACGGGCGAGGCGAGAGGAGTTGGTACGGTGGCAGGCAAGTCGATAAGCGGGAGGTCTATGTTGACTGGAGTGAGTCGACTGAAAGCCTCGGTAAGCTCTTCAATAGGATCCGGGGATGGAGGGTTGACTTTGATGTCGACATTCTTGGTACATTCAACAGGGATGGGTGCTAGTGTGGGAGGAAGATTTTCTGGGTTAGCTTCGTCTTCGGGGAGCCACCAGCCAAGACCCAGAGGATTTTCTCAGTCAACCCTGAGTGAGTACCTAGTGCGATGGATGTGTTGCCTGAGATCGGGGTCAAAATGCCTTTCTACAAAATACCAGGCATTGTTAATGAACTCTAGGAGGTATACCTGTTGATTGTAGACACAACGGTATCCAAAGTGTTGGTTGACTGGTGAGGTATTCCAATAGGCTGAGCCAAGAACGTGAGGAGGGAGATCGTCCAAGAGTCTCCTGAAGACCTTGACCCAATCGTTGTTTTTGGGGATGGTTAGCCGTAAACTAGCCACGGTTGGACATCGTGTCCCTAAGTGTGGGACCTGGTTTGGTAGTTTGCTGACCCAATCGTTTTGGCGATTTTACGGGGTCCAACATCAGTGATACTCTCACGATCACGTGCAGAGGTCGGATGAAATGGTTCTAGTCTTATGTTACGATCAGAGCTCACCCTACGTCAAGATGATCATAGTCGGTAGTGTCACAGAGCCTGGGCACGATTCCAGGTTGTCGCAGAGAGTCGATTATGTAAGACCCTGTCAAAGACAGGCGAATTCGGTGGTAAGACCTTGCCAAGGGCAAGCGAATGGAGCTAGGAGTGGATTGCAGGACAAGACACAAGACTAGAATGAGGGGATACAAGCTACCCTACAGGCTCTTTTATACTGTACAATCTAACTATTTTTCTGTATTTTTCTATGAGTTTTCCTAAGAATGCGCAGTTATTGCACCATCCAAGTCACCTGACCCGCAGCGAGTCACATGCCCCGCAGTGCTACTTTCCAGAAACCAGACAGGGAACTTCCAAACAGAGACCAGACAGGGAACTTCCGAAACACGAGAAGGTACATATGATCTGAGATATGAGAATGGAGAAATCCAAGAATCTTCTGATGGCACGATCCGATGATCGTGACACTCAGACCAGGGATCCCCATGACTTATCCTTTGCCTGTCTCTTCGTGGATCAGTGGAATATCCTGTTGGAGTCGCCACCTACCAAGTCAAGCTATACCGCAACGAGCATGTTGCCTCGCCTTACCACTCTTTCTATATACTTGACCACACCTCTTGGAGCAACGCCAAGTACATCGACAGAGTCCTGCCAGGAGTCATCCAATTAGAAGACATCCATGCATACTTCGGAAGAGACGAAAGCCTTCAACCTCACCCGGCTTTCTACACAGACGCCTTCATCAACCACAACTATCGGCTTTCAAGGATCACCACCCAGCAAGAGGCCTAAGTCAGGCAAGCGTCCGTGGTAGACGTTACATTAAGACCAAGATCCCACCGTGGCCAATCCTCTAACGAAAGACCTTTGGGTCCCTTTCTGGCCCTACTACATCGACAGATGAGGAGACCGCAACGTCCCCAAGAGATACTTAAACTCTGCATTTTGGAAAGACGATGCAGAGGACCCAGGCTACGTCACCTACTACACTGACTGACAGAATAACACCCGACTCATCCCTGTAGAATTCAACTTCGACAACCACTGTTGGGTAGAAATCCACTGGGACACTGCCTACAACAAATATCAAGTCGTCAAACCAGCAAGTTCTACCCTCAACCTCAACATCCGTCAAGCAGAAATCGTTACAAGAGATCAGTGGGGATTAATCGACGGAGAAGAAGAAGAACCCCTCTGATCCCCAACACCCAAAACACCAGCTCCATCACCATTGATCAGGAGCAACCCAGAGGAAATCGTAATCAAAGATGAACAGGGGGAGGAACAACTAAGACACATCACTGAGTCCATCCCCACTAACATGTCTGCAACCATCACAATGGCCACAGCTAGAACGGCCCTACTCAGCAAAACCAGATATGAACCACTCACTGGAAAACCACCTGGAGGAGGAGACAGAGGAGCCCCACCAGGAGGTGACCCCGATGACAACCCCCACAACAACAACGATGGACAAGTAGGCATAACCCCATTCACCATGCCCAACACCAACAAATTCTTGGGAAAAGAACCCAAGATCTTCACAGGCAACCGAGACGAAGCAGAGGCATTCCTCTCCCAATGGAACCGGTTCACAGGAGTCAACACCGCCAACTGAAGCCTCAAAGTCCCTTACATCAAGGCGATGATGTTCCTAACCTACATCCAGGGACCACTCACCGATGAATGGGCAACAGAGACCACGAAGTGGCTTGATGCCCAGGCAAACAAGAACGACCCATGGCTCTGGGCAGGAGTAGAGCTTGCATTCAAAGGCCAATTCTGTGACAACCTAGAGAAGGATCATGCAAGAGTAGAACTTGACAAAGGGTTCAAAATGTCAAATGAGGACATTGACAGCTACATCACTGAATTCGAAAAGCTGGTTTGACAGGCTGACTACCAGTTGGACAAACCGCTTGTCCTTGACAAATTCACAAGAGGTGTTCCCCTCAAACTCTATCAAAATGCCTATCAATTCCACAACCTGCACAGCTACTCCCAATGGAAGAGCACTCTCATCGAACAGCAGAAATGCTACCTGCATATGAGAGCCAGATCAGATGGCTTTGGAAGACAACCACAAGCCACGCAACGACCCCCTCACCAAAACTGACCACTCCAGTTCCAAGCCCCTCAATGCCAGGGGAACCAGCAAGGGTGGCAGCAATACTGCAACCACCCCAATGCAATGGACACCACCCTGGGAAGAATCTGAGCAAGAGTTGCTGAAATTGGCAATGTCAATTGGAACCACCCAGAAGACCCAAGGGACTGGAACCCAGGAAGACCCCTGTTCCTGCCAAGGGCTGGGTTCATGCAATGTAGAGGAGGGGGACGTGGACTGATGAACCTAAGGGACATCACCTGTTACAACTGTAACCAGAAGGGACACTTCTCACGTGATTGCAACCAGCCAAGGAAAGCTTGAGGCAGAGGTGCCTACATCAAGGAAGTTCCCACTGCTCCTCAGAGCATGATGGAAGAACCGCTCATCGACCTAGACGAACCAGTACAGGCCAACTGCGCAACTGCGGACTTGCAAGTCCAGGACATCCTGGCACACGTTGCAGCCCTACCACAAGAGCAGGCAGAGGAATTAGTTAAGAATATGGTGGGGAGGCAGGATTTTCAAAGCGTCTGAACCCAACGGCCTGGGTGAGGGCTTCAAATTGTAACTTGTCATTTATCACACACTATCGATCTATGCATGTCCCAGTTTCGATCTGCACAAGTTACTTCATGGCCAAAAGAAAAGCACTAGTGGACTCCGGGGCCACACACAACTTCATACACCTGGACTTCATCAAAAGAATGAATCTTGGGACAAAGGAGCTGCCCAATCCCCACAATATTTGGAACATTGACAGGACACATAACAAAGGGGGGAAAATCACCCACTACATTGACCTGAACATCCAAACTGATGGAAAGTTGAAAACTATTCAGTTTCTCATCACCAACGTTGGAGGAGAAGATCTCATTTTGGGATACCCATGGCTTGCAACCTTCCAGCCCAAAATACAATGGGCCACTGCCACGATGGACACCAAACAGTACCCCATCATCATCTGCACCACCAACCCGAATAAACCAACTCCCAAAGACAACCAAGCGGAAATATGACAAATGGTCACACAGATACAGGATGACCAAAAACTACGGGCCTTCCAAGAATTGGAAGAAGAAACACACCCAACACACATACAGACCATGGCAACGGAACTAGCAATATCGGCTCACAAAGACTCGGAAAAGAAGAGTCTACCCAAGGAATACGAACAACATGCAAAGGTATTCAGCGAGGAAGAGTTGCAATGATTCCCACCATCAAGACCATGGGATCATGCCATCAACCTCAAACCAGGTGCACCGGGCCACATCAACTGCAAGATCTATCCACTTAACCAAGCAGAAGATAAAGCACTGGAGGAATTCTTGGACAAGCAACTGGCCAAAGGATATATTCGACCCTCTAAATCCCAGTATGCAGCCCCTTTTTTCTTCATCAAAAAGAAGGACGGAAAGCTACAACCAGTACAGGATTACCAGGAACTCAACACGTGGACTATACGCAACCAATACCCACTCCCACTTATACCCCAACTGATCGCAGACATAAGTGGAGGTTGGATATTTTCCAAATTTGATGTCCGATGGGGATACACCAACATCAGGATCAAACCAGGAGATGAGCACAAGGCAGCGTTCAAGACAAATGGGGGTTCTATGAACCATTGGTAATGTACTTTGGCATGACAAACACACTGGCAACTTTCCAAGACATGATGAACTTCATCTTCAGGCCACTCATTGAATACCACAAGAAGAAGGGAACCATCATACACGTATACATGGATGACATCAGAGTCGCAACGGCCACAATGGAACAAGCTCACACAGAAGCAGTCCATGATATCCTGGACCTACTGGAACAACATGACCCGTACCTCAAACTGGAAAAGTGCACATTCCACTCCGACACCCTCAATTACCTGGGGGTAATCATTAAGAAGGGGGTGATTTGCATGGACCCCATCAAAATTTCTGGAATCTGCAAATGGCCGATCCCCAAAAACGTCAAACAGGTGCGATCATTCCTAGGCTTCTGCAACTTTTACCACGCTTTCATATGAAACTTTGCCACACACGCACAACCACTTAACAAACTCACGTGCAAAGACACAGAATGGCTATGGGGAACAGAACAACAGACAGCCTTCAACAAACTCAAGACCCTAGTAATGGAAGAACTGGTACTCAAGCACCCAGAACTAGACAAACCCTTCGAACTAGAAGTCAATGCCTCGGGATACGCAGTAGGAGCGGTACTACTCCAACGCGACAAGGACAACAAGCAACACCCGATCACCTACTACTCCAATACCCTCAATGCGGCTGAACGAAACTACGACATCTATGACCTGGAACTGTTAGCCATCATTAAAGCACTGAGGAACTGGAGGCCATACCTCGCAGGATCTCCACACAAAATCAAGGTATTCTCCAACCACATGAACCTGCAGTATTGGAGATCCCCCCAGAAGATTAGCAGATGGGTAGCAAGGGAAGTACTGGAGCTCTCCAAATACAACATAGAAATTCACCACATCAAAGGAACTGTGAACAGTAGAGCTGACACTCTGTCAAGGAGACCCGACTATGACCAGGGAGAACGCGACAACAAACAAGTCACAGTACTCCCTGACCACATATTCATCAGAGCTGCAGCAATAGACACCATGGACAACCCAACATGCATGAGCCCAGTAATCTTGATGGATGAAATGCAGCCCACGTACCCAGTATACACCCAAGACAACAACGCGATCGTGAAGTGGGTAGACCTGCACAAACTCAAGTGCATCGAGGGCACCTGGTACAAAGAAGGACAAAGAGTAGTCATGGGGGACACTCATGAACGGAGGCGTATTATACAAGCACACCACGACACCCTAGCCTATGGACACCTGGGAATCAACCAAACCATCAAACTCATCGAGAGGTACTATTGGTGGCCTGGACTTCAGCAAGAGGCACAAGATTACATCAAGGGATGCGCGGACTGCCAGCGAATCAAGGTCAACAACCGACCAACACACACCCCTCTGCAGCCAATCTTCCCCAAACCGGAAGCAACCCCATTTGAAGTCATAGCACTAGACTTCATCACCAAACTACCCCAAATGGATGGCTGCGACTCCATACTGACAGTGACGGATCATGATTGTTCCAAAGTGGCAATATTCATCCCCTGCCAAGAGGAGATCAGCGCAGAAGGAACTGCGGCCCTGTATGTGACACATCTCTTTCCCAGATTCGGACTACTGGTGCACATTATCAGCGATTGGGACCCCAGATTCATGTCAAAGTTCACCCACAAACTGTGCCAGATGTTGGAACGAGATAAGTATGTAAGGACCTTATCTATAGCAGTTACGACATTACGATAGTATGTTTTCCTATTATGGTAGTTGGGATACGTACTATAGCGGGCGCAATACGCCTTCTGAGTGGGAGAAGCCCTATGGCTATCTCGAAGTGGTAGTTTACATCAGGCGTGTGTAAAAATGCGATATTGTGGACGCCTGTACTCATCATTTTTACACATATGGACAGGGTAGGACCATAGAGTATAAAAACCCTCCCATGGGGAGGGAGGCGAATAGGATATTCACTCTCTTTCTCACTTGTGCACCCTCTCTGTAACGTTCCACCGGACGTTCCTTCTTGTACTGCGGACAAGGCTTTCGGGATGACCCAACGATCACCGTGATATGTCGAAGTCACGTGCTCGATCTTGTACTAGCTCGATAACGAGGCGTAGTAGAGTGGCCCAAAGGATGCAAAGGGCGATGAAGAGAGCAAGTCAAAGTTGATGAGATAGAATGGTCGGCAAGACAGCACAACCAAAGGAGAATGGTGCAGCACGTTCCTTGAACGGCGGAGGTAAAGCGGAAAGGAATGGATAGGGGCCTCACAGCGATCCCTCAGCTAAGGACGATTCAACAGATGTATATGCACCAAAGGTAGCTAACAGCACACAACTGGCAAGGCAGCGCAGAAGTGGCACTACAATGGGTGGTATAATCCAAGAAGTCAAGCTTAGGTCTTCAGCGACCATAAGCCCCAGTCTATATACATGTCCAAGGAGGTTTGAACCCCAGCTTGGAACTCCGAAACCCTAATATCCGGATCCTAGGAATGAGTCACAAACGAGTCAGAGATAACAATCCACCAATGGCAGTAAGGCGCAAAGGTATGAGTCAGAGATAAGCATCCGCAGCTGTATGGGCGCTGCTTCCATCCAATCAGAACGCAAACGTGTACAATCCATCAGAATCAAGGCACAATCGATCAGGCACATACGAGTCATCACAAACACGAGGCAGTCGAGACCGGTCCAGGCACAAGCTCATCTGGACCCTTCTGGTGCGAGTCTAGCCAGGTCACGTGCCAGGGTCACGTGACGGGCGTTTGATGTAAGATCACGTGATCTACTCCCAGTATTCTTGAGCGAATCCGTGGTAGTTGGGAAAGTCACGTGACTTAGCTGGTTGTTGGGTAGTCCACGCCCCATATCCCATAACTACAACCTCTTCTTCGGCTTCTTCAGCACGTGATCGCTTCACGGCAGTGTTCCGAGGTCGTGCAGGGGTGTTCGGGGGAGCAGTTACGGGCGAAACCGTAACACTCTCCACTCTACAGTCTCTCAACCTACTCAAAGGTGAGAACTCCATTCCTGTTAGCTGCGCGTATTGCTGCGCAACAGGTTATGGGCCCTGTTACAGGGTTTGCTGTCGCACTCTTTGATAGAGTTGTGCCTTGTGGTCATCGCCCACCACGACGTTGCCTTTGCAAAGAGGGACTCGTGTGGTTGTAGGCATTAGACTCAAGGAGGCCCCCTGGTTCATAACAACCCAGTATTGTGCTCTGAAGGAGTACACAGACTAGGCCTCTCGCCTAATTAAACAAGGCCATGTGTCAACCTCCATTAACTTGAAGGCGCTGCACATGATAACCTTGGGGCGATGCTGAGCAGTTCTATTGGCTTAGCAATTAACTGGCAGACTGCAAAGACCGGCAGACAACATAGGATTGACCTATGGGTCAAAACGGGACTAATATTGGCTTTTTATTTCACTCAGTATTGTTATTATTGTAACGCAATGCTGACGTTCTCAAAGCCAACAGATTTTTACATCTATGTCGTCCCAACTCACTACGCTTGTCCCCATCTTCGATGGCTCTAACTGGGCCACCTGGTCTAAGCAGATGACCGCCTTCTTTATGTCGCAAGGGCTCTGGGGCTACGTTGCTGGCACCATCCCTGTTCCTCCTGTTGCCGATGCCACTGAAAGAGCGGCTTGGATGCGAAGCGATGAGATGGCCAGGGGTAACCTTACCCTACGCCTCTCGCCTGCTATACAGCAGGCTGTTACTGGCAACACTTCCCAGCTTCTTTGGGAATCTGTTAAAGACCGGTACGGTGCGGTATCCATGCCCCGCATCTACAAGGACTTCAAAGAAGCCATCTCTATTCACTTTAACACTAATCAGCATCCCGCTCCCCAGTTCGAGAAGATGGCTGCCACTTTTGCTCGTCTTGGAGCAGTCACTGTCGGTACTGGTGCTAACGCCACCACTCTTGCCATTCGCCCACAGCTGCAGGCACTCATTGCCATGTCCGCTCTGTGTTACATCTCGGACTAATCAGCGCCTCGGGCCGGGAAGTGGACACTGACGTGTCGGCTATGACACCACGGTCAGCAGTAATACGTCATGGACTTATAGGATCAGTCAGCTGGGTAAGCTCCGGCACATGTGATTGTATGATAACGGGTTGGATCTTGTAATGACTCAATGTGACTCATACTAGGATAGTTGTACTAGGGTTTACTCTACTTACGCTATTGGCTAGTAGTATTCCAGTGGCGCTTTAAAGCCCACGCGTATCTGTATAAGTAGAGTAGTGCGAAGACCAAGAACGGCATCTTGGTCTTCTTTGAAATACCACCACTTCTACTTGTCTTTACTAAGAGGCTCTCCCCCTCTTAAGTGAGTGTCCAGTATATCCCCTTAGACCAGGGATCCCCGTGACTTATTCCCTATGCCTATCCCTTCATGGATCAGTGGAATACCCTGCAGACGTTGCAGCCTACGAAGTCAAGCTTTACCGGAACGAACACGTGGCATCTCCTTATCACACCTTCTTCATCATCGACAGCACAGAGTGGGAGCACGCTAAGTACATTGACAGGGTTCCCCCAGGAGTCATCCAACTAGAAGACCTGCACGCCTACTTCGGGAGAGACGAAAGCCTCCAACCTCACCCCGCGTTCTATCCAACGACCTTCACCAACTGCAACTATCAACTATCAAGGATCGCCACCAACCAAGTCGCCTAAGTCAGGCAAACGTCCGTGGTAGACGTTACATTAAGACCAAGATCCCACCGTGGCCAATCCTACAACCAAAGAACTTTGGGTCCCGTTCAGACCCTACCACATTGACAGATGAGGAGATCGCAACGTACCAAAGAGATACCTAGGATCCGCATTTTGGAAGGACGACACAGAGACACCAGGCTATGTTACCTATTACTTCGACCAACAAAGTAGCCAATGACTCATCCCAGTAGAGTTCAACTTCGACAACCACTGTTGGGTGGAAATTCGTTGGGATGCTGGACGCAACAAGTTACAAGCTACCAGACTGGCAAGCTCAATCCTCAACCTCAACATCAAACAGTCAGAGGTAGTCACCAGAGATCAGTGGGGAGTAATCGACGGAGAAGACGAAGAACCCCTCCAATCCCCAACACCTAAAACACCCACACCATCACCATCGATCAAAAGCAATCCAGAGGAGATTATAATCAGAGACGAACAAGAAGAGGAACGACTAAAACAAATCGCTGAGTTGATTCCCACCAATATGTCTGCAACAGTCACAATGGCAGCAGCTAGAACAGCCTTGCTAGGCCAAGACGAACTACCCCATGGGGGACCACTAGGCGGAGGAGGAACACCACCAGGAGGAGACCCTGGGGACAACCCTCACGATGACGATGGACAGATAGGCATACCGGCATTTATCATGCCTGATATGGACAAGTTCCAAGGAAAAGAGCCCAAGGAATTCACGGGCAATCGCGACGAGGCAGAAGTGTTCCTCTCTCAGTGGAACCGATTTGCGGGGGTCAATGCGGCAAACAGAAGCCTCAAGATCCCCTACATCAAAGCAATGATGTTCCTAACCTATATCCAGGGACCACTCATCGACAAATGGGCAACAGAAACTACCAAGTGGCTGGACGCTCAAGCAAGTAAGAACGACCCCTGGCTCTGGACAGGAGTAGAGCTCGCATTCAAGAGCCAATTCCGCGACAACCTGGAAAAGGACCGCGCCAGAGTAGAACTTGACAGAGGGTTCAAAATGATGAATGAGGACATTGACAGCTACATCACTAAATTTGAAAAGCTAGTCCGACAAGCTGATTACCGCCTGGACGAACCATTGGTCCTCGACAAATTTACGCAAGGAGTTCCCCTCAAGTTATATCAGAATGCCTACCAGTTCCACAACCCGGGTAGCTACTCCCAATGGAAAAGCGTGCTCATCGAACAGCAGAAGCGATACCTGCACATGAGGGCCCGAGAAGTTGGCTTTGGAAGACAGCCACAAAACACGCAGCACCCTCGCCAAAACCAACCACTCCGATTCCAACCCCCTCAACGCCAGGGAAATCAGCAGGGATGGCAGCAATACCGTAACCACCCCGACGCAATGGACACCACTCTGGGAAGAATCAGGGCAAGAGTCGCAGAAATCGGTGACGTCAACCGAAATCATCCAGAAGACCCCAGGGACTGGACCCCAGGAGGAAGACCCCCATTCCTGCCAAGGGCCGGGTTCATGCAACGCAGAGGAACAGGACGAGGAGTCCTGAATCTAAGGGACGTAACCTGCTACAACTGTAACCAGAAGGGGCACTTCTCACGAGACTGCAACCAGCCACGATGAGCGCGAGGAAGAAGCGCTTACATCGAAGAAATCCCCACCGCAGCACCAAGTGTAGCGGAGGAACCTCTTATCGACCTGGATGAACCGGTTCAAGCCAACAGAGCCACTACGAGCTCCCAAGTAGACAACCTATTGGGACAAGTCGTAGCACTACCGGAGGAACAGCAGGGAATGTTCATGAGAGAGATGATGGGAAGACAGGATTTTCCAAATGCCTGAACCCAACAGCCTGGGTGAGGGCTTTAAAATGTAACTCGACGTTTATCACGCACTATCAATCTATGCATGTTCCAGTTTCGATTCGCACGAGTTACTTCATGGCCGACAAGAAAGCACTGGTGGACTCCGGAGCCACCCACAACTTCATACATCCGGACTTCGTCAAAAGAATGCACCTGGGAACTAAAGAATTACCAAACCCATGCAACATATGGAACATCGACGGGACGCATAACAAAGGAGGGAAAATCACCCATTGCGTCAACCTAAATGTACAAACTGATGGGAAACTTAAAACTATCCAGTTCCTAGTCACAAATGTGGGAGGGGAAGACCTCATCCTCGGCTACCCTTGGCTGGCAACATTCCAACCACAGATACAATGGGCCACTGCCACTATGGACACGAAGCAATACCCCATCATTATACGAACCACCAACCCCAACAAACCCTCAAACCCAGCAGTAGCTCAAACAGAACTCCGAAGCATTATCACAGAAATGCAGGATGAAGAACGAGCAAAAGTCTTCGAAGAGCTAGAAGAGACCGCACCGGTGCATCTACGAACAACAGCAACTGACTTGGCAATCTCGGCACACGAACCACTGGAGAAGAAAGAAATCCCCGAGGAATACAAAAGACACGCAAAAGTATTCAGCGAGGAGGAGTCCTACCGGTTTCCACTGCCAAGACCATGGGATCACACCATTGACCTCAAACCAAACGCCCCAGATCACATCAACTGCAAAATATATCCGCTCAACCAAGCAGAAGACAAAGCTTTGGAGGAGTTCTTGGACAAACAACTAGCCAAAGGATACATTCGCCCATCTAAATTGCAGTACGCAGCTCCTTTCTTCTTCGTCAAAAAGAAGGACGGAAAACTACGGCCAGTGCAGGACTACAGGGAACTCAATACATGGACCATACGCAACCAATACCCACTCCCACTCATACCACAACTGATTGCAGACCTCAGCGGAGGATGGATATTTTCCAAGTTCGATGTTTGATGGGGATACACCAACATCAGGATCAAACCCGGGGATGAATACAAAGCAGCATTCAAAACCAAATGAGGCTTCTTCGAACCCCTGGTAATGTATTTTGGAATGACAAATGCACCGGCAACCTTCCAAGGGATGATGAACTGGATCTTTGCCCCCCTCATCGAGTATCACGAGAAAAAGGGAACCATCATTCATGTATACATGGACGACATCGGAGTCGCCACAGCCACGACAAAGGAAGCGCACACGGAAGCCGTTCACGACATTCTGGACCTACTGGAGCAACACGATCTATACCTCAAACTGGAGAAATGCACGTTCCACTCAGACACCCTCGATTACCTGGGGGTAATCATTAAGAAGGGGGTGATTCGCATGGACCCGGTCAAAATCTCCGGAATTCGCGAATGGCCGACCCCCAAAAACGTCAAACAGGTGCGATCGTTCTTAGGCTTCTGCAACTTTTACTGCGCTTTCATCCGAGGCTTCGCCACACACGCACGACCACTCAACAAACTCACACGAAAAGATACGGAATGGCAATGGGCAACGGAACAACAGACAGCATTTGACAAACTAAAAGCCCTAGTAACAGAAGAACCGGTACTCAAGCACCCGGAACTGGACAAACCCTTTGAACTGGAAGTCGACGCCTTGGGATACGCAGTAGGAGCGGTACTGCTCCAACGTGACAAGGACAACAAATGACACCCGATCGCCTACTACTCCAATACCCTCAACGCAGCGGAAAGGAACTACGACATCTACGACTTGGAACTATTAGCTATCGTCAAAGCACTAAGAAACTGGAGATCCTACCTCGCAGGATCACCACACAAGATCAAGGTGTTCTCCGACCACATGAACCTGCAATATTGGAGGTCACCACAAAAGATAAGCAGACAGGTAGCAAGGGAAGTGCTGGAACTCTCCGAATACGATATAGAGATTCACCACATCAAGGGGACAGCGAACGGAAGAGCGGACGCCCTGTCAAGAAGGCCTGATTACGACCAAGGAGAACACAACAACAAGCAAGTCACAGTACTCCCGGACCATATATTCGTCAGAGCTGCGACAATCGACACAACGGATAACCCGCTATGCATGAGCCCAACAATCTCGGTAGATGAAATGCAAACCACACACCCAGTGTATACCCAAGACAGCAAGATGGTCGCAAAATGGGTAGACCCGCACAAGCTCAAACTCATCGAGGGTACTTGGTACAAGGAGGGACGAAGAGTGGTCACAGGAGACGCCCACGAACGGAGGCGTATTATACAGGCCCACCACGACACTCTTGCCTACGGACACCCCGGAATCAACCAAACCATCAAATTGATTGAAAGATACTACTGGTGGCCAGGACTTCGACAGGAAACACAGGATTATGTCAAAGGATGCGCCGACTGCCAACGGATCAAGGTCAACAACTGACCAACACGCGCCCCTCTACAACCCATATTCCCAAAACCGGAAGCAACCCCATTCGAAGTCATAGCTCTAGACTTCATCACCAAACTACCCCAATCGGATGGCTGTGACTCCATACTGACAGTAACAGACCATGACTGCTCCAAAGCGGCAGTATTCATCCCGTGCCTAGAAGAAATAAGCACGGAAGGAACTGCGGCCCTGTACGTGACACATGTTTTCCCCAGATTTGGGCTGCCAGCGTGCATCATCAGCGATCGAGATCCAAGATTCGTGTCAAAGTTTACCCATGAACTGTGCCAAATACTCAGCATCAAACAAAACATCTCTACGGCGTACCACCCCAGAACTGACGGCCAATCGGAACGAACCAACCAGTGGCTCGAACAATACCTGAGGTTTTGGGTCAACGAGCGACAGGATGACTGGACACGATACTTACCAATGGTGGAATTCACGCACAACAATTGGCCGAACAAATCAACCAGGGAGAACCCATTCAATGTCCTTATGGGATATAACCCACACGCTGATTGGACCGATCGACCTTCCCCTATTCCGCAGGTAGCACTACGGGCGCAACAGTTCAAAGAGGCTAGAACGCGCGCCCAGGAGTTGATGATCAAAGCACAGCAGGGGTGGATCAAACACAAGGACACCCCAAAATACCAAATCAGAGACCTCGTGTGGCTTGAAGGACGCCACCTACGTACTAACCAGCCAACCGCAAAACTTGCGCCCAGAAGACATGGACCCTTCCAGGTCGTCCAGGTGATGTCTGCAGTCAACTATCGCCTAGAACTTCCCACGCAGTGGAGCATTCACCCAGTATTTCACACGGATCTCCTCACTCCATACAAAGAAACTCCCACACACAGACCAAACTATCAGCGCCCGCCACTGGATTTGATTGATGGAGAAGAGGAGTACGAAGTCGAGAAGATTCTAGACTCTCGGCGATTCGGCAGAACAAAGAAACTGCAGTATCTGGTCAAGTGGCGCGGATACCCAGACTCGGACAACCAGTGGGTCTCCAAGGATGACGTATTCGCGGATGAAGCAATTCGGGAATTCAAACGTTCAAACCCCACCAGAGAAACACATATAAGCGCAGGGAAATCCCAAGAGACGTCCCCATCTCCTTCACTCACTCTCCCATTCACTCATGTCCCAATCTCCAGTCCAAGTCCACTATGTCCTCGACGACCTCCTCCCCATCTCAGTGCAGCCAACCCTCATCATTCAGAACACGCCACCATCACCCCTGTCGCTTCCCCAGTCCCTTCACGACGGAGGCAGTCGTCCACCTACCCCCATACCATCCCTCCTTCCTTCGCCAACCACTACAAGAGTTGGTTCAAGAGATCCTTCGCTGACCCACATGTCAACATCCGCGGAACCCGATACGGACAAAACTCAAGTTCAAGAGGACCGGGACTTCGACCGGTACCTATCAGAGGAGCATTGCCCTCTACACCAACACCTCACTTATGGCAACCACCTCACCACCACACACAATGAAACCCCTCCGCTATGCACCACCGATGGGGAACTTATCCGTATGCCAAAGAATCCTCGACCCAAGGTCCGCATCTACCGTGTGGAAGAACACAGCCCGGTTTCCCGATGCCAAGTGGAGACTCCTCCACCCCTCGGGTTCCAACACAACAGGAGAGTACACTATATCCCTTTCCAGATCCACGATGCTCAGGACCGGTTGCACCCAGCTCGGTATACACAGCTCATCCTCACGGCAGACCCTTTCATCCTCGCCTACAGGAGAGGCAGCGACCAGCAATACGGCAAGCCGGTGCACACTGCCCCCAACTACAACTACCCCTGAGACACCACCTACTGCAACGATGACTTGATCTTCCTAGATCAGCGCAGTGTCATGTGGGAGTCTGTAGCGGTGTGACAATCTCGCTACGTCAAGCTCAAGTGTAAACTGTAGGTGAACCGTCTGGTGAGCACACCCAAGCTCGGCGCGGAGATAAATCACGCGCTAACGCACAGTCACAGCGGAGTGGACGAATAACTCAGAGTCTTTATGCAAGAACTCAAGACGTCAGTGATCACGCTGTGGTACGCTGAGTGGAGAACCAAGAGGACAAGTTGAGATTGGAGAGTAAGGAATACAAGGGAGATACGCACCTGAGTGGAGAACCAAGAGGACAAGTTGGTTCCACTCAGGACGCTACAGGAGGGTATATATACGCTACTGTGGCTGAGCTTGAACTGAGTCTAAACACTATTACTAAGTGTACAGTAAGACTCCATGACTCAGGAGCTGACGCGTCGTGTCTAATAATAGCGCTATCTATTGTGCTGACTGATGCACTAGTCATGGCGCTGACGCGATGCCTTATCTTGCTGAGTAAAACCTAATACAGCGAGTAAGCGTAAACTACTAAGCGAAGTCTAGAACTATCTAGAAGGTTCCTTCCTTATCTACCAATCGTGTGAGTCCGTACGTAACTAGAAATGTGACCGGATTAGGTTGTCCTGTTAAGGGTACAACTATCCCAGGGTCACGTGCTTAAAGGTGCACATGATGGCAGCATGTGACTAACGATATCTCGTACTTCGGCCCTTTATACCTTCCCCAGACAATTCCGTAAAAATACAGAAAAATAGGGAAAATAATATACGCGTCCATGACAGAGTCAGTGGACCGCGCCCTCACGGGCATGAAGGACCTCACACTGACGGCGGAGGTCCATCGCTACCACTGCGCCCAGGCAGGAGTCGAGGCGGAGGAGGCGGAACTGGCCAGACTCACGGAGGAGTTGGACAAGGTTGCCAGGGTACGACGAGAGTGTGTACTCCGCCTACAACGAGCCAACGTGATTACGCGTATCGAAGCGGAGCGGGATTCGTACCGCCCCGGACTGGAAGCAGGGCAGCAGGTTGCGGCACAGAGGGAGGCAGCAGTCCAGTGGGGTCGAGCTGGGGCTTGACCATAAGAAGGGGGTGATGTTACGTCTCGGACTAATCGGCACCTCGGGCCGGGAAGTGGACACTGACACGTCGGCTATGACACCACAGTCAGCAGTAATACGTCATGGACTTATAGGATCAGTCAGCCGGGTAAGCTCCAGCACATGTGATTGTACAATAACGGGTCGGATCTTGTAATGACTCAATGTGACTCATACTAGGATAGTTGTACTAGGGTTTACTCTACTTATGCTATTGGCTAGTAGTATTCCAGCGGCGCTTTAAAGCCCGCGCGTATCTGTATAAGTAGAGTAGTGCAAAGACCAAGAATGGCATCTTGGTCTTCTTTGAAATACCACCACTTCTACTCATCTTTACTAAGAGGCTCTCCCCCTCTTAAGTGAGTGTCCGGTATATCCCCTTAGACCAGGGATCCCTGTGACTTATTCCCTACGCCTGTCCCTTCGTGGATCAGTGGAATACCCTGCAGACATTGCAGCCTACGAAGTCAAGCTTTACCGGAACGAACACGTGGCATCTCCTTATCACACCTTCTTCATCATCGACAGCACAGAGTGGGAGCACGCTAAGTACATTGACAGGGTTCCCCCAGGAGTCATCCAACTAGAAGACCTGCACGCCTACTTCGGGAGAGATGAAAGCCTCCAACCTCACCCCGCGTTCTATCCAACGACCTTCACCAACCGCAACTATCAACTATCAAGGATCGCCACCAACCAAGTCGCCTAAGTCAGGCAAACGTCTGTGGTAGACGTTACACTCTGCCCCAGAAATGGGAGCACCTTATTCCTGTCATGTGCAATAATCTTGCCTTGGCAGATCTTCAGCTCACTACCGTATCAGCTTGTGTCGAGAGCCAGTACAAGACTGAGACCAATCGTGGACAGCATAAGGCTGCTCATAATGTGCAGAAGCTTTCTGCCATTAAGCGGAAGCGCAATGACCCTCGCTTCTCGAAGCAGGGTTTTTCGCAGCAGCAGCCTAGCACCCCTGGCCCGTCCAACCAGCAGCAGCCTTTCAGGCAGCGCGGGGGACATGGATCCAGAAGAGGCAAGGCTAAAGGGAAAGGCAAGGCACCTGCCCGTGCTCCACAGCACTCGCATATTGCCTCCGTCGCCGCACTAGCCCCCCCCACTTCCCACAAGGTGACTCATATTGGGTCATCTGGTGTCACCACAAGGACAGAAGTTGAATCACCCTCTCCTCAGAGGGCTTCTGGCTTCTTCCCTTCAGTCAATAAGGCATTGACGCTCGCTGAACGGCTGGATCTACCTGCTACAGTCCAGACCGTAAAGACGCTTGAGCAGCGCTTTGCTGATGTTGACGCACTGATGCGTCCTCGCATCAAAAAGTTCATGGATGAGGAGTATGACTCTGATTTCGACATCAATATGTCGCAGCAGCCTTCAGGCAGCGCACAACCGATTATGAACATTGATGGCCTCAATGACACCGAGATATTTGGTGAGCAATCTAACACTCTCCAACTTGACTTCTCAGGTCTGACGAAAAGGAATGGGGATTCTGATATAGAAAATCGTGCCCCCACGCCTCCTTATGTCGACCCAGCTTCCATTGTCGAAGCAACAGTCAGGTGGGCTACTACCGGCAAAAGCCATTTCCCTCCTCAGTCACGTTCTAATGAACGGATCAAATCTATTTGGCGTAGCAATCAACAGTACCTAAGAGATAACAACAGAGAAACTGACCCTCGTTTCAACGCCCTAGTCTCTCCTTCGGTCTCTATAGGCCGATCCTTGACACCGGAGTCTTTCTTGACTGGACCAGATACTGAGATCCTTGATTGGGGATCATGTGATGAAGAGTACGTCTTTTCTTCACTTAACGCACCACATGCTGATAACGTTACAGTATTAGCCCTGCCCCCAAAAAATCCAAAATGGGGCAGCTGTAATGGTTTCGTATATCTATGAGAATCGCATGTACTAGTACTGAAGTCACTCAAAATGTACAATATTAGCAGCGCTCTCCTCGATTCTTTTGAGTGTGAGCATAATGAGTACTTCATTCAATGTGTCAAGTGTATAGAACATACAAAAAATATGTGGCTCCTTGATTCAGGAGCATCAGCACATTTCACTAATAAACTTAGTGACTTCATCAACTATAAGCCAACTGCTAAGTCTGATAAGATTCCTGTAAAGACTGCAGCTCATACACTCTACGTTGAAGGAACCAGAACTGTCTTGCTAGAGCATTACATCGCAGACAAACTCGTGACCATGTGGGTATATCCGGTCCTATACATTCCTAGAATGAGCATGCATCTTCTATCTATGGGAGTCTTCATACAGCAAGGTTTGTGTGTCTTGGGGAATTTGCAGCATATTAACTTGCTACATAAAAAGAAGACAATTGTCCAATGTAAACCCCTTCTTCACGGACAATCCCTATATTGGCTAGATGCCTCTATATCCACTCTAACTGAGTTGCTTATTGCGAACCAGTCTGCATTACTCAATGTAGACTATGACCTTATGCATCGTCGCCTCAGTCACCCATCCAAAGAGGTTTTGAGACGAGCTAAGGAACATACTAAGGGCTTCCCAGAAGGGATTATAATTCCCACCTCTGATAACATTTGTCCTGGATGCGCGCAAGGCAAAATGCCTGCTGCCTTACATCCTCCATCTGATACAAGGGCTAAAGCCTCTTTCAATCGAATACATTCCGATTTGAAAAGCTTCCCTTTACCGTCATACCATAAATACAAGTATTTTATTGTCTTCTTTGACGATTATACTTCGTTTGCATGGATTACTCTTTTACGGGATAAAGCCTCTGCTATTACTGCTTTAAAGCAGTGGCTTGCACTAATTAAAAATCAATTTAGCGCTACCATAAAAGAATGGATGTCTGATGCCAGCGGTGAATACAAATCGGATGTCTTCCTAAAGCAACTTAAGGATGCCGGCATTACAGTGCTACAGTCAGCGCCACATACGCCTCAGCAGAATGGGCGCGCTGAGCGCTTTATGCGCACTATAATGGACAAAGCTCAGGCTATGCGCCTTGATGCTTGTTTACCACAGAGCTGGTGGGAATTTTCAGTCCTACATGCTGCACATTGTTACAATAGAACCCCCATAAGTCGCCTTCAATGGCAGACTCCTTACAAACTATTACACAATGAAGTCCCTGATATATCGCATCTTAGAGTATTTGGTTGTGGTGCATATGTACATATTCCAGAAGCTTGCCGGGTGAATAAACTTTCTCCCAAAAGCAAGCTAATGATCTACCTTGGTAGAGGACCTGGAATGAAGGCTAAAGTCTTCATGCGCACGCCAAATACCTTGTTCTATTCAGACAAGGCACTCTTTGATGAAGCTCTATTCCCTAGGTGTCCAACAGACAATCCTAGACGTGAGCCCCGTGGTGTAACTCAGTTAGATGATACAGTTCCCAATGAGCTGTCTAAAGACCATACCACTCCTGGTGATGATGATGACCTACCACCTAAGCCCCCTATTACCAAAGGGAGAAGTGCTCCCCAGCCAGCCGCTGGACCCCCTCCTAGTACTCATACTAGAGGGATTGGATCGCAGCTACCTCCGCCTTTATCCCCTGAACCAGTACCTGGTCCTAGTGAACCTAGGCACTCGGGGCATACAAGGAAACCAGTTACTCGTCCTGATAATGTCTATGGAGATAGGCCTCCTACAACGATTATTCGAGACATTGCGCGGACTTGCACATGGCGACAATTGACACAGCCGCAGCCAGGTAGCTCCCAGCAGCATCCACATCTGAGTCGGACGGCCTCAGGTGACATTCCTAAACAAACCGATCCTGACTCCTCCGGTGCACAGAGTGATAATCCACATGATTCAGACAAAGTAGATCAGCAACTTCTGATCCGCCTAGCTCAGGAAGGGGGAGTCAAATTTCTAGATCTTCTGCTTGCCAAAGCAGTTTCACCATTGGATCTAGAGTCACCTGATACCTCTAATATTCGTGAATGGACCTATCGGGACATTCTTAAAATGCCAAGTGAACCCCAGGAGGAGTGGCATAATGCGTGCCAAAAAGAGCTTGCCTCTCTTCGCAAATGCAAGGTCTATGATCTTGTCAACCTGCCGCAAGGCAGAAGGGTGATCAAGAATAGATGGGTATTTGACTTAAAGTCAGATGGCCGAAAAAAAGCCAGGCTAGTTGCCAAAGGCTTTTCACAGGTTGAAGGCATAGATTATGATGAAATATTCTCGCCAGTGGTACGGTTTGAGACCATCCGGATGATGCTCGCACTTGTAGTGCTGAAGGATTGGCACATCTCTGGACTTGACGTCAAAACAGCCTTTCTTTATGGAGACCTCGATGAGGAACTCTATATGGAACAACCTGAAGGGTTTAAAGACCCTAGCCAACAAAACAAAGTCATGCGCCTTAGGAAAGCTATATATGGACTTAAACAAGCTGCACTCGCTTGGTGGAGAGCGCTAGACAAGTCCATGAATACCCTTGGCTGCACATGACTTCAATCAGACTCAGGTCTGTTTGTGAATGAGGACAAAACAATCATAGTTATTGTTTATGTCAATGACGTTCTTTTCCTTGGAAGGAATAAGAAGGACATAGCATCCCTGAAGAGACGCTTCATGGAGATATGGGAATGCAGAGACTTGGGTGATACCAAAGAGTTTCTACGCATGCACATATTACATTCTAAGGGTAGAATCCTGATAGATCAGCAGGATTACCTTCAGAAAGTGCTGCAGCACTTTAACCTGATTAACGCCAAATCAGTACCTACCCCACTACCAGAAGGGTATCATCCATCCCCTAATAAGGAAACTGCATCCCCAGAGCTCCGCACGTCATACCAACAAGTGATAGGATCTCTCCTATACATTATGATTGGTACGCGACCAGATATTGCCTATGCTGTTACCAAGATGGCGCAGTTTGCTGCCAATCCATCAGAGGACCATTATAAGCGTGCACTTTATATTTGCCGCTACTTACTTGGTACCTCAAATTATGCTTTAGTCTTTGATGGCAAAAGCGATGGTGGTATAATAGCATATGCAGATTCTGACTGGGCTTCTGACCCAGTAACCAGAAAGTCCACTACGGGCTATTTAGTAAAGATAGCTAATGGAGTGTTCTGCTGGAACTCTAGAGTGCAGAAATCTATCATGCTCTCATCCACTGAAGCAGAATACATGTCGCTGTGTGATACAAGCAGACAATTGGTCTGGATTCACTTGCTCTTTAGTGAGCTTGGAATAAATCTCGGACCTATTCCATTATGCAGAGACAATCAAGGCTCCATATTCTTATCTTCTAATCCTGTTCAGGAGAAACGGATCAAACACATTGATTTGCGTCACCATTACATGCGTGATGTGATCCGTGAAAAGAAGATAGAGTTATTCTTCATTGAAGGAGCTGAGAACCCCGCCAATCCTTTTACTAAGAATCTGGGTTGCATTAAATTCCTAAAATTCAGGGAACAGCTAGGGCTAGAGTTTGGCTACTCGCCACTCATACACACCATGTCCGATAATGGGGATTTGTGATGGAGAGCGTGAAGGAACTTTTGTACCTCTGAGGAACACATGTCTCTCTATGTCCTCCGCGTCCATCGTTTCTTCTTCATGGAGAGCACACCGAGCAATTGTCTCCTCATAGAACAAGACAGAATCACCTAACTAGACATGGTGCAATGTCGCTTTTCGAAGCAGACACCTGGCTCTAAGCCTCTCATCGAACTACCAGAAGGGAGTTTGTACATCCTGTCCCTGATGGGGACATAATAATCATACTCCAAGTTGAAAAATGTCATTGATGATAGCCATTCACAACTTGATGAGACAGGTTAGAGACAGCCATAGTCTCATCGACTCCTATGCAACCCTCACTCGATGCTCATTCCCAATGCTCGTGAGACTGCTAGGTGATTGCTTAGACACGCTTTAGTAGCTGCACTAAGCAAGGGGGAGTGTTGGAACGAGATAAGTACGTAAGGACCTTATCTATAGCAGTTACGACATTACGATAGTATGTTTTCCTATTACGGTAGTTGGGATATGTACTATAGCGGGCGCAATATGCCCTCTGAGTGGGAGAAGCCCTATGGCTATCTCGAAGTGGTAGTTTACATCAGGCATGTGTAAAAACGTGATATTGTGGACGCCTGTACTCATCACTTTTACACATATGGACAGGGTAGGACCATAGAGTATAAAAACCCTCCCATGGGGAGGGAGGCAAATAGGATATTCACTCTCTTTCTCACTTGTGCACCCTCTCCGCTCTACAGTCTCTCAACCTACTCAAAGGTGAGAACTCCATTCCTGTTAGCTGCGCGTATTGCTGCGCAACACCAGATACTCAGCATCAAACAAAACATCTCGACCACGTATCACCCCAGAACCGATGGCCAATCAGAATGCACCAACCAATGGCTAGAACAGTACCTAAGATTCTGGGTTAACAAACAACAAGACAACTGGATCCGATACCTGCCTATGGCAGAATTCACACACAATAACTGGCCCAATGAGTCTACCCAGGAGTCCCCCTTTAATGTTCTCATGGGATATAACCCACGCGCTGATGGGATCAACCAACCTTCCCCTATTCCACAGGTGGCGCTATGAGCGCAACAGTTCAAAGAAGCTCAAACACGCGCCCAGGAACTGATGATCAAAGTGCAGCAGGGGTGGATCAAACACAAGGACACCCCAAAATACCAAATCGGAGACCTCATGTGGCTTGAAGGGTGCCACCCACATACCAATCAGCCAACCACAAAACTCACACCCAGAAGACATGGATGTCACAGACGCATATATTATTTTCCTATTTTTCTGTACTTCTACAGAATTATCTAAGGAAGATATAAAGGGCCAAAGTATGAGATATTGTTAGTCACATGCTGCCACCATGTGCACCCACAAGCACGTGACCCTGGGATAGTTGCACCCTTAAAGGGACAACCCAATCCGGTCACATTCCATATATGTACGGACTAATACGATTGGTAGATAAGGAAGGAACCTTCTAGATAGTTCTAGACCACACTTAGTAGTTTACGCTTACTTGCTGTATTAGGTTTTACTCAGCAAAGATAAGGCATCGCATCAGCGCTATGACAAGTGCATCAGTCAGCACAACATCTGCAAAAGTGGACCCTGTCAAAGCTGTCAGGGACTGGTTGCTGACTGTCGCCGACTGGTCCCTGACAGCTTTGACAGGGTCCACCCTTGCAGATGAATAGATAGCACTATTAATAGACATGACGTGTCAGCCCCTGAGTCAGAGAGTCTTACTGTACACTTAGTAATAGTGTTTAGACTCAGTTCAAGCTCAGCTCCAGTAGCGTATATAAACTCCCCTGTAGCGTCCTGAGTGGAACCAACTTGTCCTCTTGGTTCTCCACTCAGGTGCGTATCTTCCTGTACTCCTTACCTTACTCAATCTAACTTGTCCTCTTGGTTCTCCACTCAGCATGCCACGGTGTGATCACTGACATCTTGAAGTCTTGCACAAAGACTCTAAGCTGATTGTCCACTCCACTGTGACTGTGCATTAGCACGTGATTTATCTCCACGCCAAGCTTGGGTGTGCTCACCAGATGGTTCACTTTTAGTTTGCACTTGAGCTTGATGTAGCAAGGTGTCATACCACTACAATGGACCCTTCCAGGTCATCCAGGTGATGTCTGCAGTCAACTATCACCTAGAACTTCCCACGCAGTGGAGCATTCACCCAGTATTCCACATGGACCTTCTAACTCCGTACAAAGAAACTCCCACACATGGCCCCAACTATCAGTGCCCACTGCCAGATCTGGTTGATGGAGAGGAAGAATACAAGGTCGAGAAGATTCTAGACTCTTGAAGGTTCGGCAGAACAAAGAAACTGCAGTATTTGGTCAAGTGGCGTGGGTATCCGGACTCAGACAACCAGTGGGTCTCCAAGGATGATGTGTTCGCAGATGAAGCAATTTGGGAATTCAAATGTTCAAACCCTGACAGAGAAATGCATATAAGCACAGGGAATTCCCAAGAGATGTCCCCATCTCCTTCACTCACTCTCCCAACCGCTCATGTCTACATCCCCAGTCCAAGTCCATTATGTCCTTGACGATCTCCTCCCTGTCTCAGTCCAACCTACCCTCATCATTCAGAACGTGCCACCATCACCCCTGTCGCTTCCCCAGTCCATTCATGACGAAGGAAGTCATCCATCTACCCCCGTACCATCCCTCCTTCCTTTGCCAACCTCTACAAGAGTTGGTTCAAGAGATCCTTTGCCACCCAACATGCCAACATCCGTGCCAGCCAATACTGACTCGACTCAAGTTCAAGAGGACTGGGACTTCGACCAGTACCTATCAGAGGAACATTGCCCTCTACACCAACACCTCGTATATGGGAACCACCTCACTACCACACACAATGAAACCCTGCCGCTATGCACCACAGATGGGGAGCCCATCCATATGCCGAAAGCTCCTTGACCCCAGGTCCGCATCTATTATGCGGAAGAACACAGCCCGGTTTCCTGACGCATGGTGGAGACTCCTCCACCCCTTGGGTTCCAATACAACAGGGGAGTACATTATATCCCTTTCCAGATCCATGATGCTCAAGACCGGCTGCACCCAGCTCGGTATATGCAGCTCATCCTTACGGCGGACCCATTTGTCCTTGCCTACAGGAGGGGCAGTGACCAGCAGTACAGCAAACTGGTGCATGCCACCCCAAACTACGACTACCCCCGAGACCCTGACTACTGCAACAACGACCTGATCCTCTTGGATCAGCACAGCATCATGAGGGAGTTGGTGGACCAAGCCCTCACAGGCATGAAGGACCTTATGTTAATGGCGGAGGTCCACCAATACCGCTGTGCCCAAGTGGGGGTCGAGGCTAAGGAGGCGGAGCTGGCCAGGATTACGGAGGAGTTGGACAAGGTCGCCAGAGTATGACAGGAATGCGTACTCTGCTTGCAATGTCCCAACGCACTCATGTGCATTGAGGCGGAGCAGGACTCATACCATCCCAGGTTGGAGGCAGGGCAGCAAGTCACGGTGCAGAGAGAGGCAGCCCAGCGGGGTCGAGCTGGGGCTTGACCATAAGAAGGGGGTGATGTTATGTCTTGGTTTGATCAGCGCCTTGGGCCAGGAAGTGGACACTGATGCAGTGGCTATGACACCCTCATCAGCAGTATATCGTCATGGACTCATTGGATCACTCAGCCGGGTAAGCTCTGGTGCATGTGATTGTACGATAGAACGGCTCGGATCTCATAGATGACTTGGAGTGACTCATACTAGGATAGCGGTACTAGGGTTCACGGTACTTACACTACTGGCTAGTTACATTCAAGCAGCGCTTCAAAGCCCGTGCATATCTGTATAAGTAGAGTAGTGCAAAGACCAAGAACAGCATCTTGGTCTTCTTCCAATACCACCACCATCTACTCGTCTTTACTAAGAGGCCTTCCCCCTCTTAAGTGAGTCGTCTGGTATATCCCCTCAGACCAGGGATCCCCATGACTTATCCTTTGCCTGTCCCTTTGTGGATCAGTGGAATATCCTGTTGGAGTCGCTGCCTACCAAGTCAAGCTATACCACAACGAGCGTGTTGCCTTGCCTTACCACTCTTTCTATATACTTGACCACACCTGTTGGAGCAACACCAAGTACATCAACAGAGTCCCACCAGGAGTCGTCCAATTAGAAGACATCCACGCATACTTCGGAAGAGATGAAAGCCTTCAACCTCACCCAGCTTTCTACGCAGACACCTTCATCAACCACAACTATCAGCTTTCGAGGATTGCCACCCAGCAAGAGGCCTAAGTCAGGCAAGCGTCCGTGGCAGATGTTACACCTTGGATCACATGATGTGGACAGGGTGTTGATGCATTTGGACTGTGCATAGAGACCGCTGTTGATCTTGTGTTTGAGGCGTAAGATGGTTGCATTCAAGGCTGCAAGCACCACAGTGAGACCATCGATCGGTGCAGCCATGAGGGGTGCAGGGGTCGGGTCTGCAAGCTGGGGTGGTGCACCGAGAACAGGACTGGGAGGGCGAACCGTGGTTGGCTGCTCAGCCTGCAAGGTGAGAGCAGCTACCTGCAGTGGTGCATTGGGGGTATGCACCAGGATGGGGGATTGGGAAGCAGTGGGTGCGTGTATGGATGACCAGATGCCCTCATTGCAAGACTGGATCTCATCTGCCCAGATGTCAATTGCATAGTCGAGATCCTCCTCCATGGGTGTGGGGGGGGGAGGGGGGCCTCGATCGCTGCACGGGGAGTGGTGGTGTGGAGACCCTGGGGTTCGTTGTCTGCAGCAGGGTATATTGTGAGTGGTGGGAGGGTGGGGCCATCTACATGGGTGCGTTTGACTCTGACGGGGGTTGGGGTGGTATTTGGGTTGTTGTGGTGGACGAAGCTGGTAGCAGTGGGCAGTGTAGTGGGGAATGGTGGTGCAGGAGAGGCAGCCCTCGAGGGGGGGGAGCTGGAGAGCTCGATTCCATCCACCTCAAGAGGGGCCAGCTTGTAATCAGCAGCCCCTCTGTCTGTGGGGGTCAGTTCAAAGCCCAGTCACAAGGCTTCATGGTGGAGAGTGGAGAGTTCACAACCATTGTGGTACTTTACCTTCCATGCTTTTATCTCTGCCTGCACCCCTTTCTTCCATTCTTCTAGTGATGTGGTTGCCTCATCCTTGAAGAATGTCTTCATGCTGTTGATCTTGCTTTGGTTCTTTGTGTGCCACTCCTTTGCTGTTTCCTCGTGTTCGAAGATCAGCTGTTGATGGATGGACTTGAGTTCCTGATCTTTGAGTTGCTTCAGACTAAGGAGCTCTTGCTTCATTTCTTCTTTGAGTCGCGAGTTGGTGGTGCTACGGATTTTGTTTGCGATGGTTTTCCATAGTGGGCCTTTGGTCCAGAAGGGGTCTTCTGCCATGAGGGACACTTGGATTTCCTGGTGGATCATGGTGATGTGTTCGTTGACCAGGCATTGGACCTCTTCACGGATGCAGGGTTCGGCTTCCCTAACAACCTGTGAGTGTGTGATTGCAGGTGTGTTAGTGGGGCATTTCCCTTTCCTGTTCGGGTGGATGCCTGGGTACTGAGCCTTAAAGGTGTCATGCATTGCCTCGACAAACTCGTGTTTGTACACTGCTTGCCATTTGTCAAGGTTTTGTAGAGCCTCCTGGTTGAGATTTGCAAAGATCTCCGCCTTGACAGCATCCTTGATCTCCTGCATCTCCCCTCCTTGGAGGTGTATGCACTCTCTTTCCTCCTGTATTAGGAGGTCCCTGGCCTCCCTCATCATCTGGCTGTCAGCCAGTATGGGGGGCCGTCTTGTCAAGGTGGTCCATCGTATCGTTAAGGATGTTGTTGAGCAGCTCAAAGTATGTGTCAGGGTGTCCTGTGCAGTTGTGCGGGTTGTTAGATGTGGTGGTAAAGAGGCCAGCAAGCTGCTGGCACATCATAACGAGAGCTTCACCCTCCTTCAGAGGGTGTGGAAGCATGTTACTAACTATGTGAGAGTCTGGGTGCCAATTCATTGCCTTAGTGCCTTTCGTAAGGTAGGCAGGTGAACAAATGGTGCCTCTGATTGCTGCACCTAGGAGGCCCATGATCAGGCGCATCCAGGATAGTGGGATTAGTAAGTTGGCAGTGAGTTTGCTGTCATGGAGAGCCACCCCTCTGTTGATGGCTGTGATAACAAGGGAGGCTGCTGCGTGAAAAGATTCTACTGTTGAGACGCGACTTGTGTCACATGTCTCATGGGATATGATTGAGTCATCCCATATACTAAATACGGTATCTGTCCCTTATGGACTGATTTGGACTTGGCCGGACTCTTACAGACCGCTTTTGTTTATCTTTATTGATAGAGTCATCATGTGACTCTTATTGTTCTCTTTTGTTAAGATACCGGTATTGTCTGCTTTAGGCAGTTATTGTTCTCAGCCCTCCAATGGCGTTTCTCCCTCTGGCGCACAGACCACCTGTATTGTGTTTGGATCACCTGTGCGCACAGACCATTCTTAGCTAAGCGTCCTGTATATAAGGACTGCTGTTTACACCTTCACACTTCAGAGTTTACTTCCCCTCTGAAGTGTAAGTCCCTTCACTATTACTTCTCTCATTTACCTTTACTCATGAGATGTTCCTCTATAGTAACTTGTCTCTACTAGGTATGCAGTTGTAATAGAGTTTACTTCCCCTCTGAAGTTAACTTGTCTCTACTAGCTCTTCACTATTAACATCTCGCTTGTTAGTTCTGTGCTTCAACATCTACCGTAGTTTCGTACTCATGGTCTTTGCAGAGCTAAAGCAGCTTTGTGATGAAGTAGCTGCCCCAGCCTATGACCTGTTCGATCACCTCACAGGCCAGTTCGTCCTTCAGGGTGGAGTTGGTTTCCACAAGTGCAAGGTCAAATAGGCGGTCGTCTTCCCCATCCATGCCCCTAGTGATCAGGGTCATGTCCAAGGCCTTGGGGTCATACGGCTCAGTGAGGAGGCCTGACTTGATGGCCTGGAGGGCTGTGGTAAAGCCTCCTCCGGTGAGGGAGGGGGGGCGGTGCACTGTGGGGGGGTGAGCCATTAGTGGATACGGATTCTACCATGGCATGGCTCCAAACGGAGGTGTTGGACATGGCCCATGATCAGACGTGTGGGGTCTGAGAGGCAATGGAAGCACATCCCCTGACCTTGATCTCCTCTGGTTGCAGGGGGAGAGAGGCCAGAAGGGAGGGCACATTGTCCCAGAGCTGCTGCATGTTATCCACTTGTTTTTCAGCAGCACACAGAGCTTGGTCGATGGCCTCCAGTTTCACAATCCTAGCAGTGGGCTCTTGACCACGTTGATACCACTTAGTCATGAGTGTACTTCCAGGTCACGCTTAGTCAGTGCACCAGTGCATCCTAGTCAGTCGGTCAGTTGGCAGGGGCTCTCCTGCTATGTGTAGCGGTATGACACCTCGCTACGCTAAGCTCAAGTGTGAACTAAAGTGAACTGTCAGGTGAGCACACTCAAGCTGAGCGCGGAGATAAATCACGCGCTAGACGTACAGTCACAGCGGAGGGGACAACAACTTAGAGCCTTTATACAAGGACTCAAGTTATCAATGATCACGCTGTGGTACGCTGAGTGGAGAACCAAGAGGACAAGTTAGATTGGTAAAGAGTAAGGAATACAAGGAGATGCGCACCTGAGTGGAGAACCAAGAGGACAAGTTAGATTGGTAAAGAGTAAGGAATACAAGGAGATGCGCACCTGAGTGGAGAACCAAGAGGACAAGTTGGTTCCACTCAGGACGCTACAGGAGGGTTTATATACGCTACTGTGGCTGGGTTTGAACTGAGTCTAAACACTATTACTAAGTGTACAGTAAGACTCCATGACTCAGGAGCTGACGCGTCGTGTCTAATAATAGCGCTATCTATTGTGCTGACTGATGCACTAGTCATGGCGCTGACGCGATGCCTTATCTTGCTGAGTAAAACCTAATACAGCGAGTAAGCGTAAACTACTAAGCGAAGTCTAGAACTATCTAGAAGGTTCCTTCCTTATCTACCAATCGTGTAAGTCCGTACGTAAATGGAATGTGACCGGATTAGGTTGTCCCGTTAAGGGTGCAACTATCTCAGGGTCACGTGCTCAAAGGTGCACATGATGGCAGCATGTGACTAACAATATCTCGTACCTCGGCCCTTTATATCTTCCTTAGATAATTCCGTAAAAATACAGAAAAATAGGAAAATAATATACGCGTCCATGACATCACCCCCCTTCTTAAGGGTCGACGTCCGCGTTGGCCTTTGTGTACATATGAGATGCTTGCCAAGGCAAGGACGCGTAGATGAGTGCTGCTATTTTTCTAGGTGCACCCGGGTTGGAGGAGTGGAACTCCTTGACTTTATCCGGGACATGCGCTAGATTTTTGGCTGGCTCCCAAGTGTCCTCGCCTTCACCGTAGCCCTTCCAGCGAACTAGGTATTTAAGAGTACGACCAAAGAGTTTGGAATCTCTTATATGGTCAACTTCGTACTCTTCTTCCCCTTCGACTGTGACGGGTTCAGGTGGAGGTGGCATAAGCCCATTAACTTCGTTCCCCTTGTAAGGGGAGAGGCGGTCTACATGAAATACATCATGGATCCATAATGCAGGGGGGAGTGCAAGCTTGTAGTCGACGTCACTTTTAACTTCAGTGACTTCAAATGGGCCTAGTTGTTTAGGGCCCAGTTTGGACGACTGCTGGTGTATTTTTATTTGTTTTGCTTGCAGCCAGACTCTGTCCCCGACATTGAAGACGTATGGCTTGTGTCTTTGTTCAACGTCTGTTTGCATTCGCCTTTTACTTAGGCGTAGAGCTGCCTCTGCATCCCTTCTTGTGGAAACTAGGTGTTGTAGACGCTTATCGAGCGTTGGGATACCGGTGGGCCTACCAGCGGGAATGGTGAAGTCTGGTGTATAACCGTATAGTAGCTCAAAGGGGGTGTGCCCCGTGGCTGAGTTGAGTCTACTATTGACTACGAATTCCGCTGTAGGGAGTAGGTCTGCCCAATCATCCTGCCTCTTACTAATGAACAAGCGCAAGTAGACTTCTACTTCCTGATTTTTGCGCTCTACCTGTCCATTAGCTTGAGGGTGATAGGCGGTAGTGAGACCTGCGTCTATCCCTAGTCGCTTATATAGTGCCCGCATGCTTCTTGCAGCAAATTGGGGTCCCCTGTCACTGATGATTTTCTTGGGGATCCCGTGCAAGGGGAAGACTTGCTCGAAATAGATGGATGCTACCCCATCAGCCGTGATTTGGGACGTCACTGGAAATAGATGGATCTGTTTCGTATAATGATCCACTATGTTAAGGATCATGTCCTTTCCATGTGACATGGGTAGTGGGCCAATTAGATCGACTCCGACTATCTGCCATGGTCCCTCAGGTACTTCCTGTGGCTGAATTATGGCTTTGGGGTGCAAATCTTTGCGATAGCATTGGCATCAATCGCATCCTTCTACGTACGAGCTGATAAAGCCTGCCATGCGTGGCCACCAATAGTAGCGACTGACTAGCTCGATGGTGCCGTTCTTACCAGGGTGACTGGTGGTGATGGAGTCGTGGCAAGACTTAACCACGTCTCGTCTTAACGTCCGGTCATTGGGAACGTACAGTTTCTGTAACGTTCCACCGGACGTTCCTTCTTGTACTACGGACAAGGCTTTCGGGTCGACCCAACGATCACCGGGATATGTCGAAGTCACGTGCTCGATCTTGTACTAGCTCGATAACGAGGCATAGTAGTGTAGCCCAGAGGATGCAGAGGGCGATGAAGAGAGCAAGTCGAAGTTGATATGAGTGAATGGTCGGCAAGACAGCACAACCAAAGGAGAATGATGCAGCATGTTCCTTTGAACGGCAGAGGTAAAGCGGAAAGGAATGGATAGAGGCCTTGCGGTGATCTCTCAGCTAAGGACGATTCAACAGATGTATATGCACCAAGGGTAGCTATCAGCACTCGACTGGCAAGACAGCGCAGAGGAGGCACTACAATGGGTGGTATAATCCAAGAAGTCAAGCTTAGGTCTTCAGCGACCATAAGCCCCAGTCTATATACATGTCCAAGGAGGTTTGAACCCCAGCTTGGAACTCCGAAACCCTAATATCCGGATCCTAGGAATGAGTCACAATCGAGTCAGAGATCACAATCGACCAATGGCAGTAAGGCGCAAAGGTATGAGTCAGAGATAAGCATCCGCAGCTGTATGAGCGCTGCTTCCATCCAATCAGAACGCAAACGTGTACAATCCATCAGAATCAAGGTACAATCGATCAAGCACATACGAGTCATCACAAACACGAGGCAGTCGAGACCGGTCCAGGCACAAGCTCATCTGGACCCTTCTGGTGCGAGTCTAGCCAGGTCACGTGCCAGGGTCACGTGACGGGCGTTTGACGTAAGATCACGTGATCTACTCCCAGTATTCTTGAGCGAATCCATGGTAGTTGGGAAAGTCACGTGACTTAGCTGGTTGTTGGGTTGTCCAAGCCCCATATCCCATAACTACAACCTCTTCTTCGGCTTCTTCAGCACGTGATCGCTTCACGGCAGTGTTCCAAGGTCGTGCAGGGGTGTTCGGGGGAACAGTTACGGGCGAAACCGTAACAGTTTCCCCCTGTGGTAAACTAGGCCGTCATCTTCCTCCCACATCGCGACTCCGTCCATGAGAGCTTTTGGAGTGGTCTTTTGTAAACTTTTGAGACCCTCTATAACTTCTGCTTCTCGAATGGAGGCGAGTCTTATGCGATTCCCTAGGGAGTCCACTTCTGGGCGGAAGTGTGCTTGGGCGGCATTGAGGAAATGCTTAGGTTGTAAAACCTGAACCTGGCGGTTATCCTCGTTGTCTCTGATGTGGTCTTTCGAGAATCTACTTAATGCATCGGCTTGCATAGAGTCTCCCTTTTTGTAAGTGATTTTAAAGGCGAAGCGACTTAAGTACAGGGCCCATCGGGCCTGTCGACGGTTTAAGTCCTTCATGCTTGCCCACCATTCCATGTTTTTATGGTCGGTGATCACTTCAAAGGAGATGCCTTCGAGGAAATGTCTCCAGTCCTCTAAGGCGCGGATTAAGCCGAGCATTTCTCTGTCGTAGATTTCGTAGTTGCGTTCTTCTTTGCTCATAGACTGCGAGCGATACGCAACGGGGTGCCAGAGACCATCGGGATACTTTTGAGTAAGTATACCGCCAGTAGCAAATCCTGAAGCATCGGTTTCGACTCTTGTTGGAAGCTGTGGGTCGTACACTTTGAGAATGGGTTCTCGTACGAAGCTTTCCTTCAAGTGGTCAAAAGCCTTCTGCTGTTCAGAATGCCATTGCCATGGAGTGTCCTTCTTCGTGAGGTCATGCAAGGGTCGGGCGATAGCCGCGAAGTCCTTGATGAATCGACGATAGAAGTTGGCGAACCCGATAAACGCTCTAACCTCTTTGAGCGTTGTGGGTGTAGGCCACTCCCTTACTGCAGCGACCTTACCAGGGTCCATCTGCACTTCTCCGGGACGAATGATCATCCCTAGGTACTCCATTTCTTGCCTTTCAAAGTCGCATTTCTCAGGTTTGAGATAGAGGTCGTGTTCTTGCAGTCTCCTGAGCACTTCGCGTACAATCTTGCGATGGTGCTCTAGGGAGTTACTATAGATGAGGATGTCATCCATGTATACTGCAACCTCTCCTGCTGCGATTAGATCGGCGAAGACGGCGTTCATGAGGGCTTGGAAGGTGGCTGGACTGTTGGTCATTCCGAAGTACATGACCTTTGGCTCGTACAGTCCACGATTGGTGATTATTGCACCCTTCCATTCATCTCCGGGTTTGATCCGGATGTTGTGATACCCCATCTCACGTCGAACTTGGTGAATACCTTTGCTCCTTTCAACCGATTTATGATGTCGGCAGCGAGCGGTAGTGGATATCGATTCTTAATGGTGATTTTATTAAGACGACGGTAATCCTGCACTAGACGGAGTTTGCCGTCCTTTTTCTTAATGAAGAATACTGGTGAGGCCATCGGTGACTTGGATGGGACCAGGTATCCTTTCGAAATGTGTTCTTGCAGGAAATTGTCGAGTTCCACTTGCTCGCTTGGGGACATGGGATACGTTTTGACCCTCCAGTGCTTGACTGCATCTGGTTCGAGGTCTATTGCGTGATCCCACGGTTGATGTTCCGGGAGCCTCTGAGATTCCTCCTCAGAGAAGACTTTCGCGAAGTCTCTGTAGTGCTTCGGTACCATTTCTTCGAAGGTTTTCTTAGGTTTGGAGGCAGTAGCTTTCTCGGCGATCTGCTGAGAGTATGTGAAGCCTGCCAAACAGAAAACTTCGTCTTGGACCGTGTCGAGCACTTTCTCCGCAAGGACGATGGCGGCGTTCCATCCGGTTCGCCATGATGCGCGTCACCTCTGCCTCTAACTCTGGTGGCGCTGTTTCAGCGGTCGAGTTGAGGCGCATAGTGCCTTCCTGCCAGTCTATTTGCGGGTTCCTTTGCCTTAGCCATGGTAGTCCCAAAATGACGTTCTCTGGGCCGAGTGAAGTGACTAAAAAATCATGACTTTCTTCACTTGGGCCGACTTTCAGAGAGAGTCTGACTTTGTGGGTGATACTACCGGCTTCGTTGAGAGTTCCATCTATATTGTATAGGG
>JAKELL010000324.1:0-53834 GCA_021524915.1 Lactarius akahatsu
GACAGCCGTACCTTGGAACACGCTATTTTGGTCTGGCCGCGTTTATAGTATTCTTCGTCGACACGGACGGCGGAAAAGTGCCCTGCCAGGTGAGCTTGCATATTTCTGGGCAAATGGGTGCACTCATATCCTGTTAAGCCATTGATAGTTGCGAATTATGTGAGAGCTCAGCATCGTAGTGCCTCCATACTCCCTATTGATGCGACGTTTCAACGACGCAGGCATTGCCGTATGTCAGTTGGGCATGCGCCTCTCTTATTATCGTAATCCGCGTGCAAGTCCTTTTCCGGCACCGCACGGCAACTCAGGACACTGAATGTACCCCTCTTCAGCATTGCGATATGGAATCGCCATATTATCATGTCGTCAATTGCGATCGCAACGTTGTTGGCTGGTCTCGGGCTCAATATACGAAGTGCGTTTCGTATTCCCACTCTCTGCATGACAAAGTCTCACGTCCTTGTGATCTTATACTCAAAGATCTAACGATGGTGAGGGAAGTGTCCCGCTGCAAGAGTGACTAAACTTAACCCGAGTGTTTGCAAGGTGGACGCATCTTACGACCCGATTTTGCAAACATGCATCACGCTGAAGACCCACAGAGGGTTGACCAACGCTATCGCTGTGCTGGTCGTGGATATTGTGCTTCTCGCAGCCATGCTGATCGGACTCCTGAGACACGCGCATAGAAGTTCGACCGGCTTATGGTACCTACTTTATCAACAGGTGACTCCCGACCCTTCTATTACCCTCTCTTCAGATGCTGAAACCTTCGCAGTGCATCATCTGGATAGCTTTGGCGGGGATTGCAGAGATACCACCAGTGGTCTGTCGTTGCTTTGATCCTTTGATTTCTTGCATTTTCATCAGCGCTCCCAGGTATTCCTAATTCTCGATCTGAATGGTGCGTATTTCCACGAATGGCACAGAATCGGCTGCTCATGGCCAGCACATAGATCCCTGGAATGAGGTACGGCCCTCTGCTTCTCTCGTTCTATTGTGTGAAGCTGACTACTGTCCTTACAGATGTTTACTGGAGTAGCAAGTAAGCAGTGGAGAGTATCACTACCGACAGCACGTTGACTGAATACTTTCTTGCGTCTAACCAACAGTTACCATCCTGTCCGTCCTCTTTTCTCACCTCACGTACCTTACTTACCTTGTTCGCTGCAGGTCCATCGGTGCAGCTCGCATGTACCGTGCTTTGTGCAAGCGTGGATCTCTCACTGAATACTCGTACGCTCAGTGCATCCAGGCTACTTCATTCTACCTCCTTACCTTCTTTCTTTTGTTTTTAGGTCGGAACCACCCCGGAACTCATTAGGACTGCCGTTTTCGACCTTCCAGGCTAGAGACCCCTACAACGTCCGCAGTCCGATGCATTTCGCGCCGGCTGGCACGATGTCGCGGTCAGAAGGGACGACAACCGAGGCGCCTGTTTTTGTCCCAGCAGACGAGATACAGGTCGAATTCGTTCCCGGAGCTTCGGCCGCTAGCCTCGCTGTGCCCCCCAAAACGCAATCAAAAGATGCGGTCGCCTATCAGACGGTTCAGCTCCGCCCGGGTTGATTCCCAGGGAAGAACTCGCTCTTCTCTTTGTCACTAGTCACGTGGAGGTGACCCCAGACCCGGATCCAGCTTAGGGAACGTTCGGTCGGACTTGTGGCCTATTGTTTATCTACCCCGTTCCTGTTCCCTTCCTTTGTTGTTTACCCGTGGAGTAACTTATTTTGTAGTTGTCAATTTGTATCAACGTTTTTCTGTAATCTGATTCAATGGGTGCTTCAAGTCTAGCGAATTTAAAGGTGGTGACGACTGCGAGTAGGAGGCGGCTTCACAACCATCTCGTCATACCTGATAGGTCTCAGGTTCTGACCCTACCACAACTTCTAATCTATCCTACCTAGATCTCTCACGTGCAGCAGACTACTAATAACCGACCTTTGTCTCGTCTTAAGCGGGCTAATCCATCACGGTCGCCCCCATCGCTGTTAGCCATTGTCCTTCGCCACCGCGCGTCCGAATGTTTGTCACTGACACCGCTCTAGCCGCGCCCATTGATGCCCACTTGGTTGGCCATGGGGTCCCCGATTACCACTCCGCAGGTCGTTGATTTGACGCCGAAGTCCGAAACGCGTCCGCTCAAGAGTGGTAGAGCAACTTTCCACATTGTTTCGACCGTCGTCGTTGCCACACCTGACAGCGTATAAATATGGGTCGCACGCTCCCAAGGCCAGGCCCCTCCGTCTCCCTTCTGTGCCCGGCCAGCTAAGTCATACTTTGCCCTACACACGCACTGTAACACGCACACAACACCTTAAACATACGTACTTTGGACTCCCCAATTACCCACTCATAGCAGCAACAAAACATGAGTTTTCCTGCTGAAGCGCCGTCTGTCCGCCCGCCCGGGATCAAACTGGGCGTCTTTGCGGGAGGCGGGCCCTTCCCGCGGCTCGCCGCGCCGGGAATCGTCGTCGGCGACCCCGCGCAACTGAGCTCGCGCGACCCGTCCTACATGCACATCGGTCTCACGCACGTGCTGATCCGCACCACGGTCAACCCCTTCACCCGTACTCCCACCGCGACTCCCGGTGCCGGCGTAGAGGGCATAGCGCCGCTGGTGTTCGGGGAGCAGCAGTCGCTGCGCGAGGTGGTGGAGCTGCTGGTGCGGGTGCGCAGCGAACACCCGCACGGGCGGGTTCTGGTCGGCGAGCCGTTCGTCGCGACCGCGTACCTCATGGCGATCGAGGGGCGGGACCTGTACGGGACGTGGCGGCTCGTGACGGGGGAGGCGCTCGCGCGCGCGGTGTTCCGCCAGGTGCATGGTGTGCTCGGCCAGTTTGCGCGCGATGTCGAGGAGGAGGGAAAGCGGCTCGCGCGCGAGGAAGAGCTTATAGAGCTGCGCCGTCAGAAGCTGCAGCTACAGCAGGCGGAGCAACGGGCGGCCCAGGAGGAAGAGCAGCAGCCACCCCGTAAGCGGGGGAAGAAGTAGAGTTGTTTGTGGGATTGGTGTGAAGAACCCCGGCATTGTCTGTGTCCCTTTATTCCTGTATACTCGACAAGTGATCATACATCCAAAGACAATTGCCCCTTGTGGGGAATCTGATCAAGCAGATCGCGGGTTGTAAGTACAACTGGTGATCAAATAATGTGGCCAGGAGCATGGCTAGATGCTGTGAGGACACAATCGCAAACGCGTCGGGAGTAAACAGTGGCGAGAAGCAGCGGAGACTGCATTCAGACCCAGAGGTAAAAACCTTCCGCACGCAGCGGGTCGATTGAGTTTTCTGTGGGCCCACGAGACTAAACAGGCGTTTCAACAACTTTCGAAGGCATTTCAGACACACACCTTGTGTAATCCAGGCTGCGTCTTCCAGCCGGTGGCACGGCATGCTTCTTGCTTATGTTGTCGGAGGGGAGAGAGAATGCTGTTTCGTCGATCGATTTTGATATCTATCCAAGAATTATGCAGGCCCAAACCGACCAAGAAATCGACTATAAACCATGGGATCGTTTCGATCACGGCGAGGCCAGCTGGCGCGCGGGGAGCAGCCCAAAGCATCCATTCCTGGACCTCCACACCGTCATTTGCCTCGCAGGGGGTAGCGCGAATAGCCGTGGCTGGGGGGCAGGTGGGGAAGTGGTCACAATCTGCCCCAGGGTCTTATATAAGCCAGTGAAGTCGCTGGATCTACCCTCTTTGCGAGTCGCTTTCTTAGCTCTTACGATCGGAATTCCGTGCCACGCTGGATAGTGGGTGTGGGAAGGCTGGAGAGGCGCAGCACGGATGGAGCTGCCGGTGGGACAGCGATGCTATGTTTCTCAAAACAACGAGAGGATGTTACGAGTGGTATGACAGTCCAGGCGGTACGAGAAAGAGAAAGCACGAGAGATTGGGCGAAAGCGCGAAGCGCTTCTCGATCGAAAATGAGAGTACTTGTGGCCGAGGCGAGGTCGCGACGGGTGGGTGGGACCCTCCCGGAGCGACTGGATGAGCGTCGGTGGGCACAAAGGACACCATCGATCCATTTGTAAAAGGGTATGGCGCGGGCGGGTGGGGACGACCCCGAAAGAGGTTGCCAGTTATCCTCAACTCGAAATCCCAGCGTGCCCGGAGAACCTGAGTTATTTTCTAAACCCGACGGGCCGCGGAAGAGGGACAATCCTTACAGCTTACAGTAAGTTACTGTACAGTGTAACGGCCAAAATGTTGGGTTCCCACTCCTCCAATACTTCCCACTCTTGACGCCTTCGTCCTCACCGATGACTCCATCGTCACGGTCCGGATCACCATCGCTTCCAGACGCAAAGCAAAGCAATTTGGGTTCAATCGCATCAATGATAGTCTTCAGTCATGAGGCGGCCTGGACGGTGCCACGCATTTATCACGGATACAGATTACAACGCCAAGTCTTTGCGAGAGCAGAATATGACGCAAATCCCAAATGGAACACATGTCTACTCTACAGTTGTTGACGTTGGCCAGTTAGATTCGATGGGACTGGTAACAGAAAAATACGTGAACGAAGGTAAGTATACAATGATTATATGTGATTTGTATTTATCGAGAATGCAGGAATCTCTATCCGAAGATTCGGCGAGGGTTACGAGTGACAATTGCAAGGGGCTCGTAAAAGTTTTGACCGGTGTGACTTGATTCTTTGACTTGGCGGTGACTCAGAACAATTGCGTTTACATGTCAGGCTTTCATGAACGCATTCGTGTGTCGCCGTCGCCGTCACTGTAATGATGGTAAGATTGTATTCCTTTAGACGATATCGCTATAGCAACTACGTCATGGAGCTATATGGAGTTTCGACCTCACCACGAGACAATGATGTCCCCCTAGGTGACTTCCCATAAGCCTACATCCTATCCTAAACCGATGCTCCTGAAATCGGGCAATTAAATCTCAATAATTTTCACTCCGACATGGAGACAAGGATCCTAGACGACTGGTGTTTACTGTACCATATCGGCCCAACCCAGGTGCGTCCCGTGCGCATCCAGTCCTGCCCGCATGAAGGCTCACCATGGCCTTGCAGAGTATGTGCCAGTGGCGCGGCCCGCTGGATCCAGGGGTCATGGTCATGGCGGACCTACTTCCCATCTCGGCAGTGTGGGGTTGATCAGCACCCCAACAAACAAGCGTTCTGCTATTTATAGGTTGCCATTCATTGTCGTCGGGGTAGTCGCAAATCGGGGTTGCTTTGACGGTAATGTGATAGACAGTGCTGTACGCGCAGCCTGACTGACGTATGGGGGAACAGGGCCACATCCTAGCTCACTTGTTGGGCGATGGTGTGACGCTGATGTGTCCGGCACAAGCCCTGCGGGGAAGCCTACAAATGGGGAGCACCTTAACTCGCCCTCCGCCCAGGAACATATCATGTTCATCACGCCCCCCCCCCCCCCCCCGCCCGGAACGACGTCAACTTTACAACCTATCTTAGATAACATATCCGGAGACCACCCTAATGCAACCCGGGTCATACTACTCGGCCCTTTGAGCTCCAAATCCTTTTCCCACGCGTAAATGCACCATAAAAGTTCTCACATCATTCCGGCTTGAATCTAGGACAACCTCACGAACTCATGATATCATCTCTCTCCCTGTAATAATGCGCTACCATTGTATCCACGTACTCTGTGTCCTTACGGCTGTTCCTCTCGGCAATATTGCGAAGCCCCTCTCACCACTGGCAGGTTGGGGCCCCATGCATATCAAGCACTCCTGGAGCGCCGTCCCGGATGATTGGGTGAGCCTGGGCCACCCGCCTCCTGGCACCACAATCGACCTTTACATTGCGCTCAAATCCCACCGTGAGAATGCCTTGAGAGACACACTTTACCAGGTCAGCGAGCCTTCGCATCCAAGGCACGTCCACCACCACTCCTCCGCACACTTGCGTCCTCACAAATGCCACTGCCCCGGCGCAGATATGGCGCGCACCTGACCAATGAGCAGCTCGCTGAACTCATCGCTCCGCACCCAGAGACGCTCGAGCTCGTGAATTCCTGGCTCGTGCACCAAGGCATACCCTCCTCATCCATCTCCATGACACACGGCGGCGACACACTGACACTCAAAGACGTATCCATCATCCAAGCCAACGCCCTCCTCAACGCGTCATACCAGCTGTACAGGCACGTCGAACACGGTGGGACCATTATCCGCACTGTCGGCTATGCGCTTCCTGTCGGTCTCCATAAACATGTGGTGACTGTGGCACCGACGACGACCTTTTTCTCCCTCCCGCCGCCCACGCAATGGCATGCCTCGCTGAATGGCTCTGACGGGGAAGCAGTGGAAATGGTGAGGGCTGCATCGGGAGAGCCCGCGACGCAGCTGTCGAACCGTGCTAAAGTCAGTTCCCTCGAACCATCGTTCCTGCGCTGGCTCTACGGCACAGCAACCTATAAACCCGCTGCGATAGACAGGAATTTTCTCGGGATCGCCGGATTTTTAAACGATTACCCGAGTCCGACGGACTTGAAAGCGTTCATGCGCAAATACCGCTCCGATGGGAAGAAGGCGACCTTCACCGTCATGCGGGTCAACAATGGCGGATACGACCCGAAGCGACCCGCCATCGAGGCGAACTTGGACCTCCAGTACGCTATGGCTATGGCGTATCCGACTCCACACATCTTCTACAGCACCGGCCAAGGACGATCGAACACAGACGACTGGTTCATCTCCTTTCTCGGCTACTTCCTCAGGCAGCAGAACGGACCTAAGACGATCAGCACGTCGTACTGCGTCAATGAGAAGTCCTCCTCGTTAGAATATTCAATCTATGTGTGCGACCTATTCGGGAAGCTTGGTCTGCTTGGTGTCAGCGTCCTTTATGCGACTTGTGATGATGGAGTTGGCAAAGACTGCACTCTCAGCGATGGCACCGTCCGGTTTAAGCCCAAATTTCCCGCAACATGTGCGTGTGACTTTTTTTTCTCGGGTCGGAAGTAGTACACACCAGGGCGCTCACCGCATCGCAACGCTTTGATAGGTCCCTATGTCACCGCCGTTGGCGGAACGACGGACTTCGACCCCGAGGTCGGGGCGGTAATCTCTGGCGGCGGGTTCTCGGACTACTTTAAGATTCCGGACTACCAGCGGCAGGCCGTGCCCGGCTTCTTCCAGATCCTCGGCAACAAGTATAATGGTCTTTACAAGTGCGTTCGCTTCCGTGGTCTGATTTATTGCCACCGATTTGTTTGGTAGCGCTACTGGCCGCGGCATCCCTGATATCTCCGCCCAGGCCATGGGATTCAATATCTTCGTCGGTGGAAAAAAGCAAATGGTTCACGGCACAAGCGGCTCGGCGCCTGTGTGCATCTTCTCGGTTGTCCGTCCTCGACCACCTGACTGATCGCCATTTTTTACAGGTTGTAGCGGGCATAATCGCGCTAATTAACGACCACCTAATTTCGAATAATCGGCCCGTGCTCGGCTTCCTCAACCCCTGGCTGTACGGATCCGCTGCCAGATCTCTCTTCGACGTCACAAGTGGCACGAATCCGGGCTGCAACACAGATGGATTCTCCGCCGTCCCCGGATGGGATCCTGTGAGTTCCACAAGACGTTTTCACTTTCGACGTTTGGATGACCCTGTGCTCACGTAGGTCACGGGTCTTGGAACGCTAGTTGGCGTTTTTCCGGGCTTGTCAGGTTTGGGCTCGTCGAGTAGGGGCCTGCCTCCTTAGGGCTAACGCTGAAAAGGAGAAAGCATGGGACCTTGCATTGAAATCGAGCAGTCTGGACTGATATGCAGGCTCAAACCGACTATTGTTAATGGATGTGGGATCGTTTCGATCAAGACGAGGCCTTTGCCTTCATCGTGTAACTCGTGTTTCAGTTGTCTGTGCCTGCTTGAAAAGGTCAATAGATAACCGGTAACCCTGTAGCCCTGCACAATTGGGTTGAGCGCTTGGTTGAGCGTTTCCACGCGTATTTTGCGAGTCGAAAGTTCTTTCGGGTACTGTAATTGGTTCAAATTCCTTGTCGAGTTCTATTATTAGTACGACATTACTTTGAAAAGCCTGCCTCTTATCAAGATTTTCTGTCCAATGGGTCAGTGTTAATCCACGTTCTCACGTTTCAAAGGGCGCACACACTATCCCCGATCCGAAGTTAAAATCAGTAGACTCGCTACGATATTTGCGCACGACATGAATCATGTAAACCTTGATATAACACTTTGGGGAGGGAGCAAGAAGGGGTCGCCCGTCTGACTGTCAGTGCGCCAAAATTCAAACACAAGCGTGCAGGGTGGGTATACCGAATGCAAAAATATGCACGAGAGCTGAGCTCAGAGATGCAGCAGCGTTCCTTGGGCCATCTAATCATAAGTTATGGCGGATCCACTTCCCGTCTCGGCAGTGTGAGGTTCATTAGCGCCCAACAACTACTGTGCGTTGTGCTATTTATAAGTCGTCGGGTGGTCACAAATTGGGGTCGCTCTGACGGTAAAGCGATGGGATGGGTGCATGTGAGTTACTAATACCTCATAACTGACGTAAAGCGGAACAGGGAAACGACCTAGCTGGGTGATGACCTACTAGCTGGGTGGTGGAGTAACTGACGTGTTCGGTCCAAGCCTTGCGGGACAAACCTACAATTCGGGGAGCACCCCTTACCTTAACTCGCGCGCCATCCAAGCATATCATGCCCATCATGTCCACCTTTTTGGGATAGAACGCTCAGTCTCCGTCTCCCACTGCATGCAAAGCAGAGTTTTCCGACCAATAAAACCCTTAGAAAACCCTAAAAAAACCCGTGATAAGTGGTTATGTTTAACACTCCATAGGGTTTTCTATGGGTTTCATTGGTCTGGAAACCCTGCTTTGCACGCAGTGTCCTTCGGATGGATGCTGTCCGACTTTGGGCTCTGAAAATTCGCTCAGGCAGGAAACTATGACCGAGGACACATGCGCCCATGGCAACGACCAAGACGACGACGGCGACATTGAGGAGGTCTGGAATTTCCAAACAGCCACGTCCCAGAAACAACGCCTCCGTTCGATGGTTCCGTGGGTGGTTACAAGAACCACGTGACTTACCGTACCGTGATCGTCTATCGGCATAGCGAGAAACCCTTTGGGGCGTGGCCGGTGGCAGACATGGCGAATATAGCGTACGGTGAGACTGAGTTTAAACCGAAGAGGACTTGTTTCCGTTTCTGAAGGCGACGCACCACACATCTATCTCAGTTTTCGGGACTTCACCGGCTTTGATCTCCATCTCCATATTATACACAAGCAAGCTAAGGACTACGCCGAAGCGTCCGGGGTCGAAAACCTCATGGAGTATGATAGTATCGCAGTGGGAATGGGCCAGGTAGTGAAGCAGCACATGCCCCAGGAGGTTCTCCGAGTCTACACGCGCATGCGACGTTCCTCTTCAAGCACTGCGTGCAAAGCAGGGTTTTCAGACCAATAAAACCCATAGAAAACCCTATGGAGTGTTAAACATAACCACTTATCAAGGGTTTTCTTAGGGTTTTCTAAGGGTTTTATTGGTTGGAAAACTCTGCTTTGCACGCAGTGAAGGACGGACGGGGAACCTGAAAAGTTAAAACGCTCGTACGGTGACCGAAAATAATGTTACGGGGTATGGAGTCAGTGAAGGAGATGGTGAAGGAGACGCGGGGAGCCCAAACATCCATTCTTGCACTTCCTTGCACTGTAATTTGCCCTGCAGCTTTCATTGCCCTACGGCTCGCCCCTTATAACGCTGACTACACCTGCCACACCTTCAAAAACTGGTCAAATAGACACAATGCGAATGGGTCACAATATCATTTTGGACCACATCGATAACACGACTCGGATTTCCTCTTCGCTGAGATGCGGGATCAACTGGGAATGTTAGTCGCCCCATCCGAGTAACACCCACCTTACCTTACTCCATTGGCACTTGCCACCCTCGACCTCCAGGGCCCCGGTTCCTGAAAGAGACACAGGTATACAACTATCTCAGATATGTATATCTGAGAGCAGCTCAATCAATGATAGACTGTCTTCCAAAAACGCAACCCGCGGTCATACATTTCTACTGCTGACCTTCGAGTTCCATGTCCTGTTCCCACATATAAATCCACCATAAAAGCTCTCACACCGTTCCAGTTTGAACCTATGGCAACCTCACCCTTGACCTCACCTCACAAACTCATGATATCGTCTCTGTGACTTCCTATAATCATGCGCTACCGTTGTATCACTGTACTCTATGCCCTTGCCGTTGTTCCTCTCGGCAGCCTTGCGAAGCCCCTCTCACCACGTTGGGGTCCCATGTACACCAAGCACTCCTGGAACGCCGTCCCGGAGAATTGGCAGAGTCAGGGACACCCACCTCCTGGCACCACAATCAACCTTTACATTGCGCTCAAGTCCCACCATGAGGACGCCTTGAGCGACACACTTTACGAGGTCAGCGAGCCTACCCATCCAAGGCACGTCCACAGCCACTCCTCTGCACACGCGTGTTCTCACGAGTGCAACTTCCCCGGCGCAGATATGGCAAGCACCTGACCACGGAGCAGGTCGCTAAACTTATCGCTCCGCACCCACAGACGCTTGAGCTCGTGAATTCCTGGCTCATGCACCAAGGCATACCCTCCTCATCCATCTCCATGACACACGGCGGTAACACACTGACGCTCAAAGACGTATCCATCACCCAAGCCAACGTTCTCCTCAACGCGTCATACCGGCTGTACAAGCACGTCGAGCACGGTGGGACCATTGTTCGCACCGTCGGCTATGCGCTTCCTGCCGGGCTCCACAGGCACGTGCTGACTGTGGCGCCGACGACTTCCTTTTTCTCCCCGCCCCCGCGCACGCAACGGCATCCACCGCGGAATGGCCCTGACGGGGGAGCAGTAGGGCTGGTGAGGGCGGCATCGGGAGAACCCGTGACGATGTTGTCGAGCCGCGAAGAAATCGATACCATCAATCCGTCGTTCCTGCGCTGGCTGCACGGCACGTCCACCTATATACCCGCTTCGACAGACAGGAATTCGCTCGGGATCGTGGGATTTTTAGAGGATTACCCGAGCCCGGCAGACCTGGAAGCGTTCATGCGCAAATACCGCAGCGATGCGGAGGACGCGACGTTCACCGTCACACAGGTCAACAATGGGGGATACGACCCGGAGAAACCTGCCATAGAGGCGAGCCTGGACCTCCAGTACGCCGAGGCTATGGCGTATCCGACTCCGCACATCTTCTACAGCACTGGCCGAGGGGCGTCGAACACAGACGACTGGTACATCTCCTTTCTCGGCTACTTCCTCAGAGAGCCTCGGGAAAATATACCCAAGACGATCAGCACGTCATACTGCTCCGAGGAGAAAACCGCTTCATTGGAATATTCAGTCTATGTGTGTAACCTGTTCGGGCAGCTCGGTCTGCTTGGTGTCAGCGTCCTCTATGCGACCTGTGACGATGGAGTTGGCAAAGACTGCACTCTCAGCGATGGCACCATCCGGTTCAAGCCCCCATTTCCTGCAACCTGTATGTGTGGTTTCTATCTCTTGGATCGGATGGAGTATACACCAGGACGCTCACCGCATCGCAACACTTTGGCAGGCCCCTTCGTCACCGCCGTTGGCGGAACGATGGACTACAATCCGGAGGTCGGGGCTTCTTTCTCCGGCGGCGGCTTCTCGGATTACTTTAAGCTCCCGAGGTACCAGCGGAGGGTCGTGCCCGCCTTCCTCCAGAACCTTGGTAACAAGCATCAGGGCCTTTACAAGTGCGTTCGCTTCCGTGACCTGATCTACAGTAACCTATTCGCGCCTTGTGCTTGGTATAGCGCTTCTGGCCGCGGATTGCCTGACATCTCTGCGCAGTCCGTTGGATTCCCGATCTTTGTCAACGGCGAGGAGAAAGAGGTTCACGGCACAAGCGGCGCAACGCCTGTATGTGCTTTCCTTCTCCCTCCTATCTGGGCTGTCCATCTTAGAGCACCCAACTGACCGCCATTTCTTACAGGTTGTAGCGGGCATAATCGCGCTAATTAATGACTACCAGATTTCGAGAAACCGGCCCGTGCTCGGCTTCCTTAACCCCTTGCTGTATGGACGCGCCGCCGTAGCTCTCACCGACATCACAAGTGGCACGAACCCGGGCTGCAACACAGATGGATTCTCCGCCGTCCCCGGATGGGATCCTGTGAGTTCCACCAGACTTTTTTTTTTTTTTTTTTTTTCACTTTCGACGTTGGATGACCCTGTGCTCATGTAGGTCACGGGTCTCGGAACGCTAGTTGGCCTTTTCCCGGGCTCGTCACCGGCGAGTCAGGACGCGCCTCCTCAAGGCTAACACCGAAAAAGGAGGAGGGGGGGACACATAGAAATTGAGCAGTGTGGGCTGATATCGTGCAGGTAGTAAGGTAGGGATCATCAGGAACCTGCACCCTCCATGACTCATTTCTATTTCATTTCTATACAATTAAAATATTAAGGAGACGGAAAGGAGATCTTGTCAGTATCTTGGGTGGAGTCGGTGGACTGTCTTGGAATGACTAGGTCTTTGGGCCTTTTTATGTCACCTACACTCCTATCCGCTGACTCAATGATACTTGAATTGACGATGGCTGGCTCCCCTTTCGTGCGTGAACGTTATTTTGGCACCAATTCGGTCAACTCGCGCGGCCATACAGTACAGCTCACCTTGCGGCTCACCGTCGGCCCTTCATTTACACCGGCCACTTCTTCAAAACTGGGCCGCTAGACATTATACACGACTCCTTACGCCACTCTATAATACATGCGAGCGCGGTTTCAGCGAAACATATACCCACAATATCAACTGGCATAAAGTCAAGTTCCTTTGGGGTACTCCACTTCCTAGGCATTTGCCGCGCACACCCTCCAGCACACACCAGCCAGAGCCCCGGTTTCCCGGCGCCCCGGAAAGAGATAGAACCTTTGGTCGTTGGCGAAGAACTCGTGCAGAATGGCATTTCTCAAATACCCCGGGGCCACTGGGTGACTTCCCATAAGCGTACATCCTACATTTTCCTATCCTACATGTATTCGGAGTTATTTGGGATCCGCTTAGCTTAGGATAGGATTGGGTGCTAACCATAAGACCCTCGAACCAACGTTATGCCTGGCTCCCGATGCGATCATCGCCAACTGCACCTAGATACGGAAATCGCGATGGCTCTTTCTTTGAGAATCAAGAGGCAACTTGAAGTAGCACATGTCAACGCTTTGAGATCAAGAGCACGCTTGCTGTCGTACATGGGTCTCGAGGTAAAGTGAAGAAGCTGGATAAGTCAAACAGGTTTACATGATAATACGTGCCTACTCGATCCCGCCTGCGAATGTCACGAAAAATCATGTTCTCGAAGTTATACCACATCTCCTCATCTTGATCCATCTAGACTGGCTCATAAACTCTGCTTATCTGGCTGATTCCAACACAATTCGCACGGAGATTGTTCACCCTAAACTGCCCCCAAACGCTGGGAAACAGTCTGAGAGCGCGCAGAATTTTGGGGGTGTGAAGCATTGTTAGCAGTCGCGCAGGCCTCTGCGGGGCGCGAGATGTCGTATGCGGGTGCGCGGCAAACGCGCGTGCGTTGGTGTCGAAGGGCTAAGGGCGCGCGTGAGTGCAGCTAGGTCGGGAATGGAAACGGTAGCCTACACAGAGCCCCGCTGGAAATGAGGGTGGTTGCAGACAGTCGCACACGGTTCGGCGCGGCGCGAAACTTCGCAGAGATGGCCGCCGGGGTTGGGGTTGCGTCGGGTTCGAGTCGCGAAGGACGCGTGCGAGTGCGGCGCGCTGGGGAACACGAGGGACGAGCTACACCGAGCTCTGAGGTTCAAAAGCTGAAGGGAAAAGTCTATTACTTGAAATTGGGTTGTAGAGTATCCTGTATACCGCATATACCACCACACGTTCATGGCCACTGGCAGCACAAGGCCAAAACCGGAGGGCCCGAGAGTTCACACATTTTTCGCGAAATTGTTGCTCAGCTTTCCGAGATTTTTTGCCTCGATTTGGCATAAATTTTGTGCTCCGATGTGGTATAGGATTTAGAAAGGCCCCCCCCCGTCTAGGATCCTTGTTGCTGAGGTCGGAGCACAAATTATCGAGATTAATCCCCCGATTTCAGGAACAGTGGTTTAGGATAGGAAAATGTAGGATGTACGCTTATGGGAAGTCACCCACTAATGCAATCCGCGGTCATAACTTACTCGCTTCTGCCTCGACCCTTCGAGCTCCAAGTCCTTTTCCCACCATAAAAGCTCTCTTATCTTCCCAGTTTATATCTAGGACAACTTCACGAATTCACGATCTCTGGGACTTCCTGTAATCATGCGCTACCATTGTATCCCCGTACTCTTTTTCCTTACCACTGTTCCTCTCGGCAATATTGCGAAGCCCCTCTCACCACTGGCAGGTTGGGGCCCCATGCATATCAAGCACTCCTGGAGCGCCGTCCCGGAGGATTGGGTTAGCCTGGGCCACCCGCCTCCTGGCATCACAATCGACCTTTACATTGCGCTCAAATCCCACCGTGAGAACGCTTTGAGAGACACACTTTACCAGGTCAGCGAACCATCGCATCCAAGGCACGTCGACCACCACTCCTCCGCACACTGGTGTTCTCACGAGTCACGAATGACTGCTCCGGTGTAGATACGGCGCGTATCTGACCAATGAGCAGCTCGCTGGGCTCATCGCCCCGCATCCAGAGACGCTCGAGCTCGTGAATTCCTGGCTCGCATACCAAGGCATTCCCTCCTCGTCCATCTCCATTACACACGGCGGCGACACATTGACGCTTAAAGACGTACCCATCACCCAAGCCAACGCCCTCCTCAACGCGTCATACCAGCTGTACAGGCACGCCGAGCACGGTGAGACCATTGTCCGCACTGTCGGCTATGCGCTTCCTGTCGGTCTCCATAGACACGTGGTGACTGTTGCACCGACGACGTCCTTTTTCTCCCCGCCGCCGCCCATGCAATGGCATGCACCGCCAAATGGCTCTGACGAAGAAACAGGGGAGCTGCTGAGGGCGGCATCGGGAGAGCCCGCGACACAGCTGTCGAACCGCGATAATGTCAGATCCCTCGAGCCATCGTTCCTGCGCTGGCTATACAGCACAATAGCCTATAAACCCGCTGCGATAGACAGGAATTCGCTCGGGATCGTCGGGTTTTTAAGGGAATACCCGAGCCCGACGGACCTGAAAGCGTTCATGCGCAAATACCGCTCCGATGGGTGGCGCGCGACCTACACCGTCACACGGGTCAACAATGGTGGATACGACCCGAGGCGACCCGCCATTGAGCCGAACCTGGACGTCCAATACGCTATGGCCATGACGTATCCGACCCCGCTCATCTTCTACAGCACCGGCTTCGGACGATCGAACACAGGCGACTGGTTCCTCTCCTTTCTCGGCTACTTCCTCAGACAGAGGAACGGACCCAAGACGATCAGCACGTCGTACTGCATCGATGAGAAATCCTACCCGCTGGAATATGCCATCAACGTGTGCAACCAGTTTGGGAAGCTCGGTCTGCTTGGCGTCAGCGTCCTCTATGCGACTGGTGACGATGGAGTTGGCAAAGACTGTACTCTCAGCGATGGCACCGTCCGGTTCAGGCCCACATTTCCCGCAACTTGTGCGTGTGGCTGTTTTTTTCTCATGTCGGAAGTAGTACACACCATGACGCTCACCGCATCGCAACGCGTTGGTAGGTCCCTATGTCACCGCCGTTGGCGCAACGACGGGCTTCGACCCCGAGGTCGCGGCGGACTTTTCTGGCGGCGGCTTCTCGGACTACTTTAAGATTCCGGACTACCAGCGGCAGGCCGTCACCGACTTTTTCCAGATCCTCGGCGACGAGTACAAAGGCCTTTACAAGTGCGTTCGCATCCGTTGTCCGATCTACAGCAGCCCTATTCACACCTTGTGCTTCGTGTACTAGCGCTACTAGCCGTGGCATCCCCGACATCTCCGCGCAGTCCGTGGGATTCAATATCTTCCTCAATGGCAGGGAGAAAAGATTTGACGGCACAAGCTGCTCGACGCCTGTATGATGTCTCCTCGGTTGTCCGTCCTCGACTGACCGCCATTTTTTACAGGTCGTAGCGAGCATAATCGCGCTAATTAACGACCACCTAATTTCGAATGGGCGGCCGGCGCTCGGCTTCCTCAACCCCTGGCTGTACGGATCCGCTGCCAGATCTCTCTTCGACGTCACAAGTGGCACGAATCCGGGCTGCAACACAGATGGATTCTCCGCCGTTCCCGGATGGGATCCTGTGAGTTCCAACTAGACGTTCTCACTTTCGACGTTTGGATGACCCCGTGCTCACATAGGTCACGGGTCTCGGAACGCCACTTGGCGTTTTTCCGGGCTTGTCAGGTCTGGGCTCGTCGAGTGAGGCCTAGTGAGGGCCCGCCTCTTTAGGGCTGACGCGAAAAATGGGGAAGGGTGGGACTTTGCATCGAAATCGAGCAGTCTAGACTGATATCAGTGTAGGGTTGAGTGCGAGTAAGAGAGTGTCAACCCAAGGGGAAGACGTAGACGAGAAAGGAGTTGAAGTGAACACGAGGCCGGTTCGGAGATAGAGCGCGGGAACGCAGAGCTGGGATCGGTGCGAGTGCAATGTGCAGATCGATGTTCACAAGATATCAGGCGAAAGGCTTCGGAATAGCAGACGAGAGACAGGAAGACAGATCAATTAGGTGGTTCCTTCTGAGACACGGGAGCCGAGGTTATATACATGAGAGACAGGCCACAGGACACAGAGTGAAACAATAGAGATACAGGAGAATACAGTGGACGCAGACGCAAACGGAATACAATGGACGAACGCAAACACAGCAGTCGGGAACCGGGTATCGTGGCCGATGTGGCCGAGTCGTCGTGAACGCACTGAGCGTGGCCGTTTGGCAATGTTGCGCACGCAGAGCGCATGATGACCTTACATCAGAGTGACCGTGTAGGTACAGTTTTTTGCACTAATTCAAGAAAGTAATTATACGCCAGTTTCAAGGTCACTTCTGTATCAGTGAAATCTGATGAGACAGTGATCATTTAGTTTTAGCCAGTCTGAACTCCCGGTGTGTTGTACTCATACATACTATCCAACAACGCGGCAAATAATACGTCAAACGCAGGCGTATAAATGAGGGTTGCGTCCGATGATGGTGATGAATCAATGATACCCACAGAAGGTGTGAAAAAAAAGAAAAGAAATAAAGAAAAAAACGACATCCCCTCTAGAGTTGAGGTCCAGCGAGCCGCACCTTCTCCTCCACGTCCTTCTCATACAACGCAAACGCCTTCTGGAACATGCCTCCGAGCTTGCGTACCTCGCGCTCAAACGCGGCGCGGTCCGGCCACGCGAGCGCAGGGTTGAGCAACTCGCGCGGGACGCCCTCGATCGCGATGGGGATCTGCAGACCGAACGTCTCGAACGTCTCGAACTGCGCGTTCTTCAGCTCACCCGAGTGAACCGCATCGACGATCCGCCGCGTAACGGCGAGCGGGCAGCGCTTGCCAGTGCCGTACCTGCCGCCGGTCCATCCGGTGTTGATCAGCCAGCAGTCCACCTGGTTCTTCGACATGCGCTCCGCAAGCATCTCCGCATAGCGACCCGGCTATATTTACATCACGTGAGCGGTGACGTCATAATGTGTGGCACAATGCCTACCGGGAGAACGATGAACGGCGCCGAGTAGCACGTCGAGAAGGTCGGGATGGGCTCAAGAACACCGTCTTCCGTTCCCGGTGTCTTACTGGAGAGAGGTTGACAACGTCAAGAAACAGATCGAGTCGTGAGATGTAGGACGTACGATGTGTATCCGGCCAAGAAGTGGTAGCTTGCCTGCTCGGGCGACAGTTTGCTAACGGGAGGGAGCACGCCGAATGCGTCACACGTGAGCATGATGATGTTGCTGGGCTGGCGGTTGACGGTACAGGGTATGTGTGCATTGGGGATAAACTCAATCGGATACGCGCAGCGTGTGTTCTCCGTGATGCTGATATCGTCGTAGTCGGGAGCCCGCGTTGTGGGACTGTAAACGACGTTCTCAAGGATACTGCCAAAGCGGATGGCATTGAAAATCTCGGGCTCCTTTGTCGCGGAGAGGTTGATAGTCTTGGCGTAGCACCCGCCTTCGATGTTGAAGACACCAGTGTCAGACCAGACATGCTCGTCGTCACCGATAAGAAGACGCCGCGGGTCAGCACTGAGGGTCGTTTTCCCGGTTCCTGACAAGCCGAAGAAGAGTGTCACATCGCCCTTGTCAATGCCGACATTAGCGGACGAGTGTAGAGAGAGTTGTCCGAATTTAACAGGCTGGAGATAATGCTGGGAACAGGGGCACCTTAAAGTCCGATAGAGGAACGCAACGATCGAGCGCTTACCATAACGGAGAAAACACCCTTCTTCATTTCACCCGCATATTCTGTGCCGAGGATGACCATCTCCATACGCTTAAAGTTGATCTCCACAGAGGTCGTGCTGCTCATACCCTTGGTGAAACGATTGGCAGGGAACTGGCCGGCATTGTAAATGATAAAATCGGGCTCGCCGAAGTCTGCCAGTTCTTCCTCGGTCGGGCGGATCAACATGTTGTTCTAGGGAAAAATCTTTGAGAAAAACACGCCTAATCGAGTGAGGGAAATACGACGTACCATGAAAAGGGCGTGATACGCTCTCGCGCAGATCACACGGACCTTGATCCGGTATTTGGGGTCCCACTGGCTCGCATGTCAGGGTAATGTACCTCACTTGAGTTTAACAAAGGCCTACCCCTGCATAGCCATCAAAGACGTATACGTTGTCGCGCGTATTCAAATAATCGATAGCACGTTCACGATTGATCTCAAATGTGTCTGTGGAGAAGAAAACGTTATGCCGGGACGCATACAAGGACAATCGGAACGACGTACGCTCGTCCATCTTGATGTTAACGCTGCCCCACCAGATGTCGTCTTTGCTGGTCTCCTCGTAGACGATGCGCTTGTCCTTAGGCGAGCGACCAGTCTTCTTGCCAGAGAAGTTGATCAAGGCACCTGTGGATGAGATGATGGCACCTTCGTTCCGGATGGCATCCTCGTAAAGTAGAGCTGTCGGCGCGTTGCGCTTGAGAGTGATCTTCTCCATGTCGAAGCCAGCGTGGGAGAAGTACTCAAGATCGCGGCCGATGACTGCATAGCGGGGTATTAGGACTGGCGGCTGATGAGGGCAGATGGAGCTTACGCTGAGAGATGTTTTCATGGTCGTGTGCTACAGCGTAGTGCTTGTGGAGGATGTGAGGGGTTACATAGGGAGTCAAGGAGTGGGTAGGCATGTTGGCGGGAAAGAACTGGGGGGTGAACAGAGGTATGAGAGAGCGGGACAGGGAAATGCGGGGAAATATAATGACTAAAAAAAGGAGGCCAAGATCCGTACGATACGTTTTCAGGGCGAGCACACAGAGTGGAAGCGAACAGGGCCATAAGACTCACGGATGAAAGGGTTGAGGAGAAGTGCCGGTGTCGTTGGTGTATGCGCTGTAGAGCAGCGAATGAATTTCTATGTAGGAAAGACAGATGGTAGGTTGCAAGGGCGTTGGGTGGTGGTCTTATATGGAGCAGCCGCTCCATTCGGTTGCCAAATCTGTCATACCCAATAATCGAAAATCACGGATCCGATCTGATAGCGGGACACCGAGTGGAAATGCTTGCGAACCCGTTCGAAATGTGCTGTCAAGTGGTGAGGTGGGAGTGAAGAAATAGGTGCAACCCAAACTAAAGTAAAATGGCAGAGAGCTTGAGCTTGAGCTTTAGCTTGAGGCACTTGAGAGCTTGAGCTTGAGGCCTTGAGGGATTGACGTCGAATCAAAGGGTCAAGTTGCTAAACGTGCCCTCAGTCCGAGACTCCGAGTCCATGCCAGCACAACACCACATGGAAGCCGCAGTGTGCTTAGCAAAAACCTCTCACCTATTTTCATATTATTTGTGCCATTGACACGAATATGGGCTTTTCGTAAAGTGGGTCTCTCTGCTACCAGTTTTCCTTTCTTTCTTATCTCATTTCACTGAAACCACCAATCGAGTTTGTTTCCAATGCCGCCGAAACGTCAGAGAGTACCACCAAAGTACCTCAGCGCAACCGTCCCAATCTGTGCAATCCGATCCGCCCGACGAGCGCTCGCCTGGATCCAGAAATCAGTGATACCGCTATCCTCCACTGCAAATTCATGTCTCCCCGGGAAAGATGGTCCGGATTTTCCCTCACACCTTTCCAATAATTCTTCCAAAAGCATCCAGCACTGTGACATCGCCCTGTTTTACTTGTTTGTTAGACGTACAGCCATTTACCAAGGCAGAGCGCGTGACACTTGCAAGGACAACTCAGATCATTTCATCTGACCAGGTTTACGTGGCCCTCAAAGATAGCTTCCTGAAGTGCTCGAATTAAGCCATCTTGAAAAAAATCTTTGTCTAAGATACTCGTTTATCGATCATTGTAGGACCTATTCGAGGAGCTATTCCTCTCACAGGTCTCGGCGTTGACAGTTGTGTCAACCCATGGCCACGGCGACCCGAGGTTAGGATCTGGTACTGTATGCCGGTTGAACGGGATAGCACACGATCCCGTTTTCCGCATTCACGTGTGGAAAATTACAGTAGCCGGTCTGTCTCGTCTTGGTTTGAAGGGGCACCACCCACAAACACACGCAAACGTTCATCCGACAATTCTGCGAAGGAAGTTCCTATACAGTATGTGCCTTCCGAGTTTCCCCGCTCTCCGATTTGCCCCGATTCAGTCAGTCGAGCACCGCCTGAGTCCAAGGCACCGGTACATGCCAACTTGAACGGCCGAAACCGACCGATCAAGCCCTTTCATCAACACGTCGACCAAGAGGACAAATTGTGGCGCTTCGACTCGTGGTCTAATTGATCCCTGGAACACGGTATAGTCACTATAGTGTTCGTGACTGACTTCTGATCAGCTGCTCGTTGGTGAAACGAAACGCTGCGGGAGCACGATCTCTCACGAGAGGCTCATAGGATATGACGTCACTCCATCGCCGTTGAGGCTTGCCCGATGTAAACGAAGCTTGAAGCTGTTGGTCTGGTGGTACAGAGCTTGGTACAGAGTACAACACGGCGTGGTACTCAAACTTTGGGCGTACAGGGGCCGAGCGCTGAGTTCGACCAAACATCCTTCCGGTTTATTGTCGGAGATCTGGTGTGCAGGCCCCGCTAGATTCGTCAGCAATGGTTTCCATTCTGTGTTTCCTACTCACGGGCCCGCAATAATGAAACACTCACGGCAACGTCCGACACGTCGCTACGCCTGACTAGGCCTGACTGTTGCGTCTAGGCAGGCCGCCTCGCCCACTGGTTCAATACATTATTTGGCTGGCGCATCAAGCACACGCTCACATATAAAAGTGACAGTTGCATCCGCAAGATGACAAACAACAGTGCTCCTACTCCTCTGTCAACCTCCGATTCTTCGTACCTCTCTTCCGTTGCTTTAAAGTAATAACTCGCATCATCCTTCTCCCTCAATCCCTCCCAGCCCGTAGACCGACTTCTTCTTAACATGGAGAACGCATCCGTCTCTTCCGCACAACTGTCTCAATGGTCGGCTGAGCAGTTCGTAATCCGCACGCTCAACTCTTCAGACGTGCAAAACGTCCGAGCATTGCACGTAAGTCACAGCCTCATCATCACATCGCCCGTCGTTCCCTTCGCCGTCCCATCTAACGCGCGACCCATCCCACAGACTGAGTTGGTGCCGTCTGCCCCCGCCCTGCGCCCGGCGTTCTTCCACCAGTTCCTCACGCACCCGACGCACCTCTGCCTCATCGCGACTCTTCCGTCCTCCGACAAGCCGGTCGCCTGCATCGCCGTCTCAGTGCACGTGCCCACCTCCGACCTGGTGACGAAGCGTACGGCGCTGCCGCCAGTCGAGGTGCACGTGCTCGCGCTCGGCGTGCTCCCCGCCTTCCGCCGGCGCGGCCTCGCCACGCGTCTCCTGTACACCGCCACCGCACACCTGCGTGCGCTCGCCACCAAGGCGCCGCAGCTGCCGTCCAAGCACACCACTGCGTGCTCCAGCACGCGCATCCACTCGGACGTTTCCCGCGCAGACAGCACCGCCCGCGCGTTCTGGAAGCATGTTGGTCTGCTTGAGGAGGAGAAGGTCGCACCGCACTACGAGTCGTGGGCCGGGGGCTGGCGCGACGTCGTCAGCGTCGCGGGCCCCATCGCGAGCGCTGCCTAAGCTGGGTGATGGTGATGATGTTCCTCCCCCTTCCTGCCTTGCCGTTGGCCTTGCACACAATACTTGTATAATTTACTAGAATGTCTTGCTTCGGTTACTGTAAAGACTTGACACCTAATAATTTTAAACATATTGCTGTAACTCCCCCGACGTCGTCTGGGCAAGTAGGAATTTGAGCCTGCAGGCACGTTGCTACTGAAGTATCGAAGGGCCGGTGTGCTCCGTCGGTCTCCGCGCGCAATGGCATGTAACGTAAGTACGGTCCACGACTGGTCCACGGACAACGGGAATGAGATGTTTCCGGGCCGCAAAATGGCTTGCGAGCGCTTACGGTAGTCTAGAAATCGAAGCAACTTACTCGTTGACCGCCAGCCGCGGAAGTGATGTGATGGGCACCGGGGCTGATGCGCTGATGGTTGGGTAGTCGACACCTCCAAGGCTCCCCTAGCGACGTGCTTCATGGAGATCCTGTGCCACCACGGGGCTTGAGGTCTTCCGGACCCACCACTGATAGATGACATCTGCGGTGCGTCTATTAATAGAGTGCGCAAAACAAAGGCACCTTGGATGATCGAGAAGGGTAATAGACTGTACAGGAAGGTTTTAGGATCCCGGCCCTACGGCTTGCCACACATCGTCTCCAAATTCCCGGCGTCGCGCGTCCCGACAAGCGCTTCCCGCGGTGCTTCCTTCCTTCCGCCTTGCAGAGCTCCTGACCAGCGCAAGAGGCAGAGTATGCGATGAAAGGCGCCAAAGTACAGTACCGCGCTGCGTGACGTGTGCACAGCCCAGCTCACACGGGGAACAAAAGAAGAGTTGAGGATGAGGCGACTCACACCAGGAGCCATCCGAGCACTTCGATCGCAATGAACGAGCCGCGCTTGACGGCGCGATCGCCGACGACACACACCATCGCGGTCGTCCCGAGCGCGCCGAGCAGCAGGCGCGTCGCGCTCCCCAGCAAGAGCGGGCCGAGGTGCGTACGCTCGCCCTCCACGAGCGTCGCGTCGTCCGCGTCGCCAGCGGGGTCGGCGGACCACCAGAGCGCGAGCATGCTGAGCACGCTCAGCGCCGCGGCAGCGATCACGAATGCCAGGGTGAGCACGCGGCCCGTCTGTGCGGGCGGCGGCGCGGGAAGCAGCGCGATGTACACGGGCACGGTGCGCCCGTCCCCGCTTGCGGGGAGCTCGTGCGTGCCGTTGAAGACGAGGGGGAGAGCGCCTTGTGGGCGGAGCGCGGCGTGGGGGCTGTACGCGTCGAGAGTGCAGATGAGGAGCGGGAGACAGATCGCGAGGCGGACGGGGACGACGAGCGTGCAGCAGGCGGTGCGCATGCGAAAGATTCCGGGGGCCATGGCGCAGCTGAAGGTTAGGCTGTAGGGGGCGGGCGGGCTAAGCGGGTGAGGGTGAGTTGGGAGACTCACTGAGTACGAAGATGAATAGTGTGTTTGTGAAGTAGGAACGGGGATCACGCTGGTGGAAAGGCACTCATTCGTTGTGCATCTTGGAATGTACAAGAATATGTCAAAAGCTGCCCTCGTTATGCGGCGTTCCAGTGCTGCAAATATCCGAGAATGCGGCACAAAGATAAGGACACAGTCTAGTTGTAGCGCAAACGACGTCCAAATCATAGATTTCGGACGTTCCCGTTCTGTTGTACGCGAAGCCCGCCAGCAGGGAACCGGGCCATGCTCTGACATCAAACACACATTTTCCAATATCTCACTCTGCGCCGGTGTATACGCCTGAAGCTTCAAGCTTGAAGTCCGAGGAACGCCCCGAACAAATCTCCCAATTGGACGGGTTATTATATTCGCGTTAGTCACTCACACGGATCTTTTGCTTTTGCTGCTTCGGATATGAGATTCACGGAGAGATGAGCTTCTGAATGGCCCGGGTCAGAGACAATTGAAGTCGTCTCTGTTGCTGTTTTCTTTCCGTTGACACGCATTGCCGACGGTTCACCCTAGCTGAGGTCCTTGAGCTATCAAACCTCTCTTTCGCTTCCTGTCCTGCATCTCAATAGAAGATGGGAGATAAGTAGCGCTTCACCTGATCCGACACATTCCCTCAGTGCAAAAACGCTGATTGGAAGTAAGCTTTGATACACAATCGCTAAATCGATTCTGGCCTGTTCGTAGTAAATACAGTCCCCAACTCTCGATGCCCCGACAAATTTGACCGCGATCCCCCTGCACCCTTCGACTTCTCGCCTACCTCGACACCTGCGCAGTTTTGCATCTACTGTGCGCTCTTGAGCGCTTCCTTCGTGCGGTCCTTCACTGAACGCGATGCTCCCTCGACCGCTTGCGTTCGGTCTCCTTCGGGATTGCCAGTGACCGGCACTACTCGCTTTCTCTCGATACGCGCATTCTCCACCGTCGCATAGTAGTACCAAATGGCCCCTATCCCAACGAGCCCTCCGCCGATGTAGAGCTTCTCCCTGTCTAGGCCCCATCTTGAGCGTGGGCCCTCTCCTTGATCGGTCGTTGGGCGCGTCGGCTCGGCTCGCATATTGGCCATAGCAAGGGTGCGGGCGTGGTTGGGGCCCCTCTGTGCAGCTGCGCCAGCCACGCGAAGGAGGTGAGATCTGGGTGCGACACGGTAGAGCATGACAGTAATGTTAGAGTCGACGAAGATTTAAGTGTGTTTCTCCGATTGTGCGGAGGTTTTTGGCTGTCGTAGTGGGAGTCTGAGAGACGGTGTCGTTTACCTCAGAGGAGCTTTTCAAAGACTGTCCGCTGGCCGTAATCAGCTTAGCACAAGTAGTAAGACCAACGTCGTTCTATGACGTCATTATGACCTCGGTAGCACGTGTAAACCCCTATCACGTGGGTAATCATGCTCGTCGTGAGGTCGAAACCGGCAACCGAAGATACTCTGATTCAAGGAGAAAATAAGCAATTATATGCCAGTTTCAAGGCCAGTTCGAATAGTAGTACGCATGTCACGATCACGTGCCACGTGACCAGCACATAAGTGCCAGCAGGTGGATTGCGTGCTCGTTGTGTCATAACAGAAAATAGTCACGAAAAACAATAGTCTGTATGAGTATAAGTATGGTGTAAGGGACTCTGTAAAGTCCTTGTCTTAGCTTCTTTGAATTCCAGCCAGTGTTTACTCTCCTTGAGTGAATTGTGCTTCCCTCTCGTCTCTGAGCATTTTCCAGGCAAAGGAATCCCCTTTGCCCTATCGCTTTAACCACCGAACCCTGAACCCCCGCACCCTACGGCACGAACGGTCCGGCTGGATCGTAAAAACGCACTATGTGAGCATGCGGCATTGCTGTGGTTCTAGTAGAATACCGCAGGGCACTCCTACTGTATGGAGTCGGTCTGATTCGCACCCTAAGCCTAAGGTATCATTGTCGAGGGCGATTCCGTGGGAGGGAACTTCGCCTTCGTGCTCACTCGCTATACTATGATAGCTGACTTGAAGCACACGGGCCACCTTGCGGCTTCCAAGTCGGCGCTGATCCTCCCAAGCCCTGGGTCAACCTCAGGCTCTTCACCAAGGTACCACGCCCAGGATCGTGCAGTGACCAATGCGTCCGCAGACTACATTGGACAGCCGGAGGTCAGCAACTATTCCAACGTGCAGTCTACGACCCATGCAACCTGGGCTCCTGGCCAGAGGGCTTTCCATGCTCCCTCGTCGTTGCAGGCAGCGCGGAGGTCCTCACTGACGAGATTGGTGTGCTGGTGGAGTATACAAGTTCAAGTTGACTAGGTGGGTAGTGTGCGATATATTTAGTATGAAGAGCTGCACTTCAAGCTTCAAGTTCTTTTTGTTTTTTTAAAATCGGTTTATATCCCCAGTGACATGTAGCTAGTACAAAGGCGGGTCGCAGCACATCTGTAAAAGTGGGACCTGTCAAAAGCTGTCAGAGACCGGTCGGGACCAGTCGCTGACAGCTTTTGACAGGTCCCACTTTTACAGATGCATGAGGAAGTCCCAAGGTTATTCGTCAGTCGAGACAATCAGGAAAACGAGACAAAGAAGTGGGTGTGGCTTCTCAGGAAGGGGCCTAGCTCTGGTTGTGAGCCGGGCCAAAAATTCCATGTGTGTAGGTGCTGGCTGTGCTAAAGGCACATTCTGGTCTGTCTGCCCAATGAGTTGAATGATCCTAATGCCCTTAGAACCTACTGAGTACTTGGGGGAGAATGCTGCTGCGCCAGTGGCTACTGCGCCATTGATGTTTGATAGCAGACCATACGTACATCTGCAAAATACATCTGCGTTCAGAAGCGTTTGTGAACACTTCTGAGCACCTCTCATTTTGCAGATGCCTGGGTTATTGGAATTTAGTGAGGTGGTAGGCTCTCATATTGGGAATGCGTGTGTTGGTTGGGAGTCTGTGCTATCTATGGTCGAGCCTTGGCCCGGTTGTCCATTGTGTGTTGGTCAGTAGCTGCCAACAATGACGCCCTACTCGAGCTCCAGCCTCCATGTTGCGTTTGTACCCGAGATGCCTGACGGATTCCTTGAAGAGGACGATGTCCGCGCGTTCGGCACCGGAACCCAGGAACATTGGGAGGCGTGGCAACACATTGAGGCGAGTTTCCCATCGACTTAGGAGTGGAGAGTGGGCCGTCACGTGACCCTGGCATGTGACCTGCCTAGAAGCGACCAGAAGGGTCCGGATGAGCTTGAGCCCGGACCGGCTTGCGACTTGTGACTGATGTGACTGCTTACTGGAATGACTGGCGATTGGCTTGTGATATTAGGGTTCGCGGCTGTGTATTAGGGTTGCTGGGCTTCAAAGCTCCATCCCTTGTAGTATAAGTAGAGGGGAGTTTGCATACGAACTCCTTAGCTTTGATATCTTGAGGAATACCTTCCCTTTCCTGCGCCTTAGCTCCTTGTCCTGTGTGCATCCTCTTCGTCATTCGCCTGCCCCCCTGATATAAGTCGTGCACGCCGCCGACTTCTCCTTTGTCATTCTCGACTTTCATACTCTTATCCTTTGTCCGGCCTACATCGGTCACGCCCTGCGTGTCGCCTTGGCCGTCGTCTACGGAACACTGAAGACTAGCGACATAAATCCTCAGCAAACCGGTCTCAAATCCAAGTCGGATTGATATGTCCTGAAGGAACGTAACACTCCAAGTTTCAACTCCCATTCATTGGGCTCATACCAATACAGCACTGACACTGATTGTTACGGTTTCGCCCATAACTGGTCCCCCGAACACCCCTGCAAGACCTCGGAACACTGCCATGAAGCGATCACGTGCTGAATATGCCAAAGAAGAAGTTGAAGTTATGAGACTTGTGGCTGAGCACGCCCAGAAACCAGCTAAGTCACGTGACCTTCCCGCCTACCTTGGAAACGCTCAAGAATATTGGGAGTAGATCACGTGATCTTACATCAAGCGCCCGTCACGTGACCCTGGCACGTGACCTGGCTAGACTTGCACCAGAAGGGTCCAGATGAGCTTGTGCCTGGACTGGTCTCGAATGCCTGGTGTTTGTGATGACTCGTATGTGCCTGATCGATTGTGCCTTGATTCTGATGTGTTGTGCAACGTTCGTGTTCTGATTGGATGGAAGCAGCGCTCATACAGCTGCGGATGATTATCTCTGACTCATACCTTTGCACCTTACTGCCATTGGTGGATTGTTATCTCTGACTCGACTGTGACTCATTCCTAGGATCCGTGTATTAGGGTTTCGGAGTTCCAAGCTGGGGTTCAAACCTCCTTGGACATGTATATAGGCTCTGGCTTATGGTCGCTGAAGACCTAAGCTTGACTTCTTGGATTATACCACCCAAACGCCTTGCCTCTTCTGCGCTGTCTTGCCAGTTGAGTGCTGAATAGACTTTGGTTGTCAACTCCTAGTCCTTAGCTGAGGGATCGCCGTGAGGCCCCTATCCTTTCCTTTCCTCTCTACTCTTGCCGTTCAAGGAACGTGCTGCATCATCTCCTGAGTCGCGCTGTCTTGCCGACTATCTTTGCCACATCTACTTCAGCTCACTCTCTTCACCTCCCTTTGCATCCTTTGGGGAACATTACTACGACTCGTTTGTGAGCTAGTAGAAGGTTGAGTACGTGACTTCGACATATCTGGTGATCGCTAGGTCATCTTGGTAGCCTTGTCCGCAGTACAAGAAGAACATCCGGTGGAACGTTACACTGATGGTGTAGCAAATCACGCAGAGTATGGAAGTATTGTTGAAGCGCAGAACTAACAAGCGAGGAGTTAATAGCAGAAGAGCTAGTAAGGACAAGTTAACTTCAGAGGTGAAGGGAACTCTATTACAACTGCATACCTAGTAAGGACAAGTTACTATAAAGGAACGCCTTATGAGTAAAGGTATGGTAGGAGAGGTAAAGAGAAAGGGAACTTACACTTCAGAGGTGAAGGGAACTCTGAAGTGTAGAGGCGAAAACAGCAGTCCTTATATACAGGACGCTTAGCTAAGAATGGTCTGTGCGCACAGGTGATCCAAACACAATACAGGTGGTCTGTGCGCCAGAGGGAGAAATGCCATTGGAGGGCATAGAACAATAGCTGCCTAAAGCAGACAATACCGGTATCTTAACAATAGAGAACAATAAGAGCTATTTATGACTCTATCAATAAAGATAAACAAAAGCGGTCCGTAAGAGTCCGGCCAAGTCCAAATCAGTCCGTAAGGGACAGATACCGTATTTAGTATATGGGATGACTCAATCATATCCCACGAGACATGTGACTTGAATCAGTCGCGTCTCAACATCCCTCCATGATAGAGGCAGTCCATTTTGTAGGTATAGGTGTTTTATATAGAACCCAGAGTCGTACAGAAGTTCGGGATTGAGGTTGGAATCTTTGTGCAGATAATGTTCAATCCGAAGCGGTTTTTACACCCACTTCGTGATAGTCCTGTGATAAAGGACTATCTTCTGTACTGAGTTGGAACAAGGTCCAACTCCTTCAGAGTTCTAAGAAGGGTTTTTCATAGCTCTCATGGATTAGAGAACATGATGTGTTTTTGTACTAGATTACAGAACAATGTGACGTCCTTGTTGATAAACCAAGGATCGACGACCATTGACTGTGTACAAGTTTTCCTTTTAACCCTTCTTACACCATTCCTAGATCAGTGATCATTTTGTCAAAGGGTTCTTTGGGCAGTGACTTAGTAAGTCCATCTGCAACCATTTCCCCTGTAGGAGTACGAATCAGGTCTATGACCTTATTTTCTACGTACTCCCTGACCACATGGTGTTTGATCAGGATATGTTTGGACCGCCTTCCAGTGACAGGGTTTAATGCTAAGTCTACAGCACCCTTGTTGTCACAGTGTAGGGGAATGGGGGAGGTGACCTCATACCCTAGTTCCCCTAGGAAAGTGGTGTACCACTGAGCTTGGTTAGAGGCCTCAGCGAGGCTCATGTACTCTGCTTCTGTGGTAGACTGGGCTATGGTCTTCTGTTTTCTGGTACACCATGAAATGGCTCCATTAGCAAGCAAGAAGACGTAGCCAGAGGTAGAGTGCTTTTCTTCCTGATCTCCCCAGGAAGAGTCGCAGTAGCCATGAAGGCCAGCTCCATCAGAGTTAGTCCCTCCAGCATAGCGTATCTTGTAGTCCTTTGTTGTGTTTAGGTAGGCTAGGACATACTTGGATAGGCGTAAATGCTGGGGTGAGGGATTGGAAGCAAATTGACTAAGGCGCGCAACAGCGAAGGATATATCAGGTCTGCTTCCTATCTGCGCATACAGCAGAGACCCAATTATCTGTTGATACTTCTTAATTTCAGAAGTAGAGGCCTGATCTTTGAATTTGGTCAAGTGTGCCTCAGCGCCAGAGGGAAGAGGGGTATATACTGGGTTGGAATCTAACATTCCGAAGCGCTCAATCACATCGCGGATGTAATCTGATTGGTTGATTTCCATAGTGCGGTTTGCACGATCTCTGGTGATGTTGACACCGAGATAAGATTGGATTTCACCAAGATCAGTCATCTCATATCGGTCTGATAGAGAGACTTTCAGATCATTGATCTTTGACAGAGAGCTCCCGAGTATAGTGATGTCATCTACATATAAGATCACAAATAATGTGTCACCCCCCTCTTGAAGATGATACACATATACTCCTGCATCAGAGTATGTCCGCGTAAAGCCTAGGTCGCAAAGGACCCCATGGAATTGCACGTTCCATGCGCGGGAAGCTTGTTTCAGGCCATAAAGGGCCTTCTGTAACCGGCACACAAGGTGCTCTGAGCCAGCTGTGACGAAACCGACAGGTTGCTCCATATAAATTTCTTCCTCCAGTTCCCCATGAACGAATGCCGATTTGACATCCATTTGGTGAATATGCCAGTCTTCAAGCGTAGCCAGCGCAAGAAGGAGTCTTAGGGACTCGAAGCGGGCAACTGGGGAGAAAGTTTCGTCAAAGTCCACCCCCTCTAGTTGGGTGAACCCTTTTGCCACTAGCCTAGCACGAAAGCGTCCATCTGCTTTCTTTTTAAACACCCATTTGCATTTAACCACCTTCCTTCCAGCAGGAAGGGGTTCTAATCTCCAGACGTCAAGCTTGTCGAGAGCATCCAGTTCATACTGGCATGCTTCAAGCCAATCGACAGCTTGGTCAGACTCCATAACCTGCTTAAAAGTCTGAGGGTCCCTATAGCCGGGTACCTCTGCCGTATTAAGTAGGTCTATCATTCCCAGCCTACTGCTTCCTTGCACGAATTCATCGTCCTCTTGAAGATAGCGAGGGTTCGTGAATCGTACCCTAGTGCTCCGCCTTGGTCTATTAGGCGAAACCGGCTGGGTGTTCCTGGGAGATCTGGGGGTAGATCTGGGAGGAGACACTTCCCTATTGAAATTAGGGGCCGGAATAGGAGCTACTACTGCAGCACGCCTTGTGGAGCGAGTGCGAGTGCGGGTAGGTGCAGTGTTGGTAGGGGGAGGGGCTTGGGAAGGGGGAGTGTGATATATTGTCTGGTCTGCCGTGGCAGGTGAGGTGTTGGGGGGTGTGCTAGGCTGTTGTTGGGGTTCTGCGGGCACCTGAATAGGTGGGAGTACAAAGACTGGTGTAGGTGCCGCAGGGGCAACAGCTGGTGTAGGCGGGCTAGGCACTACAAAGAAGATCTCACCGCCGGCAGCGCCTCTTTCGAGTTCACCAGACACGGGAGGGGAAGGGATTTGAGAGTGACGAGCCAGGTCACTCAGGGATGGGAAAGTGCTTTCGTCAAATGTAACATCTCGTGAAGAGACGAAGCACCGGCTATGTCTATCCCAGAGTTTGTAACCCTTTGATAAGGGTTCATAGCCCACAAACACGGCTTCCTTTGCTTTAGGATCTAGTTTGCGCCGGTTGTGTTCGGGTACATGATAGTAGGCTTTGCAGCCAAATACTCTAAAGTAAGAGACATCTGGGACTGTACCATCCCAGAGCTCCAGCGGAGTTTTCCATTGGTTAGAACGAGTGGGAGTGCGGTTATATATTTGCACAGCAGTTTGTACTGCTTGTTCCCAAAAGCCAAGGCTAAGGCCTGCATGATGAAGCATGCTAGTGCCTTTTTCCATAACTGTACGGTTAAAACGCTCAGCTCTCCCATTCTGTTGTGGAGAATGAGGCATTGTGAGAGTATGCTCAATTCCTGCTTCCAAAAGTATGCGCTTTAAGTCATTATTGACATATTCGCCACCACGATCCGAGTGTAAGGTTTTGATGGGCTTATTTAGTTGTTTTTCAGCCCATGCCTTGTAGTGTGTGAAGGCATCCTTAAACTGGTCTTTTGATTTCATGAAGACGACGACTGCTGCTTTAGAGTAGTCATCTATGAACGTGGCGAAGTACTTGTTTCCTTGTATTGATTGGCTCTGCATGGGGCCAACAAGGTCACTGTGAATGACTTCAAGTGGTTTTTGTGCGCGTTTTGGAGAAGGTGGAAAGGGTAGACGTGTTGATTTGCCAGTTTCACAGCCATGGCACAACTTGTCGTCTACTGGTGAATTGTTTATGTAGAGTCCTTTTACAGACTCCTGAGCATATCTTTTTAGCGCATCTTTGGACATATGTCCCATGCGCTGATGCCAGACATCAAGGCTAGCTGATGCAGGTGCTTGGACTGAGTTCATATGTTGTCCATCAAGCCAATATAGGCCTGAAGCCTTGTGTCCTTCCGCTATGGTCTCTCCATTGAATCTTATAGCAAAAGATGTTGAATCAAAGCTGATGATGGCGCCTTTTTCTGTTAGGGCAGGCGTTGACAGTATACGCGAATGCGTGTTTGGAAGGTGGAGCACATTAGATATTTTGAGGTTGTAGCCTCTGTTGGTTCGGATTGTGACCGTACCAGTGCCAATGCTCTTGAGTAGAGAGTTGTCACCTAGAAGCACTTCTACTCCTTCGTGAGGTGTGTAGGAGTTGTAGTCTTCAAGGTGTGGTGTGAAATGTGCTGAGGCTCCACTGTCCATCATCCATCTTGATGCTGTTTGAGTGTGATTTACACTCATCATGTAAAGGGAGACCTGAGGTACCTCATGTACCTCTTCTATTTTTCCAGAGCCATTAACTATAGTAAATAGACGGCTCTTTGGTACAGGTATGCTATTGGCCGCAGCAAACCTGTTTCCCGGAAGTGAGTCCGGGGCCTCAGTCATTGAGTTCTGGGCAGCTTTCCCTCGTTGCCCAGCCCTGCCTTTCTTGGCGTTCTCCTGGTCCCGTTTGAGTTTATAGCAGTCTGGTTTTTTATGGCCAGACTTTTTGCAGTAATGGCAGATTATGTCCGGAGACACAGAGCTGCCCGATGCCTGCGACGCATGATCGTGCGGAGGTGAATGTTTCTTGACGGGGGCTATCTTGTTATAAGATGCCGGGGGACCAGCGATACGGGATTCCTCATTAATGAACCTGTTAATTAGGTCCTGAGGTTGTAAGTTGGCAGGGGGGCCAGAGGCGAGGATTGTGCCTGCTATGGTGCTGTAGGAGGGAGGTAGCGCATCTAAAAGTATGAAGGACATTTGCATGTCCGAGACGGGCATCCCTTGCTCCACAAGGGTGTTCCTCGCATCCAGCATTCTCTGGAGTTGAGGTTGGAAGGGGCTGCCTTCCTGAAGCTTGGTGTTGGCCAAGCCCACCCAGAGGTTGAAGGTGGCCATAGAGCCAACCTGGCCATAGAGGTGATCAAGGTGGACAAATTTGTCATGGACGCTTGGGAACAGCGCCTCTGAGACAATGCCCGAGAGAACTTCTGATGTGACTGAGAGGTATAAGAGGCCAGTAATGACCTCTTCCTGCTTCTCCCACATGGCCAAAATGGCTAACCCTTCGTCTGTTGGACCAGTGGGTGCACCAACAACTCCTGCTGCAGGGGCAGGGTGGTGCGGAACATGGGGAGGTTGGGAGTGAGTGAGGTGCCTTCTCACTCCATTCATTAACATGAGCGACGTGAAGGTCGCTCCCCATGTTTGCCAATTTGTTCCATCCAACTTGGAGAGGACGAGGGTAGGTGGGAAGGAGAGGTGGAAGGTGGGCGAAGCCATTTGAGATGTTTATAAGAATCTGGTTCCGAGGAGCAGTCAGAACCAGCCCAGATCTTGTTAAGGAAAATAGAGGTCCAGCCATAAGAGCGCTATAACTCCATAACACAGTAGAGTGTCATGCCTCTGGTTTGTGCGACTTGGAAGTATTATAGTAGTGGAATCATTTTTTATGGTGGCTGCCTTGTACTGTGATCTTCTGAGACCCTAGGAGGGCGAGTGGTCATATCATACAGCTTTATCAGGGTCTAGCAAGAAGGGCTCATAGAAGCATTGTCCGGCGAAGGACGCTTCAAGGCCATCTCTAACCTTTAGGGCCAAGTAGACTGGGGCGACTAAGATGCACAGTAAAGGGTAGTACCCTAGAGAGGAGCCAACAGCGAATTCCAGAGACAATGATAGGGATCAACTCCCATAACAATTGTGACTGTCGTCTGTGGAGTCTCTAGAACAGACCATTAAGGGTCTTGGTACTAAGTAGCTAGACTAGTGATACATGCCATGCAGCGAATCCTGCACAATGGGAGCGAATACTTCTCCTGGCAGAGGTCTAGTCATAGCTACTGTGTAAATACCATTTATAGTATAGTAGCGTTTCCTAGTTGTGTCAGAGGGAAGGACTTCTGGGTTTGACTATTAACCAGGCCTTCACACCCCTTAAAGTGACCCAGGTATTAACCGAGTATCACCCAACCATTAGAAAGGCCTATAGCCGCAAGGGTCTTCCCCTATTGGCCTATGAAAGCACTTCCGGACGAAGACCGGGTATAGAAAATATACTAGGATAGTGCACACAGAGGAGTTTAAGGTCATAAAGACCTTTCACGAGAACCTCCTTAAGAGGCTAGCCAGAATGGCACATGACGGAGTCATGTTGGACGAGAAAGGATGTGTCGAGATATAGGGGATAGAGGATGCTCACAGATGATAAAGAGGGCGACAAGGATGTGGTCGGCTGAGTGAGCAAGTTGACACAAGAGCAGATCTGTTGGTATAACGCAAGTTAGTTATTAGGCGTCAGGGCCCATAACCTGTTGAAGCGCAGAACTAACAAGCGAGGAGTTAATAGCAGAAGAGCTAGTAAGGACAAGTTAACTTCAGAGGTGAAGGGAACTCTATTACAACTGCATACCTAGTAAGGACAAGTTACTATAAAGGAACGCCTTATGAGTAAAGGTATGGTAGGAGAGGTAAAGAGAAAGGGAACTTACACTTCAGAGGTGAAGGGAACTCTGAAGTGTAGAGGCGAAAACAGCAGTCCTTATATACAGGACGCTTAGCTAAGAATGGTCTGTGCGCACAGGTGATCCAAACACAATACAGGTGGTCTGTGCGCCAGAGGGAGAAATGCCATTGGAGGGCATAGAACAATAGCTGCCTAAAGCAGACAATACCGGTATCTTAACAATAGAGAACAATAAGAGCTATTTATGACTCTATCAATAAAGATAAACAAAAGCGGTCCGTAAGAGTCCGGCCAAGTCCAAATCAGTCCGTAAGGGACAGATACCGTATTTAGTATATGGGATGACTCAATCATATCCCACGAGACATGTGACTTGAATCAGTCGCGTCTCAACAAGTATTGACTGAAATATCATCAGGGGTTTTACCGTCTGTCATTTCTGTCATCATGATCAAGGCTGTAGCAGTATGACACCTCGCTACGTTGAGTCCAAGTGTGAGGGAATGGATGAACCGTCAGGTGAGCACACTCAACCCAAACGCGGAGATAAATCACGCGCTAAGCGTGCAGTCAATGCAGAGGGGACTAAAGCTCAGATCCTTTGTGCAAGGATGCAAATAGTCAGTGATCACGCAGTGGCACGCTGAGTGGAGAACCAAGAGGACAAGTTGGTTCCACTCAGGTTGCTACAGGGGAGTTTATATACGCTACTGGAGCTGAGCTTAAACTGAGTCTAAACACTATTACTAAGTGTACAGTAAGACTCCATGACTCAGGAGCTGACACGTCGTGTCTAATAATAGCGCTATCTATTGTGCCGACTGATGCACTTGTCATAGCGCTGACGCAATGCTTTATCTTTGCTGAGTAAAACCTAATACAGCGAGTAAGCGTAAACTACTAAGCGAGTTCTAGAACTATCTAGAATGTTCCTTCCTTATCTACCAATCACGAGAGTCCGTACGTAAATGGAATGTGACCAGATTAGGTTGTCCTGTTAAGGGTGCAACTATCCCAGGGTCACGTGCTTATAGGTGCACATGGTGGCAGCATGTGACTGACGATATCTCGTACTTTGGCCCCTTATATCTTCCTTAAATAATTCCGTAAAAATACAGAAAAATGAGGAAAATAATATACGCGTTCATGACAAAAGCAAGGCTTGCATCAAGTATCAAATTAGTGTCAATGTCCCAACTCTTTGCACCCTAGTCATCGAACTTGCAGGTACGGTAGTGCCTCATCCTTGATGAGAACAGTGCTATCACGATGGTGGATGTTTGTGGTGTGGGCGGTGATAACTGCCACTTGCGTGTACTTGGATTCTTGGGAAGAAGCAACACGCTCCTAAGTCACATCTGGTTCTGTTTTGTGTCTATGAACTGAGGTGATTGGACTGGGAGAAATCTCTGCTCCAGTGACAGAGGTTTATGATACATCAACCACACTGTCGCCTTGATCTTGCTCATACTTACAGTCCAGAAAATCAGACTATAAACTCTCGTTGTGGACTGCACCCACTATCCCCATTACTCCGTGACGCTACTCCCCAACCACTTCTTAACATTTGAAACACCAATGGTTGAGTCCTCTGGGTCATCAACCACTTCCCTGGATGTCATCAGCGTGTGAGTTCAGTGATACTACAGTAGTGGTTTCCCTCATCCGCTGATCTTTTCAGAGCTGCCCCTCTTGTGCGTTCGGCTCTCATTCTGTTGTCTAACGACCTGTACCCTCAATAATGCCAGCAGCTCTTCAGCATCTTATTCAACTGGACCCTTTTTGGCATTCTCTGCATCCAGATTTGTACAATGCCTGTCCCTCTAGACCTTGGCCTATTCCACTCATCCACGTTCAGACGTATATAGCTACAATTTTCAAACGGACAGGCAAATCGTCAAATTTCTAGGTTGATTTTCAACATTACTTGAAGGCTCTGTGATGTTGAGGCGAACTTTGAGCAGTTTATTTTGTCTTCCTGCTGAAGACCATTCAAACTGCGCTGACTGGAGCCGATATCTACTTTTGGTTTGTTGCTGGATTTGGCAATGTGGAACGCCTAGGAAATTCCCATTTCTTTCCCGTTGACGTCCCTATCATTGACACAATTATTTTGTTTATCGTTCAAGGATACTTCTGTTATCGAATTTGGGTGCTGAACAAATGGACATTGTGGATCTGTTGGATCATCGCTGTCGTATGTATACCTGACTGTCCCGCATTCTCCAGGCTTCTGATGGTTTCCTGGACACAGGCCGCGGTGACAGAATCATATGGGCGACCATCAAAGTCGGTACTATACACACACACCCAAAATCGTCTTTCTCACGCAGCGTTTAGCCGCTCTCGGGGGAGGATTATGTGACCCCAAGACAACAATATATGTACACACACTCGTTTCGGTTTAATTGGCCATACCACCTCATAGTTTGTCACGTTAGTTATGGGCAATATCGAGTGCCTTGGCGGACATTCTGATCGCGGTGGCAATGACGCTACTGGTATGACATCACATCATGGATCCCTCACTACTTCGACCGAGATCCCTTTGGCAGTTGAGGAGGGCAAGTGGCAACTTCTCCAGCTTCGTGTTAATTCACGTGGTACGGCTTACCATTGAGACAAATACCCTGAGTGGTACTATCTGTCTCTTGGAAACCCCACATAGCCGTGCACCTAACTTCTACTAGTCTAGCAACCTTGGTCATCACAACCCTTGTGCTTTTTGTCGCCTTCCCAGTAAGTCGAACTGAAATACGCCACGATTCATCTTTTGACCCAATCACCTCGTTCACAGAACGAGCGATATTACACATACATGTATGTTCTTTTCGTCGCGGTGCACCTTACCAGCTAATGAGAAATAAAATAATCTATATTTTTGGGAAAGTGTGAGAGTGACACATATCTTCCGCTGCGCGAGCCAAAACGCTGACAAAAATGTTTCAGGTACTCCAACACCCTGTTAGTGAGTCTCAACAACCGCATCTACTTGCGTGACCACCAATAACCCGAATACGAAGACTCTGCCAGCCCCCCGGTCGTCGACGGGGCTCGTGCCACCACAGTGACGACGCTCCGTGTCGCGATACCTGAGCCGCAGCCGCGAGCACTGGGTGTCGTTTTCCCCAACTCCGTTATTCCTCGGCCGGTGGACCTAGGTAATAGTAGAGGGAGCGACGCCAGCACTAACTTGAAATGGTCCCTGGTCTGTATATTTTCCTATCACAACTGCCATCCGATTCTCATGTTTCTGAATGGCCCGGTTTCGCTATCCAGCCCCACCTTAAGGGATGACCAAGGAATGACATTGGCTTTCCGAAGAACCCGAGTGGGTGGTGGGCACCTGCGACGCAAAGGACGAGGCGCATGCATTTTTATGATATGTTGATGTCACCTTTGCAATGCGTGTTGGACTCGGACTTAGCTGCTTTTGGGGTGACCGTCCCCTATCATAGAGCGTCGATGGACTGTCAAATCGGAAAAAGCCCCAATGCAACGGTGGAAACTTCAGTAGCCTCCTCTCTTAACCCAACGGGTGCTCAAGCCCAAGGCTTCTGTGCGCCCTGCAGTGGCGCCGTAGCCAGACTGACCAGATTTAAGCATGCGGAGGGCTGATCCCCGGGCTCTTGCTCGGGCGTCAATTACTCCCTCTTGGCGTAAGGATGCCGGTCCAAGTGAGTTCGAAGGCGGAATGTATTCCACTCCAAGAGGAAGGGGTAGAAGAAGTGGGAATTGTCCTTCGAGTGCCCGCGTTGGGCCTGACTTCCGGGATAATCACACTGAGTAAAAGAGGACAAAAGGGTGTGACCGAGCACTGTCTTATTCCTGTAGGAAGACTTGGACTGTGCCATATATATACAAAGACCAGAGTTAGGGTGCAGTCTGGTAAGTAGGAATGACAGTAGGAGTTGTAAGGAGAAGAATGATGTAAAAGAAGTGGAAGGCACGAAACAAGGTGAGACATGTAGGGTATTAAAATCCCCATGGGTAAAAACTAATGCTTAAGATACAATGACATTTATTTGCCAAGGACAGTGAAGCGGTTATTCAAGTTGGATTGCTCCAGGGAGCGGCCCGGGGGTTCAGAGTGGTCGCGAGATACCAGGCGTGTTCACTGTAAGCAACGATGGCAGAAGCTAAGCTAGAACCAACACAAGTCAAAGGGGATGGTGGCAGTAAGAAGGAAAGAAGGGATGTCAAGCGTCAAGTTCCTATCGAGTCATCGAGTCAGATCAGTAACGTGATCGCTCATTGGTCTCTCGAAGTGACGTTGTGTTGTACAACGCTGCTCCAAAGTAGATTATTGGGTGTAGCTCCAGCATTCTATGCTTGGTTCTAATTCCCATCCTTCCTTCTGAATGAGAAGCCAGGGACTTCGTTACCCTAGTGAAGAAATAACCTTCAGAGATTTTTGCCCCGAATCATGCCGTGTGAAAAAGGAGCATCTCCTGTGTGATTGTCTTGTCGCCGCTTGTGTCGCCGGCACCGGTATCTAGGGTACCCGTCTATCTGTTCCCAAGTACACAGCGTTGCCACCCTTTGGTCACTTCATCCCATGTGGATCCTGGCCCCCCAGAAAGATGCAACACAGCCCCGCATTCTGATTATTAACTCATTTGGCATAGTTCTTTGTGATCTGCTCCTGAACGAGACGTTCAAATCGCTGGAAAAATAGACTCGCTTGCCTCATGCTACTGCATTTATATTTCAAAATTTCAGACGGCGGCCGAGTCAGGCCGGGCCCGAGCGCGAAGATACCCTGAATGCACTCCCAGGTCCTGGTACGACCTGGTGCCCCTCATTCTGTGCGACTCCAGGGCTCCGCTATTCCGGTAAAGCTCGTCAAGGTCCTCTACTTTTGTTAACGAGTTTGAGTCTCGAGGATTGACTCGGATTCCGGGTCATGTCCTTTAAACTCCTTTTGGATTCACTCGCTCTAGTAGCTTGGGTCTTGCCAGTGCCAACGCTCTCACTTTGACCCCCCACATGCAAGACACGGCCTTCGAGCAGTTTCCAAGCATGCTTGCAGCAATAATGTCACCATAGAGGTCTAAAGACGTGTTACAGGTGGCGAGCGATACACCTGCATGTGATGCGATCAGGGTTTGTCCGAAAAATATCCGGAAGCAATGGCAGGAGTGACCAAAGTTGCTACAGTAGGTGGTTAGAAGATCAAGACCACTGGGTCCCTTTTTCTAAGGACCCTAGCGCATGTTTACGGGCAATGGTTCAGTTACCCGTGTCGTTGATTGACCAAGCGATTGATTGTACAGACTCCATGAGGCTCATCCGAGTCCGGGCCGAGTCTGTGTGACTGGCTTGTCAGACGCCTTAACTTACATCGATCATATGGCAAATTCTGTCTGTACTGTGTTAACAAACCAACACCAGAAACATCTGACCATTATTCTGAGAACTCGAGCAAGAAAAGTGGTCTGCTTCCCTTGGGGCGGGTCACTGCCAGTGTTACGTCACCGTGCTCTTCAACTCGACGGATCCCGTGCAGCGAACCCTCCGCTACGGACCCTTGTGGGAGAAAATCACCGCAGACCAAGTTGTTTGTTGCTTCCGTGGACACCCAATCACTTTTGGAGTACAGCCACACATGGACAAGAACACCAAGTTCATTGTTTTTTTTGACACACCCACACCGCCTTTCTGTTCCGTCTACCCTTTTGGCTTGTTGTCAACCATCTCATGTCGCTTCTATTTGAACTAGGTGTATTTTAGATGGGCTACGAGCAGCTCTTTAGTTGTTGTTGCACACTCAATTTGGGTGTACATCACTCGCATTATTGATAGAAACCAGATGTGAAACACTGAAACGTACAGTTGGTCGCCTTCTACAAATTTTGAAGCATCATACCAGTGCAAATACCAAGAAAAGAACCGAATAAAGATATCCCAGCGTCACCAACAACCGATGATAAGAAAAAACTGAAATCGCATAGCCCTCTACACCGCATGTTCGGTGGAGCTACAGATCGATCTAAAATCCTCGCCGTCAGGCCTCGATTTCATATGAGCCATGGGGACCCCAACGGGGCTGATGCGCTGGCCTGCATCCGTGAACGCAGCCGTGCTGTACCCAATGCGTACTTCAGTCGGAGAAGATTGAGACCAAGACGCAGCTCTAGCGCCAGGCCTCTCTGACACTGTGTTTGACAGTCCGAGCGCAACACGAATGATGATGAGTGCTGGCGCGATACCCTGTACAACGGGGGATAATAAATCCACGAGCTGCTTCGCGAAGCAATTACGTACGTATATCTGCACGGCGATCACGCAGACGATGCCCTGCGCGGGGTGCCGGATGGCGAAGAGGACCACAAAGACGAGCTGCACGACCAGGTAGAGTGCACCGCTCTCAATGACGATGTCGATTGCCATGCGGCCTGTTCCTTCTGGGAAGTACACGCCGCGCAGGTCGCGCACCTTGCGTGGAGAGAGCAGCCAGATGCGTGCGGCGATGAGAGCCGTCACGAACACGTTTGTGCATAGCGGGAGAACGATGCCCGCGAGACCCAAGGGCACTAAGGAGGGTGGGGCGATTGGCGAAGATGGGTTGATGCTCAGCAACAAGTGAATGACCATCCCGACGCATGCTGCGACGCGGAGGAATTCGAGTGGATCAGTATCAATCCTTGGTCTGAGCATGTCGGTATCGCTTACCAAGCCCACCAATCGACGTGAGACTTGGCAAGATGATGATCCAGTAATTCCTGGACCATAGCAGCCAACAGCGGTATATGAGGATAAGTTCACCGAAGAAATCCGTGACCGAGATGAGGATGTCGGCGCCAACGAGGACATTTGTCTCGTTTGCGAATCCATCAACACCCGTCGCGGCCTGCGAGGTCATATCAGGACTGCGCAACGTCGATGACGCATAGAGTGCGCACCAAGACGTTGTTAAAGTGATTGAACTCGAGAGCGAAGTGCGCCGCACACGAAAAATACAAGAAAATGCTGATAATGAAAATTGGGCGGTTGAAGCCGCTTCCACCCCGGGAGCGCCTGCGCATTAGATACACGGACACGACGAAGAGAACGGTGTAGCACCCTTGGAACGATTATCAGTCAGGAGGTCCTGCTAACAATTACTTGTGAACGTACCGTAAAGGAATGCCTCACACCCAAAGCCAATTAAGGCTGCCATGTCGTTATTGATTACCATGGTCGCCACGATGCGAGGGCGGAGAAGAGCAAAGAATTTGACCAGAGAGGCTATGACAACGCCTGAATAAATAGGCCAGGGCATCGACGGACGCTACCGCTAAATGGCTGTGGCATGTGTAGGTGTCAAATAAGGTGCTGAAGGCCAATACACTGGAACGGAAAGAAGTCAGTCGTGTGGGAAAGGAATGCCTGCGAAAACTCTTTTTGGCCGACGAAAGTAGGTACAGCCACGTCCCTCTTTACCACCAGATGGAGGAATAGGTTGCCCGGCCATGAGATGCCCTCTTTTCGTGCTGTACTCCGAGTCGTCTCCCAACGTAAGCTTAATTACCAAGACCCACTAAGACCCAAATTCAAGGAGAAACGCCTACGGTTGTCCCATGTGTAGGTGTGTGTCGCTATATGCGGCCCAAGTTCAAGGGGTTCCCGTGGATGTCAAGCCGCGGAACTCGATGGTGGATCGAAGAAAGTTTTGTGAGACACGAATTTGCTAGAGTTTGTCGAAGTTGAGGTACATGTACTGTGAGTCCAGTCCCACAGTAAGTAACTTACAAAACATGGGCATATGTCAGTACCATGTGAACGTTGTGAATAGAGACAGCTGAAGCGCTGAGCTCGTAATTACACTGGCAGATGACTGGTACGCCTGCCCCCATCCTTTAGCCCACCGTGAATGCGTCCGCGTAGCAATCATTAAACGTATATCAAACCTGCTGACTGCCTTTATGATCACCACTTCGATAACAGTGGCTGCTAAAGAAGAGTACTGTATCACTCATCGCGTGTGCTTCAAATTTCGTGTTCAGTGCTCGGCTCTTGAACACCCCTGGTTACAATGTGCCTGTCCTCCCAGTCGCACTCAAGGGTCTCGTCCTACCTGCCAAGAGAGCATAGTGAGTTCTGACAGTGGACCACCTAGTGTGAGGCAACCTGGATGTAAAATGGTTTCCGAATTGGACTTTCTCGCACTCATTCCAAGTCTGCATTTCAGCTTGCATTTCAGGTCAGTTCCCATAAAAATGGCAATGAACCCGCAGCCGCGCCCTCATTCCACGCACTCACGCCTGAGAAAGACAGGCGGGACTGGATACTTGGGGATAGTGGTGGGAACCGGATGAGAATATCCGGACTGGGTTCCACGTGTCGCTGTTCTCCTCAGTGCGACTGCGCGACTGTAAATACTCCGTCACTATGGAACCCGGTTCAACCACACAACCTACTTACCAAAATTGCACCTACGTCAATATTCCAAGTCATATTATTCAGATATTCTTCAGTGGATCAGTCGACGCAGTGTCGATGCCCTGTGCTTACATTCGATCGGTTCGGTCCGAGCGTTCCGCACCCGTCTTTTCTCAGACACTCCGTTACAACCTCAGCCACTGGCAGGCTGGCACACCAAGCCATTCGGGCATATTATTCTTACGCAGACCCTTCTCGCGGAGCTGTTTAGCCGGTGCTCGGGAACCAATTCCCAAGGTGCAAGTCCAACTGCTGATGGGGAAGAGCAGGTCAACGAGCACGTACATGCCATGCTCCTCGCGCTCAACCGCTGGTTGCAAATGTGGCTCAAGACCCCCAACGCATCTCCGAACGCTATCCCACTCGGCGGGACTGCAGCGGAGCAGAAGACCGGGCTCATGTCCGACCCGTCATCCCCCTTCTTAACAAGCAGCCTGAGCTCGGACTCTTCGCCCGTGACGGCGTTCACGCTGCCGCCCGCGTACGGGGCCAAGTCGCTTTCTCCAGGGATGTACCAGGTGCTCGGGGGAGTGGCATCAATGCGACGCCGGACGCGGCGCAGTTCCGCCTCATCAAAAGCTGGTTGCACCATATCTGGCTCTTCCTCCGCCGTAGCCAGGGCAGCCCCACGGTCGTTTGGGACGAGTTGATGAAGATCCGGCTGAGCGGGTGGCAGGAGGACGCGGCGGCATTTTCGCAGCAGGACCCCTTACTCGGGGAGGCGCAGAAGGATGGCGGCGGTGCGGATGACCCGGGGTCGTGGCCCGAGCACATATAATAGATGGTTTGGTTGTTCTAGCGCGGATTGTTCGCTATTACCAGGCTACTGTACTATTTGGATGGGTCCAAAAGCTGTATTTTTTGCTTGACGTGTTTTACCGTAACGGAAGAGACCCCGATACTGACTGTATATTGGGTCGTAGGTTTCGAGTCGGAATGTTATATTCAACAGTGCACAACGGTCACTAGCTATCGTATCGCAGTCTTTGGATTTCCGAGTCTCTCCCAAGTTTGGTCGATGGCTCCACTTGGTACTGATCTAGACCGGTGTGAAAGCGATGGCGGCCTCTCGAGCATCCAGCTATTCCCTAGGGATCTCGTAAGTTGTGGTGGCTCTGTGTAAAGCTCAGTGGGGACTAATGCCCCTTCTCTAGTGGACTAGGGCGTTCATCTGGAAATATGGGCTTTCGGGCATACAAGTATTCTGTTATGCGCAGTACAGTAGCGTTCGGAGGTTCGTTCGGAGTTCGAACGTTCGAAGGGGATTGCCGACAACAAGACGGCGGAGCGATGATTCACAAGACGATTCACAAGACGAGGGGAAGAAGTCGTTCGTTCGGGTTCGATGTTCGTGAAGCCAAAGAATTTTGTACGAGAAAGCTACTGCAGTTGAATACAGTAGGTCGAGCTTGAAGCTCTGAGGGCTACATGAATGTCTGTAGTACGTACAGTACTAATGTGGGCGTCAGGGTGAACGGTGCGGGTGTTGCAGAAGTGAACGTGGGAGCTGTCATTTAGTCAACGCTGTCTGCAACTTCCGCGGTGGCGCACAGACTTGTATCACCTCCATGTGTTTATCTTTCAAGAGTGGGCAGTAAGTTACATCTCACACCTTGTGCTGTTGCGCCGCCCTCCTGCCAGTGGTCCCCAGCCCTTTCTTTGCAATTTCTGGAATCGCGTTGGCAACAAGGGGGGTTAGGTCATGCATGTGCCATGTACTAATAGTCCGCACCTTGATAGTTCTAAGGGTGGGCAAGTTACTCCCAAATTAGAGTGCACCTTGCGGTGATTACCGTATAGTGCAAGTGCAATTGGGACGGGAAGCATCAGTGTTGTCATAGCGCCACAAAGGCCATGTACCCAAAGCGCACTCAAATGTATAAAACAAATCGTACGGTGCTACCTACATGGACATCCTGATGTGAGTCACCTCATGGGTATATAAGTCTAGATTTCAATACACAACTTCCCCATTCGGGTCCCCAGAGGTCACATCGGGAGAGGTATAGGATGGAGTGCGTCGTGCACCGAAGCGAGACCACATTTGAGGCCGAATGTCTTCGGTTGCCTGTTTCGACCTTAGCTTGCGTGGATGAGTAGGTAAGTGGCCTTTCACGGCACATGAGTGCCATTTCCCCAAGCAATTGGCTGATTGGGTTCGGAAACGTAAACTCCACTATCTCAAAATAACTATTACAGCATGTTGTGGAAGTCAGGCGTTCCGAGACCCGTGACCTGGGTATCCCAGGGTCATTCAACCGTCGAAAGTAAAGAAGTATCAAGTTTGGTAGAACGCACAGGATCCCACCCGGGGATAGCGGAGAATCCATCCATGTTGCAGCCTGGATTCGAGCCCTCTGTGATGTCGACGAGACCCCCGAAGTTCCTTCCGTACAGCCAGGGGTTGAGGAAGCCGAGAGGTTCCCGACCTGTCAAAATCAGCCAGTCATTGAGCAGCGAGATTATGCCCGCCACAACCTGTAAATTGGCGGTCAAGGGCGGACGTCCCAAATAGGAGGAGGGGGGTGAGAGACGCACGGGTGCCGCTATACTTGTACCAGTCTCCTTTTGCTCGTTGCCGTTGAAAAAGATCGGGAGTCCGACGGCCTGCGCGGCGATGTCGGGGATGCCGCGGCCAGAAGCGCTACACCAAGTACAAATTACGAATGGACTAGATCAGGTCGCAGAGGCGAACACACTTGTAGAGGCCTTGATACTGGTTCCCGAGGTCCCGGAGGAAGGTAGACACGGCCTCCTCCTGGTACGACGGTCGCTTAAAGTAGTCCGAGAAGCCGCCGCCGGAGAAATCTGCTGCGACCTCCGGCTTGTAGTCCGTCGTTCCGCCGACGACGGTAACATAGGGACCTGCAAAAGCGTGGCGATGCGGTGAGCGTCCTTGACCCGCACTCGTGTACTACGTCCAATCTGAGAAAAATCGCCACACGTACAGGTTCCGGGAAATCTGGGAATGAACCGGACGGTGCCGTCGTCTCTCAGGCAGGTCCCTTTGCCGATGCCATCGTTACCACTCGACACGAGGACGCTGACGCCACGTACACCGAGCTCGGCGAACAGTTCGCACACATAGATTGCATATTCCCTCGAGATGGAACGCTCTTCATTGTTGTACGATATGCTGATGGTCTGAGGGATGTTCTCCTGGTCGAGGATGAATTCCAGCCAGGACACGAAATAGTTATCCGTGCCCGATGGCCCTTTGCCGGTACTGTAGAAGATGTGAGGGGTCGGATACGCCATGGCCTCAGCGTATTGGATGTCCATGTTTGCCTCTTCATTTGGGTGGGTCGGGTCGTACCTCCCGCCGTTGACCTCTACGACGGTGAACGTCGCATCATCTGCTTCGGAGCGGTATTTCTGCATGAACGCCGTCAGGTCCGCCTGACTCGGGTAATCCCCTAAGAATCCCACGATCCCGAGCACATTCTCGCCCCGAGTACTGGGTGTATAGGTTTCCGTGTCGTACAGCCAGCGCAGGAACGACGGCGTGACGGAATCGACCTTTGCGCGGCTCGATAGCATCGTCGCATGCTCTCCCGATGTCGACTTCACCACCCTGTCAGAGAGATTCCGCGGTGTCTGCCATTGCGTGCGTGGGAAAACAAAGGTCGTCGTAGGCGCCACAGTCAACACGTGCCAGTGCAGTGCCCTGGGAAGCGAATAACCGACTGTGCGGACAATGGTCTCGCCCCTCTCAACGTGCCTGTAGAGCTGGTACGATGCGCCGAGGAGAGTGTTGGCTTGGGTCACGGACACGCCTTTGAGCATCAGTGTATTGCCGCCGTGCGTCATAGAAATGGACGAAGAGGATATGCCGTGGTGTTCGAGCCAGGAATGCACGAGCTCGAGGGTCTCTGGACGCGGTGCGACGAGTTCGGCCACCTGCTCCTTAGTCAGGTATGCACGATATCTGCACCAGAGCGGTGGCACTCGTGAGAACATGCGTCAGTGGAGGAGCGGTGATGGACTACCTTGGATGGCCGGGTTCACTGACCTTGTAGAGCGCGTCGACCACGGCCTTCTCACGCTGAGGCTTGAGAGCAATGTAGAGGTCGATTAAAGTGCCAGAAGGCGGATGACCTAGGCTCTCCCAGTTCCTCGGGACGGTGTTCCAGGAGTGCTTGACGTGCATGTCGTCCCAAGGTGGTGAGAGGGGCTTCGCAAGACCGCCAAGGAGACCAGTGGCGAGGACGGAGAGCACAGAAATACAATGGTAGTAGTGCATGATTACGGGAGATCGGCGAGATGGTGTCCGCGACACAATGAGTTTGTGAGGTTAGGAAGGCGGCCTGAAGTCCAAAGTGCCGAAATTGTTGGAGCAGTGTGAGAGCTTTTATGATGCAATTTTGCGCGGCGAGAACAGAATCGCAGATCCAAGCGTAGATCTGCGGGTCGAGGTAAAAGCAATTGCGACCGAGGTCCGAGGCCGGGGTTGCTTTAGGCTGTGATGAATTGGACACGACCGTTGACTGAGCAGGATTGGGCAGGGGTGAAGGTCGAAGCTCTGAATCGAAGTTTGACCAATAATCAAGCTAATAATACTACGTGGTCGAAAGAGGCTAAGGGCCGCACCTACTACAAGATGAAGGATCCGGGACAAGCCGCTAGCAGGTTCTGTTGGCGAGCACTTATTGCCAGTGGCAGTGGCAGTACTATGGCTATAGAACGGCCATCTTCTGTCTATATCTATTCATCAACTGCTCTCAGATTATTCAAAAAAAAAAAAAAAAAAAAACTGCTCTCAGGTTATCAAGCAGATTGTTCTGCAGTATACATACGGTTTGAGATCTAAGTTGAGAAAGGTGAAGTCATGTTGCAAGTTGAGAATGAACCTCAAGCCTGAGCCCATACTATGGTGCGTTTTTGTGCTGGGCACCAGGGGAAAAAGACGACAGTTGCAGATTTATACCGCGAAAATGTATCAAAGATAAAGATGTTGGAAGCAATGTAAGGTCCACATGTGCGCTGCGTGTGCAACACCGCCAAACGGCCACGCTCGACGCGTTGTTATGCCCACGACTCGGACGACTTGGCCACATCGGCCTCAACACCAGGTTCTCGGCTGTGTGTTTGCGTTCGTCTATTGTATTCCGTTTGTGTCTGCATTCACTGTATTCTCCCTGTACTATTGTGTCCCGTGGCCCGTCTCCCATGTATATAACTTCGGCTCTCGTGTCTCAGAAGCATCACGAATCTATCCATCTTTCTATCTCTCCTCGCTTGCTGTTTCCGAAGTCCTTCGCCCGATATCAGTGTGAACGTTGATCTGCACATCGCACTCGCGCCGATCCCAGTTTTGCGTTCCCGGGCTCCATCTCCGAACCGACCTCGTACTCATCTCATCTCCCTCTTCGTCTACGTCTTCCCCTTGGGTCGATACACTCTCATACTCGCACTCAACCCCACAGCAACAAGGGAAGCAAGGCGAGTAGGGTAGATACGATCATGGGGCCTCCGTTGCCTAGACGATTTGGGATGTGGAGAGGTGTTGGGCAAACGGAAATCAGCAAGCATGTTGAAGGAATTGTCGATTAAAGGCTTGCCATTCTCAAGGAATCCCGTCCCAAGGTTGTAGTTGCACTTTGTTTGAACTTCATACTCGTAGCCTAATCTGTGATGAGCTTACTCGGGTGGGGTCGTCGAGGTAAGACAGGGCAGCTGTGGCGGCAGAAGAGAACAATGGAGTACTACTTGGAGTACTATGTTTTTTAGCACTGAGAAACACAGACTGAACCTAACGACCAGGACAATAGTTGAGAAATAGGGGAATTTGTGTCAGATAGTCGCAAAGAGAGGGTACCATGCCCTTCATATCGTACGTGAACGGCGGTGTCCAGGGTCTGCGAAACGGTTTGTGAGAAGCGTTGGGGTCTTTGACCAATGTACAGTTGTAGAGAGAAGCACGAGCTACCTCACGCGAATGTGTCCATGGGTTGGACCTGAAGGTACGGCATATGAAGGAGATATTCATTCGTAATCGACTTAGTATGTAATCGAATAGTAATGTAATTACAGTAGTATCGCATCGCAGTACCCCTTATTTAAGCACACACTGTACCACTGGCATCAAAGTCGACCAACCCCGCCCGGGCTGCCACTTTTGGTACATGAATCAGACTGCGCACGCGCAGTCGCCGCATCCGGCCTGAACCTGTCGTGGATGGGGTGAGCTCGGGCTTTCCAGTCCCGTCCCAGGTGCCAACATTTGATAGTCGGTGATCGCATCCAGTGCAGACCTCTCATTATCGCACTGGCCTGTGTCTTCGCGAGGCGACCCAGCCAGCCAGGTGGCGACTAAAGTCTAGGCCCGGGAACGTACCTACTTGGTGGTCCGAGGTTTCAGAGCAGAGCTTCCGCCATCTGATTATGTGGTCTCAGATAGCCACTGCATTATTTAAAAGGGGACGCAGCAGCTCCTTGCGTTTCAGGGATTCGCATGCGGGGTGAGTCACTTTGCTGTCACTTCGATGTCTCGTGAGTATTCTGCATGGATATATGATCGCAAGAACACGCCGGTGGTCCCCGGCCCATCGACGATCCTAGAACTCGACGGGAGAATCACGGTGGAACCCATTCGGGATTTTGATATAATTTTAATTTTCGTCTCCTTCCTCTTTGAACGCTGTTGTCGTGGGAGCGAAATGGCCACCGTCAGTTTCCACCGGATCCGGGCCCCCGTTCAATCCTCTTCGAAGTTCCTCACGTCGCGCGGCATCAGCCAAAAGAATGTATTTTCATAGATGGGGCGGGAGAAGCCAGCATCACGACGACTGGCACAAAAATGCTAGACGGACACCCTCAACACGGCGACTTGCTTTTGATGCCCCGAGAACTACCGGAACAGCTTCACCAATACCTGGCTTTTGTAGCAATCAAGTATCTCGGAAGCTTGTGATATGGTAATGTCTCGATTGTTCTCAGGACGCTGAGGGGTCCAAGTGGGTTCGAAGGTAGAGAAGATCTACTTTAGTACCTCCAAAGAATGGGAAGGAGAACGTGATATTTGTCCTTCGAGTACCCTCCAGAGCAATCAGATAAGAGAAGGGGACAAGAGCCGACCAGGCGCTATCTGTATAAAGTATTCAGCACTAATATTCAGCAGGGAAAGTGAAAGCAAAGGGTTATACAGTATAAGGTAAGCGATAGAAGATACAAATGAACAGTTTCGGGCTCCGTCCGAAGGCTGTAGTCATTGCTCTAACTTCTCCTAACGACTGAGAGAGCACCGCAGTGAGGACTCTTGTTAGTGGGTGCTTTCCCGGTACATCGCCTGAGTTCCTTGAGTCACCCGAGTCACCCGGTGGCTTCGCTGGCTCTGGCCCACGTTATCCAAGTTCGGAATCGAGGGCGCGGGACCATGGCGGAGTGAGGCATTGCAGAAGCTAGCACACGGATCCGACCATCGCACGACTCGCACCCGGGCCACGCCGGACGACGTCGTCTGGCTACTGCTCAGGCTCATCCTCGATGCTCCACTCTTCCGGCTTTGCGACCCCGTTTGCAAGCAGTTCGCATTGCTGCCGTGCCCAGTGTACGTGTTAACGATGATGCGACAACGGCAGCCGCCCATCACATAATCCATGAGACGGACGCAAGCGAATGGACTCGGATGCGTCGGCGTGAATGGGCGCTTGTAGTGGAGTAGCTGTCAACCCCCAACAATAAGTTGTCAATAACGGTGGCTGGAGTATCATTGAGGTCTTCAGAATCGGTTGCTTTTAGCTTTCGCGGTACTAATGTGGGCATCAGGGTGAACGGTGCGGTGCGGTGCGGGGTGACAGGGCGTTGCCAGTGCAGAAGTGAACGTGGGAGCTATCATTTAGTCAACGCTGTCTGCAACTTCCGCGGTAGCGCACAGACTTGTATCACCCCCGTATGTTTATCTTTCAACTAATGAGTACTTCCCGACCCAAGAGTGGACAGTACATCTCACACCTTGTGCCGTTGCGCCGCCCTCCTGCAATGCCCCCTCCCCCCTGCCCTTTCTTTGCGTTGGCAACAAGGGAGGCTAGGTCATGCATATACTAATAGTCCGCACCTTGGTAGTCCTAAGGGTGGGCAAGTTACTCCCGAATTGGAGTGCACCTTGCGGTGATAACCGTACGGTGCAAGTGCAATTGGGACGGGAAGCATCAGTGTTGTCATAGCGCCACAAAGGCCATGTACCCAAGGCGCACTCAAATGTATTCGAAAAAACAAATCGTACGGTGCTACCTACATGGACATCCTGATGTGAGTCACCTCATGGGTATATAAGTCTAGATTTCTATACACAACTTCCCATTCGGGCCCCCAGAGGTCGCATCGGGAGAGGTATAGGATGGAGTGCGTCGTGCACCGAAGCGAGACCATATTGAGGCCGAATGTCTTCGGTTGCCTGTTTCAACCTTAGCTTGCGTGGATGAGTGGGTAAGTGGCCTTTCACAGCACATGAGTGCCATTTCCCCAAGCAATTGGCTGATTGGGTTCGGAAACGTAAACTCCACTATCTCAAAACAACTGTTCCAGCATTTTGCGGAAGCTAGGCGTTCCGAGACCCGTGACCTGGGTATCCGGTCATTCAACCGTCGAAAGTGAAGAAGTTATCAATTCTGGTGGAACGCACAGGATCCCACCCAACGATAGCGGAGAACCCATCCGTGCCGCAGCCCGGATTCGAGCCCTCTGTGATGTCGTTGAGAGCTGCTCGCCCCCTTCCGTACAGCCAGGGGTTGAGGAAGCCGAGCGGGTCCTGGCCAGTCGAAATCAGCCAGTCATTAAGCAGCGAGATTATGCCCGCCACAACCTGTGGATTGGCAGTCAGTTGGGCGGACAAGGACGGACGACCCGAATCGGAGGCAGGAGGAGAGGGACACACGGGCGCCGCTAAGCTTGTGCCACTCTCCATTTTCTCTTGGCCGTTGAAAAAGATCCGGAATGACGGCCTGTGCAGCGACGTCGGGGATGCCGCGGCTAGAAGCACTGCACCAAGTACAAATTACGATGGGTTAGATCAGGTCACAGAAGCGAACATACTTGTAAAGGCCCCTGATACCGGCTCCCGAGGTCCTCGAGGAAGGTGGGGCACGGCCTGCCTCTGGTAAGGGGGGCGCTCAAGTGGTCCGAGAAGCCGCCGCCGGAGAACACCGCTGCGACCCTCCGGCTCGCAGTCCGTCGTTCCAACCGACGACAGTGACTAAGGACCTGAAAAGCGTGGCGATGCGGTGAGCGTCCTGGACCTGCACTCGTGTACTACGTCCGATCCGAGGGAAATTGCCACACGTACAGGTTCCGGGAAATCTAGGCAGGAACCGGACGATGCCGTCCGTGTTCACGCAGGTCCCTTTGCCGATGCCCTCGTCACCACTCGAGACGAGGACGCTGACGCCAAGCGCTCCGAGCCTCGCGAACATGTCGCACACATAAAATGCATATTCCCTCGAGGCATATCTTTCTTCACTGCTGTACGATATGCTGATCGTCTGGGGGATGTTCCCCCGGGCCGGGTTCGAGGATGTATTCGAGCCAGGTGATGAGCCAGTCATCAGTGCCCTCCGGCCCTTGGCCGGTGCTGTAGAAGATGTGGGGGTTGGATACGCCATGGCCTCAGCGTACTGGATGTCCATATTTGCCTCTTCACTGGGTGGATCGGGTCGTACCCCCCGCCGTTGATCTCTACGACCCTGTACGTCAGCGTCATCTGCTTCGCAGTATTTGTGCATGAAGGCCCACAGGTCCGCCGGGCTAGGATGATCCCCTAAAACCCCACGACCCCGAGCACATTCTCGCCCATCGCATTGGGTGTATAGGCCACTGTGTCGTAGAGCCAGCGCAGGAACGGCGGCGTGACGTAATTGACTACTTCGCGGCCTGATAACGTCGTCGCGGGCTCTCCCGATGCCGACTTCACTAGTCCCACTGTTTCGCCGCTAGAGCGATGCCGCGGCGTCTGCCATTGCGTGCGCGGGGAGACAAAGGACGTCGTGGGCACCACAGTCAACACGTGCCAGTGCAGTGCCCTGGGAAGCGAATAACCGACTGTGCGGACAATGGTCTCGCCCCTCTCAACGTGCCTGTAGACCTGGTACGAAGCGCCGAGGAGCGTGTTGGCTTGCGTCACAGACATGCCTTTGAGCTTCAGTGTATTGCCGCCGTGTGTCATAGAGACGGATGAGGAAGAGATGCTGTGGTGTTCGAGCCAGGAATTCACGAGCTTGAGGGTCTGTGAACGCGGTGCGACAAGGTCAGCCACTTGCTCTTTCGTCAGATGTGCACGATATCTGCATCGGAGCAGTAGCACTCGTGAGAACATGCATCAGCGGAGGAGTGGTGGTGGGCGTGCCTTGGATGGCCGGGTTCACTGACCTCGTAGAGTGCGTTGATCAAGGCGTTCTCACGGTGGGGCTTGAGAGCAATGTAAAGGTCGACTGTGGTGCCAGAAGGCGGCCGGCCCAGGGACACCCAATTATTCG
>JAKELL010000325.1:0-53013 GCA_021524915.1 Lactarius akahatsu
CATGCCTCTCTTGCCTCTCTACCAATGCCATGCTTGTTGATAAGTGACCTGAGCGCATCTAGCGGCTCAATGGACATGCAGATAACGGACTGCTTTAGATAAGATATATTGGACTTATGTAGATTAGATTATACTGTATATGATCTTTACAATCTTGAACTTTCTTATCTATGACATCACTGTACAATGACATCATGGACTCCTCTGGACTCCCCTTGTACTCTGATCCTTGTTGTTATCTTTATTATGATGTCACTATGATATCATGTTCCAGACTTTCTTTGTTCTATATGCCTTGTTCTCCAGAACAGTGCACTCCTTTGTCTACTTGTAGAACAATGTGTCTTGTATTTACTGTGACCAGCTGTTACCTGCGTCACTCTGTATTCTTGTATAAGTAGTATAGCTTGTACGCTCCTGGTCCACATCAGTTCTCATCTGTTGTGTGCCAGGTATGTTTCCCTCTCTTGTATAAACATCAGTTCTCATCTGTTGTGTGCCAGACCTCACATCTGCTTCACTTGCTTGATATTACTCTGTTGCTGCTTCCAGCCACCCTCTGTATCTCACCACAGTCTACTTTGTCACTGTGAGTATAGTCCCTTCATGTGCGCTGTTCATCAATGCTGTCCACAGAAATTTTGTTTCCAGCCCTTTTCCTCAATGCCACCCTGCTGACCCCTAGTGGAAACAACATCGAAGACAACTCCAGTGTCACAATCCACCAATTGTGCCATCGATAAGGAACAACTTCAGAATATTCTTGGTTTCTAGATTCTCGTCTCATGTTTCAGACTCGACTTCTTGTTCTGTTCAAAGATTCCCGACTGTGCTCCGATCGTGCAATTGTTACGACAGACTGATGTGCTCGGATTATATTTAGTTTCTCGCTTACGCGTCCCCAGGAAAATAGTAGAAAAGCACAAAGAAATGGGTCTTCTGTAAGATATTTAAGAAGCCTGTAGTACTGCCTGTATTCTCCATTCTAGTCTTGTTCTCTGCTGTGAATTCTAGTTCCATTCCATTGCCCTTTGCTGAAGGACAAGTGGTCTTATATTCAGTGCTCTGCCTAGCTATATAGGTGGGACTTTGCTTGGTTGCTCAAGCTCTAGGCTCTGTCAAGCTATATTGACGGCACTCCTCTTGGTGGCTCAAGACGGTTGGCGTAGCAGGAGAGCCCCTGCATTGTGGATTAACCAGGGTGTGTTGCGCAGCAATGCATGCAGTGTACAGGTAGACCCTTACCTGAATAGAGAGCTTAGACGAGGCTTAGAGTGAAGCAGAGGAAGCTCAGAGTGGGGTGGAGAGAGATGTGTATATGTACTCGCTCCTATAGTAGGATTTATATACTCTATGGTCCACCCATGTCCGTTTGGGGAAAAGTGATGAGTAGAGACGTCCACAATATTGCGTTTTCAGTGTCGCCTAATGTCTAATCACCAGTGGACTTGGAATAATCCCTTAAGGGGATTCTGTACGTATATCGTATGACTAAATACTCCGAATTACGTGTATAGCATAACTAATCGTACTGTCATTCCTACGTAATGAGCCTTATAGTAAGTATTACGGCTCAACACTCCCCCTTGCTAAGTGCAGCTACTAAGCGCTCTAAGCAAGTGTGTAAGGCAAATTAATATTCTAGCCATGATTAGAAGGGAGTCTATCTCGGAACCATGAGAGCGGTTTCGAGACTGAGTTCTCTTCACCATCCCATTTCAGCTTTTGAACTATTACAGTTCATTGGGCTGATTTTTTGGTATAATGAGCAGAAATGTTGTGATTCTCTGGTTGAGAAGAATCTATGTATGCGGAAGACAATGTCTTCAAGCGTCGCTCGATATACCTTCCATAGTATTAATGGAATTTTCAGGCTCGTCTCAAGGCCAAGTTTGTTGCCTTGTGACTTAGTTGGACAAGTAAAACTCAAGTCCTAACTGACTTCTGAATTTTTCGAACTTAATACGCCCTAGGTTCTTGGTAAACATATCTGCGGGATTTTCTGAACCATCTATAAAGAATAGTTCTATTTTCTTGTCCTTCACTACTTCTCTTATGTAGTGATAGCGTATATCAATATGTTTAATACGCTTCTCTTGGACAGGGTTTGAGGCCATAAAGATGGACCCCTGATTATCACCGCAGAGTGGTATTGGGCTTAGTTTGATGCCAAGCTCAGTAAAGAGTGACTTTATCCAAACTAATTGTCTGCTAGTATCCGACAGCGACATATATTCAGCTTCAGTGGAAGATAATGCGACTGTCTTTTGCGCTCTAGAATTCCAACTGAATATCCCATTAGCCAGTTTAACCATATAACCTGTGGTAGATCGCCTATTATCTGGGTTTGAAGCCCAGTCAGAGTCTGCATAGGCAATTAAGCCTCCATTTGATCTTCCATCATACACCAAGAGTATGATGAAGTCCCGAGCAAATAGCGACAGATATAGAGTGCTCTGTTTAAATGGTCCTCTGAGGGGTTTGCAGCGAATTGTGATAGTTTAACAACTGCATAGGCGATGTCAGGGCGAGTCCCAAGCATTATGTATAGGAGTGAACCTATAACTTGCTGGTATTTGCTCCTGACATTTGGGTTGACTGGTGAATTATTAGGTACAGGTTGGTACCCTTCAGGAAGTGGAGTTGCAGTTGCTTTCGCATCTGCGAGTCCAAAGCGTTGCAGCACCTTTTCTAAGTAAGCGGTTTGATCTAAAAAGATCTTTCCATGTTTCCGCTGAATGTGCATATGCAAGAATTCCTTAGCATCACCTAAGTCATGACATTCCCAAGCCTTCATGAACCTATTCTTAAGCTCATTTAAAAGGGCTTTGTCCGATCCCATAAAGATCACATCATCAACATAGACAATGATCACTACAAGGGCGCCACTCTTTCCTCTATGGGTAAAGAGTCCTGAGTCAGATAATAGCCTTTTGCAGCCCATCGCAGCCATGGACTTATCCAGCGCTTTCCACCATGCTAGAGCAGCTTGTTTAAGTCCATAAATGGCGCGTTTTAGTCGCAATACTTTATTTTCATGCCCTTTGGCTTTGAAGCCCTCAGGTTGTTCCATGTATAGCTCTTCATCGAGCTCTCCATATAGGAAGGCAGTTTTAACATCTAGTCCAGTGATGTGCCAATCCTCTAGCGCTGCAAGCGCGAGCATCATCCGGACAGTCTCAAAGCGCACTACTGGTGAGAATATTTCATCATAGTCAACACCTTCAACCTGAGAAAAGCCTTTGGCAACAAGCCAGGCTTTTTTGCGACCATCAGTCTTTTGATCAAAGACCCATCTGTTTTTTATTATTTTCCTCCCTTTAGGGGGTTCCACAAGCTCAAAGACATTACATCTGCGAAGTGCCTCTAGTTCCTCGCGACAAGCAGTCTTCCATTCCTTTTGTTGTGCTGCAGGCATGCACATTATATCTTTATAGGTCCACTCCCATATATTAGAAGTGTCCAGTGGTTCCAGATCATTAGATGGAACTGCCTTGGCAAGCAGATGATCTAGGAATTTTACTCCCCCTTCCTGAGCAAGGCGTGACAATAAATCATCTACTTCATCCTCTGAGGGTTCTGGTGGAGCTTCACTCTCAGCAGGTGGAGGGTCAGGGTTTGTCTCAGGAAATCCTCCTGGAATCTGCCTTTGCCCTGGCGTACTATCAGCTCTGGAGCGACCAGGCTGTCTTCCAACCATTTCTTTCCACTTGCTACTCCGTTCAACATCTTTAGTAATGTTTGTGGGGTGCCTGTCTTCCCCATAGACGTTGCCAGGACGAGTAGGTACTTTCCTCAAGCGTGCAGACCGTCGTGGTAGTGCTGGTTCTGGCGCAGGAGGCGGAGGCTGTTGCGCTTCTGGTTTCTCTGGTTCCACAGATCCACCGTCGCGGTCTGGCGCATCCTCCCTATTTTGCCTCTGTTTAGGGGGACGATGAGTAGGCATATCATCGTCAAAACCACTTGGAATGGGCTGTGTAGGTGATGGTTCATCCTCCATAGGAGGTTGATTCTCTACTGGCTCATTTATGTGGGTTGTACCCTGCATCCTTTGTGTCTCACACTTAGGGTATACGGTCTCATCTAGGACTGCAAATTCCCACCAGGATTGAGGGAGACAGGCTTCATGTCACGGTACGAGGGAAATGGACTCTTACTTACGGTGATGACCTCGTTAGTAAGCAGTAATGCGTCATGGACAGTTATATCAGTCAGCGAGGGTGGTAGAATCACATGCCCCTAGGGCATGACTCATTCCTAGGATAGCGGTAGTAGGGTTCGAGCTACTTATGCTATTAGTCGTACGGGTTCGGGAGGAGCTTTAAAGCTACCTCATACATGTATAAATAGTGATTCGATAAGACCAGGATACGCTATCTTGGTCTTCTTCAATCCATCACTTCTACTCGTCTCTTCACGTGTGCTTCGCTTGTCTCTTTCCGAGCAAGCCGTCTTCATCGATTATAGGATTACCTAGTGGCCCGACTTGCCCTAGTGTACGTTCAGATCACGTGCCCGTAAGCGCCGTGTATCCCGTGATCAGGTCACGTGACCTCGAAGAAATATTCTGCTAAGTCGTGAACGCCCTTTCGTGTCCAAGTCGGACTAACGCCAGTGGTGGTGTTACATTAAGACCAAGATCCCTTCAACATGGCGTTCACAACTCGAGACCAGTGGAGAGATTTCCAGACTTACTCTCTCGAACGATGAGGAGACTGCAATGTACCAACACAATTCCTAGGAGCCGCGAGGTGGAGAGAATACCGAGGAGAGACCGGATACTTTGTAGACTTCGCATCGGGGCCAACCCGATATTGCCCCATTGAGTTCAACTTTGACCATCTGTGTTGGGTTGAGATTACGTGGAACCCTGTAGACAATCGCTACGACGCAGTATGGCCCGCAGGGAGAAACTACAACTGCGACATCGACTCCAGGAACCTACCTACACGCGAAGAGTGGGGACGTATCGACGGGCAACCAGAACAAGAACCTAGCACCTCCGAACCGAGAACCCCCGCACCATCCGAAACCAGCGGGGACGACGAAGAAACCGACAACGACGAAGAGTCCGAAGTGGGAGAAATAATACAAACAGCTGAGTCCCTACGTATCAACGAACCTGAAAATATCGAAATCCACCCACCCGCAGACATGGCAACCACAACAATCACCCAAGAAGACCTAGCCCTTGAAGAGGCCAGACGAATCACCGAAGAGGCCGAATCCTTCCTGCGTCCCATCAACCCAACTACAGGGCACCGCATGACCGCAGACGACGCAGCCATTTTCAGAGCAGTAGGACCAGACGTCCCCGACCCACCGCCGGGTGCAGGAGGACCCCCAGCACCCAGAAGACCCGGAGGCCCCTTCGGTCAAGGACCACCCGGAGGTGGAAGACCGCCGCATGGAGGGAGGCAACCTCAGTTCGGAGGAGGAGGTGGAGGGGACCCCTTCGGTGGAGGACCGCCGCCCCCACCGCCGCCAGCAGCAGGACCAGCACCAGGAGCACCACACGGGTCAGACAAATTAGTGGGAGAAACCCCGACCATATTCGACGGAAATCGAGATGAGTACGAATCATTCCTCATGCAATGGCACATATACTGGGGACAGAATTCAGAAGCACCGATCATGACCAACGTCTATCGACGGTGTCTACTATTCTTAGGATTCATCAAAGGCCCACGAGTATCCAACTGGACGCTCGGATTCCTCCAGTGGCTCAACAACGAGCTACACCAAGGACGCAGTCGATACGACCCATTCCTATGGGACACCTTAACTGCGGGATTCTCCGACCGCTTCTCGAACGTACTTGAACAAGAGCAAGCGCAGGCCACACTGGCCAAGGGGTTTAAAATGATTGGCGACGATATTGACTCGTACGTCACCAATTTCGAACAACTGGCGCGGAAGGCTGACTATCGCCTCAACGACCGCCAAACGCTGGACCGATTCACGGCGGGTCTCCCGAGAGCCCTATTCACCAAAATCTACGAGCTGGACGACCCGCAAACCTTCAATGAGTGGAAAGAGGCAGCACTGCGCAGGCAAAAACAATACATTCACCTACGCGCACGCCTAGGGCTCACCACCACACCCCGCAACACCCCAACACCACGACCTCAGCAAAACCGAGGATACGCCCCGCAATGGGCACCACCCAGGTTTCCACCACCGCGCTATGACCCGAATGCCATGGACACATCAGCGGATAGAACACGCGCACGCCTCGCGGAAGTAGGCGACCCAAACCGCAGGAACCAGCGACCGCCCTTCCCACCAAGGGGAGGACCAGGACAAAATCGAGGAAGCGGGCCACGCCGCGACATGAGGGAAGTGATATGTTACAACTGTAACAACCCGGGCCACTTCTCACGAGATTGTACACGCCCCAGAAAACCTAGGCAACCGTTCCAACCACACGCAAGCACGAGCCGCAGTGTGGAAACGGATCACTATGGCCAAGAACCGGTAACGGCACGCCGCACAGAAACCACGCCCGAAGAACAGGCTAAGGGATGGATGGAAACACTTAGAAGGGCAAGTGACGAGGTCAAGGACCTCGTATTTAAAGATCTCTGGACCCAAGAGGGTTTTCAGGACGCCTGAACCCATCGGCCTGGGTGAGGGCAGTTAATTGTAACTCTGTAATCATGACTCGCTATCGTTCGCTCAGAATCCCAGTCTCGATTCGCACCAGTTACTCCATGGCCGACATAAGAGGGCTCGTAGACTCCGGAGCCACCGACAACTTCATAAGACCCGCGTTCGCTAAACGCATGGGCCTCGGGCTACAGACCCTTGAGAAACCCAAAAAGATCTGGAACATAGACAACATGGAAAACAAAGCTGGGTCTATTACACACTTCATTGATCTGGACGTCCAAACCAATAAAGTCTCTAAGACCATGAGATTCCTCGTCACCAACATAGGAAATGAAGATCTCGTCCTCGGATACCCCTGGCTAGCGACCTACGAACCAACCATCAGCTGGGCGCACGCCACCATTCACGAAGGAGCCCTTCCAGTAGTACTTCGATCAATCAACCCCACAGAAGTGCAAACCACCATCGCCAGTGCGATAACCCAAGACGAAGCAGAAAACATTGTCCAAGAACTCGAAGAGGAATGCCAGATACGTACCACGGCCACCGAACTAGCCATTGCCGCTAATCAAAACACCGTCGTGGAAGCCCTCCCAGAACCGTATCAACGCTTCGCGAAAATCTTCAGCGAAGAAGCATCCCACCGATTCCCACCATCACGACCTTGGGACCATGCAATTGACTTCAAACCGGGTACACCCCCCAGTATCGACTGCAAAGTCTACCCAATGTCACAAGACGAAGACGGACAACTACGCGAATGGCTAGACGAACAACTCAAGCTAGGCTACATCCGACCCTCAAAGTCACCCTACGCCTCGTCGTTCTTCTTCATCAAGAAAAAAGATGGAAAGCTGAGACCGGTACAAGACTATCGGCGAATCAACGCCTGCACGGTGCGCAACCAATACCCGCTACCTCTCATGTCGGAACTCATCAACAACCTCGGAAACGGACACATATTCACCAAACTCGACGTCCGCTGGGGATACAACAACGTACAAATCAAGGAAGGCGATGAACACAAAGCCGCGTTCAAAACGAAATACGGACTCTTTGAACCCCTCGTCATGTACTTTGGACTGACAAACTCACCAGCGACGTTCCAAAACATGATGAACGACATCCTGGGGGACACAATCCGCATCTTCGCAGCAATGGGCACAATTATCCGCGTCTACATGGACGACATAGGTATCGCAACACTCGAGCACGCAGGACTCCAAGCACATATAGACGCAGTGAGCGCAGTACTTCAAGTTGCAATGGACCACGACCTCTATTTCAAACCGTCCAAATGCACCTTCCATCAACCGCGAATGGATTACCTGGGGGTAATCCTTGAAAAGGGGGTAACTCGCATGGACCCCGTAAAAATCGCGGGCATACGTGATTGGCCCACACCGACAAAGGTACGAGACGTACGCTCCTTTTTGGGCTTCTGCAATTTTTACCGCCTCTTCATTCGCGGTTTCGCTACACACGCACGAGCCCTCAACAAACTCACACGCAAAGACGCAGAGTGGACATGGGGTAAAGATGAAGAAACCGCCTTCCAGAACCTCAAGCGCCTAGTCACAAGCGAACCAGTACTCGCACACCCCACGCTAACAGACCAATTCGAACTCGAAGTAGACGCATTGGGATACGCAGTAGGTGCAGTACTCCTACAGAAGAAGCAAGACGGGAAAAGACACCCCCTCGGCTACTTCTCGGCCACCCTAAACGAAGCGGAACGCAACTACGACATCTATGACTTGGAACTTCTGGCAATTGTCAAAGCACTGCGACACTGGAGACCATTCCTGGCAGGCTCACCGCACAAAATCAAAATCTTCTCCGACCACCTCAACCTTACACACTGGAAGACTCCGCAAAAGATAAGTCGCCAAGTAGCCCGAGAAGTCCTAGAGCTCATGGAATACGATTTCGAGATCCACCACATCAAAGGGACTAACAACGGACGCGCAGATGCTCTATCACGAAGACCCGACTACGACCGAGGGGAGAGGGACAATGAAGGAGTCGTCGTCTTACCTGAGAAGATCTTCATACGAACCGTCACCACACAATCGCCGGAAACCCACGAACAAGACGAAGACATTCTACGACCCTGGGTAGACCCACACAAGCTCAAGAAAGTCGATGGGGTCTGGTACCACCAAGGCGCACGGGTAGTCACCGGAGGACCGGAAGAAATCCGCACCGTCATCGCAAACCACCACGACCCCCCAGTCTACGGCCACCCAGGAATCAAGCGAACAGCGAGAATCATCGAGCGAAGTCACTGGTGGCCAAATATGCTGAAACAAATAACGGAATATGTTCAAGGCTGTGCGGAATGCCAACGTCACAAGGTTAACAACCGCCCGACGCGAGCCCCACTAGTGCCCATCACGCCGACGCTAAGCCATTCGAAGTCATTGCTCTTGACTTCATCACTAAATTGCCAGTATCACAGGGGCATGACGCCATTCTCACCGTAACCGACCACAATTGTACCAAGGCGTCAATCTTCATTCCCTGCAACGAAGAGATATCAGCGGAAGAAACCGCCGCCCTGTACGTAACTCATGTATTTTGGAGATTCGGACTACCGGCAAAAATTATCAGTGACCGCGATCCAAGATTCGCATCAAAGTTCACACGCGAATTATGCCGAATCCTCGGCATCTACCAAAACATTTCCACGGCATATCACCCCCGAACGGACGGACAATCAGAGCGTACCAATCAGTGGCTAGAACAATACCTGCGGTTCTGGACCAACGAGCGCCAAGATAACTGGGCGCAATTCCTACCAATGGCAGAGTTCGTGCACAACAACTGGCCCCATGAGGCGACAAGGAAGTCCCCATTTTCACTCCTGATGGGATACGACCCCCGCGCTGATTGGATCGATAAGCCCTCGCCTATACCCCAGGTACTCACGAGGCTTCAACAATTCCGAGACGCACGGAAAGAAGCCCAAACCCTTATCAAAAAGGCACAATCCTTGTGGATCAAACATCGAGATACGCCCAAGTGTCGGATAGGAGACCAGGTGTGGTTAGAGGGATGACATCTCCGAACCAATCAACCGACGACCAAACTCGCGGCACGACGGCATGGACCGTTCCGGATTACACAAGTCTTGTCACCGGTCAACTACCAACTCCAACTTCCCACGCAGTGGAGCATCCACCCCATATTCCACATCGACCTGCTCACACCTTATCGCGAGACGCCCATGCACGGAAGAAATTTCCAGCGCCCACCACCGGATCTAGTGAATGGGGAAGAGGAATATGAGGTGGAACGCATTCTAGACTCCAGACGGTTCGGCCAGAGCAAGAAACTGCAATACCTTGTGAAATGGAAAGGATACCCGGACTCGGAAAACCAGTGGGTCAACAAAGATGACATATTTGCTGACGAAGCTATAGCGGAGTACAAGCGGAGTTCAACTGCAGCTAGGATACATATAAACCGGACGAACGACGCTAAGTCACCCCCATCTCCTCACACTGGATTCCTTACACACTCAGAAATGTCTCTTCCCGCTTCCTCCTCTTCCTCCCCTCTCGCTGCCCGCCTCGTCGACAGCCTCACCCACGAAGAGCTCCGGACAGCCCTCAACAACGCGCAATCCATCATCGACGTCGAGGATCCTGAACAACCCGCCACATACTGGCTTCTCAATCCCAACGGCGACCACCTCAACACCGCCCCGTACACCGAAGCTGAAATTGCTCGGCTTCGTACAGCTGTCGGACTCTTTGCGAGTCCCCCATCTCGACCTCTCCCTGTGCGTATCGAACTCCGGACGGAAGAAGACAACCGCGACCCTGCGATGGCAGGAGTGGATGAAGGTGCGGGATTGGAAACCATCAGCGGAGGACTGGAAGCGGCGGCAGCTAGCAGTAGCAGCGGCCAAGAGAGCCGTCGTCTATCACCGACGCCGCCAACACACAGAGACGCTGAAAGAGCGGTGTACGAAGCAGTAGAGGGAACGCTGAAGGAATGGTACCCTGTTGAGCAACCCTATCTCATCACCGCCACCGATTCTGACGACCCCCGGGAAACCCCGTACGCCTGTGATTCAACGGGCCGACCCCTATACCGCGGCGGCGTGGTAGTGGACACCCAAGACTCCACTCTGCCCGCCGTTCGCCTCCAATACCTCGGGGGTTCGTCACGCGTTGCCCCCCACGGATACAAGCACAACCAAGGGGACGACTTCGTCCACTATCCCATCACCGACGCTCAGGGAGTCACCCATCAAGCGTCCTACATCCAAGTCATCGCCGGGCCGGACCCTCTCGTCCTCGGACTCGTAGAGGATAGCGACAAAGTCTATAGTCGCCCCTTATATGCCGAGCCACACGTCTGGGAGGCCGGCAAGCCCCACTACTCCCCAGAAGACTTATTCACCCTCGTCGGAGGGCACAGCAACCAACACAGGGTAGACCGCACGGTGAACGAGCTGAAGGACATAGGGCTTAAAGCTGAGTTAACCAGATTCCGCGCCTATCGACACGAGGCTGAAAGGATGGAGCAGCGACTTCACGCGCTAGCTCAAGCGCTCGGGGGGGTACAGTTGGAACTAACTCGCTGCAAGTTCCGGTTGGAGATGGCCAACACGCTAGACCAGATTACTGAGAGGCAGGAAGCATGGGCCGGAGGAATCGGCCCCACTCGGCGCCGTGGTCGTCGCGGCTGAAAAGGGGGTGGTGTCACGGTACGAGGGAAATGGACTCTTACTTACGGTGATGACCTCGTTAGTAAGCAGTAATGCGTCATGGACAGTTATATCAGTCAGCGAGGGTGGTAGAATCACATGCCCCTAGGGCATGACTCATTCCTAGGATAGCGGTAGTAGGGTTCGAGCTACTTATGCTATTAGTCGTACGGGTTCGGGAGGAGCTTTAAAGCTACCTCATACATGTATAAATAGTGATTCGATAAGACCAGGATACGCTATCTTGGTCTTCTTCAATCCATCACTTCTACTCGTCTCTTCACGTGTGCTTCGCTTGTCTCTTTCCGAGCAAGCCGTCTTCATCGATTATAGGATTACCTAGTGGCCCGACTTGCCCTAGTGTACGTTCAGATCACGTGCCCGTAAGCGCCGTGTATCCCGTGATCAGGTCACGTGACCTCGAAGAAATATTCTGCTAAGTCGTGAACGCCCTTTCGTGTCCAAGTCGGACTAACGCCAGTGGTGGCGTTACACTTCAAGGCGCATAGCCTGAGCCTTATCCATACAAGTACGCATAAAGCGTTCAGCGCGACCATTTTGTTGGGGAGTATGTGGTGCACTTTGTGTTGCGCAGCAATGCACGCAGTGTACAGGTAGACCCTTACCTGAATAGAGAGCTTAGACGAGGCTTAGAGTGAAGCAGAGGAAGCTCAGAGTGGGGTGGAGAGAGATGTGTATAGGTACTCGCTCCTATAGTAGGATTTATATACTCTATGGTCCACCCATGTCCGTTTGGGGAAAACTGATGAGTAGAGGCGTCCACAATATCGCGTTTTCAGTGTCGCCTAATGTCTAATCACCGGTGGACTTGGAATAATCCCTTAAGGGGATTCTGTACGTATACCATATGACTAAATACTCCGAATTACGTGTATAGCATAACTAATCGTACTGTCATTCCTACGTAATGAGCCTTATAGTAAGTATTACGGCTCAACACTCCCCCTTGCTAAGTGCAGCTACTAAGCGCTCTAAGCAAGTGTGTAAGGCGAATTAATATTCTAGCCATGATTAGAAGGGAGTCTATCTCGGAACCATGAGAGCGGTTTCGAGACCGAGTTCTCTTCACCATCCCATTTCAGCTTTTGAACTATTACAGTTCATTGGGCTGATTTTTTGGTATAATGAGCGGAAATGTTGTGATTCTCTGGTTGAGAAGAATCTATGTATGCGGAAGACAATGTCTTCAAGCGTCGCTCGATATACCTTCCATAGTATTAATGGAATTTTCAGGCTTGTCTCAAGGCCAAGTTTGTTGCCTTGTGACTTAGTTGGACGAGTAAAACTCAAGTCCTAACTGACTTCTGAATTTCTCGAATTTAATACGCCCTAGGTTCTTGGTAAACATATCTGCGGGATTCTCTGAACCATCTATAAAGAATAGTTCTATTTTCTTGTCCTTCACTACTTCTCTTATGTAGTGATAGCGTATATCAATATGTTTAATACGCTTCTCTTGGACAGGGTTTGAGGCCATAAAGATGGACCCCTGATTATCACCGCAGAGTGGTATTGGGCTTAGTTTGATGCCAAGCTCAGTAAAGAGTGACTTTATCCAAACTAATTGTCTGCTAGTATCCGACAGCGACATATATTCAGCTTCAGTGGAAGATAATGCGACTGTCTTTTGCGCTCTAGAATTCCAACTGAATATCCCATTAGCCAGTTTAACCATATAACCAGTGGTAGATCGCCTATTATCTGGGTTTGAAGCCCAGTCAGAGTCTGCATAGGCAATTAAGCCTCCATTTGATCTTCCATCATACACCAAAGAGTATGAAGAAGTCCCGAGCAAATAGCGACAGATATAGAGTGCTCTGTTTAAATGGTCCTCTGAGGGGTTTGCAGCGAATTGTGATAGTTTAACGACTGCATAGGCGATGTCAGGGCGAGTCCCAAGCATTATGTATAGGAGTGAACCTATAACTTGCTGGTATTTGCTCCTGACGCTTGGGTTGACTGGTGAATTATTAGGTACAGGTTGGTACCCTTCAGGAAGTGGAGTTGCAGTTGCTTTCGCATCTGCGAGTCCAAAGCGTTGCAGCACCTTTTCTAAGTAAGCGGTTTGATCTAAAAAGATCTTTCCATGTTTCCGCTGAATGCGCATACGCAAGAATTCCTTTGCATCACCTAAGTCACGACATTCCCAAGCCTCCATGAACCTATTCTTAAGCTCATTTAGAAGGGCTTTGTCCGATCCCATAAAGATCACATCATCAACATAGACAATGATCACTACAAGGGCGCCACTCTTTCCTCTATGGGTAAAGAGTCCTGAGTCAGATAATAGCCTTTTGCAGCCCATCGCAGCCATGGACTTATCCAGCGCTTTCCACCATGCTAGAGCAGCTTGTTTAAGTCCATAAATGGCGCGTTTTAGTCGCAGTACTTTGTTTTCATGCCCTTTGGCTTTGAAGCCCTCAGGTTGTTCCATGTATAGCTCTTCATCGAGCTCTCCATATAGGAAGGCAGTTTTAACATCTAGTCCAGTGATGTGCCAATCCTCTAGCGCTGCAAGCGCGAGCATCATCCGGACAGTCTCGAAGCGCACTACTGGTGAGAATATTTCATCATAGTCAACGCCTTCAACCTGAGAAAAGCCTTTGGCAACAAGCCGGGCTTTCTTGCGACCATCAGTCTTTTGATCAAAGACCCATCTGTTTTTTATTATTTTCCTCCCTTTAGGGGGTTCCACAAGCTCAAAGACATTACGTCTGCGAAGTGCCTCTAGTTCCTCGCGACAAGCAGTCTTCCATTCCTTTTGTTGTGCTGCAGGCATGCGTATTATATCTTTATAGGTCCACTCCCGTATATTAGAAGTGTCCAGTGGTTCCAGATCATTAGATGGAACTGCCTTGGCAAGCAGATGATCTAGGAATTTTACTCCCCCTTCCTGAGCAAGGCGTGACAATAAATCATCTACTTCATCCTCTGAGGGTTCTGGCGGAGCTTCACTCTCAGCAGGTGGAGGGTCAGGGTTTGTCTCAGGAAATCCTCCTGGAATCTGCCTTTGCCCTGGTGTACTATCAGCTCTGGAGCGACCAGGCTGTCTTCCAACCATTTCTTTCCACTTGCTACTCCGTTCAATGTCTTTAGTTATGTTTGTGGGGTGCCTGTCTTCCCCATAGACGTTGCCAGGATGAGTAGGTACTTTCCTCAAGCGCGCAGACCGTCGTGGTAGTGCTGGTTCTGGCGCAGGAGGCGGAGGCTGTTGCGCTTCTGGTTCCTCTGGTTCCACAGATCCGCCGTCGCGGTCTGGCGCATCCTCCCTATTTTGCCTCTGTTTAGGGGGACGATGAGTAGGCATGTCATCGTCAAAACCACTTGGAATGGGCTGTGTAGGTGATGGTTCATCCTCCATAGGAGGTTGATTCTCTACTGGCTCATTTATGCGGGTTGTACCCCGCACCCTTTGTGTTTCACACTTAGGGTATACGGTCTCATCAAATAATGCAGTAGTGCTGGTGAACACTGTGTTGTTTTTGATCCGCATGAATCTATATGCTTTTATGCCCTCAGTATGACCAATATAGATCATTTGTTCGCTTTTAGGGTCAAGTTTGTTCGATCTGCGATCTTCTGGTATGTGCACATATGCGCCACATCCAAACACTCGTAAGTGTGAAAGACTAGGTGCTTCACCATGCAAGCTCATATAGGGTGTCTGCCAATTAAGGCGACTTAATGGAGTCCTATTATAGCAATGTACTGCATGTAGGACCGCAAATTCCCACCAGGATTGAGGGAGACAGGCTTCAAGGCGCATAGCCTGAGCCTTATCCATACAAGTACGCATAAAGCGTTCAGCACGACCATTTTGTTGGGGAGTATGCGGTGCACTTTGTAGGATAGTAATGCCCATATCTTTCAGTACCTTAGTAAACTCATCAGACTTGTATTCTCCTCCAGCGTCAGACATCCACTGTTTAATGGTGGCGTTATGCTGATTTTTGACCATGGCAACAAACTGCCTTAACGCATTGATGGCCTGTGCTTTGGTGCGTAATAGCACGACCCACGCATAGGAGGAAAAGTCGTCAAAGAAACTAATGAAGTATTTGTATTTGTGGTACGAGTCAACTGGGAAGCTCTTAAGATCGGAATGAATCTTTTCAAAAGGCTTCTTAGCACGTGTCTCAGAGGGTTTATGCGTTGAAGCAGGCATTTTCCCTTGGGCGCAACCAGGACATATGGGTGTCTCAGAAGGATATTTAAGGTTCTTGGGGAATCCCTTAGTGTGATCCTTGGCACGACGTAGTACTTCCTTCGAAGGGTGTCCTAGACGTCTATGCCAAATGTCGTAGTCAGCAGTATAGATTGTACTATGGGCTTCATGTACATTTTTCACTTGCGTGACTTCGGCATCAAGCCAGTAAAGTGTCTGACCATCTGCTAGGGGTTTTGTTTGTAATATGGGCGTCATACTGCCCTTATAGAATAGAGATATATGCTGCGAATCCCCATGAACGCGCAATCCCTGTTGAAGAAACTCCCCCATTGACAATAGCTTAGTTGTCATCTGTGGTATATGAAAGACAGGATATATGCGTGTAATACGCTCTATTTTAATGCCATTGTGTTCCACAGAATGCTTTAGTAAGACTGAGCCTTTGCCTTGTATATAAAGAGGATGGGCTGCCGTCTTTACCATAGGCTTTTGTGAAAGGGGGGTATAACTTATAAAGTCCAGTTTATTGTTTGTAAAGTGTGCCGACGCACCAGAGTCAAGTAACCAAGTAGGTTCTCGCTCTGTTTGACTTTTCTTTCCCTTACATTTTGAGCATAAAGCGAAATCAAGACCATGAGCGCATAGATTAGCGCTATTTACGAATTTATTTACAAGTGCACTGTAACTATTATTTCTAGAAGCGCCAGTCGGCGCCGTCTCCAGTAGCACTGTAGGGTGGTCAGATTCGCTTATTTGGGGAGGGAAAGTTACTAACCCGTCCTCATAGGGAGTAAAGTCATCTTGTCCGACTGTATCAGCGAAGTCGTTGTAGACGTTGTCATCATCGTCCGCTTCGCTTCCCCAATCCAGAGAAATATCTGGGGAGGGGGCACGTACTGCCGCCTTCTTATGAAAGCCATCCCACATTTTGGTTATTTCAACCGCAGTAGGACTATCTGGGCATTCTTCGATAGGCTCAACCGTGCGAATGGGCTCCTTGCCCTTGTCTTTACGCGCCTCTTGTTCAGCAGGCGAGACTAAAGGGGTCAAGGTCAGTTTAGGAGTATCTGGAGGCGAATTAATGGGCGCACTGCAGCCTGTAGGGAGGTCCTCATCCTCATCTGACATTTCCCAGTCCTCTGCGAAGGTGTTCGGGTTCTTGGTCCACGGGGAATCCGCGACCATCTGCCCAAGACGTTGCTCAAGCGTCTTTACTGTCTGTACTGTACCAGGAGTTTCTAAGGCCTGGGTGACGTCCAGAGCCTTGTTAAGGGACTTATAATGTCCTGGTACGCGCTTCTTCGCAGGAGGAGCGGAGGAAATGCGCTGCTCGAGCCCAGAAGGCGAGATATGCGCAATAGTCGTAGAGGTGGGCGCTGGGAGCGCCGCAACGTCGGCAATGTGCGTATGCCCTTGCGTATGTTGCTTCTTGAACTTCTTGCCGGCGCGTTTACTACGCTGGCGATGGTTCCCTCCCTGCTGCTGCTGCTGCTGCTGGCCGCGCTGCTTGTTCTGGCCCGAAGAGCCTTGCTGCTGCTGGAAGTCGGGGTCGTTTCGCTTGCGCTTGACCGCCGACAACTTGTTGGCCGACTCCTTGTTAGAAGAGTGGTTCTTCGTACGCTCAATTTCCCACTGGTTAACCGCCGCAGTACGGATGTCGGTTAACGTAAGGTGCTTCGCCGTGGTGCCCGACATTAGAATAGGGACAAGGGATGACTCCCATTTGGCAGGTAGCTTCGAAAGAAGCATCATGGCCTGAAGGCCGTCGGGTACTTTGGCAGAATTGGCGGAAAGGTGGTCGTAAATAGTGGCAAGCTCATCTATCTGGGGGCCAGGATGCTTGGCGTAGTCCAGACGGAACGTCATGGCACGCTTGAAGTCCTGGTAGACGTTAGCGGCACTAACGCCCCCATACTGGGACTTGAGATGTCCCCAAACATCACCAGCAGTCGCAAATTTTTCAACCTGGCGTTGAATAGCCGGTGAAAGGCGCAAAACAATGGAGCCTAGGGCACGATCATCATCAGTAGACCATGCATTGTAGGCTTCAACCTCCGCAGGGGTCGGGGCGTCCTTATCCTTAACAGAAGGAATAGCCCGTCTTCCGTTAATCATATCCCAAAGCGCAGAAGACTTAAGGAAAGCCTCCATTTGCCTAGCCCAAATCGAGTAGTTGTTACCGTCAAGGACGGGGACAAGAGTGGTGAGAGTCGACATTTGTAAAAGGTTTCTGAATAGAGATAGTCAGCACTGTATGCGACTAGTAACAGAAAAAATAAACCGGCATAGTCTCCCCTTATAAGGAGACTAATGTCTGCCATTAAAGGCGACATACTATCATAGTCTCCCCATAGTGGAGGAGACTAGTGTCAGCCAATGAAGGCGACAACCCCACTGCAGGTACTAAAGGTAACCCGCCGTCGTTGCAGCCAATGAAGGCGCAAAGCGACTTATGGCAGGGCCCATAACCTGTTGCGCAGCAATGCACGCAGTGTACAGGTAGACCCTTACCTGAATAGAGAGCTTAGACGAGGCTTAGAGTGAAGCAGAGGAAGCTCAGAGTGGGGTGGAGAGAGATGTGTATAGGTACTCGCTCCTATAGTAGGATTTATATACTCTATGGTCCACCCATGTCCGTTTGGGGAAAACTGATGAGTAGAGGCGTCCACAATATCGCGTTTTCAGTGTCGCCTAATGTCTAATCACCGGTGGACTTGGAATAATCCCTTAAGGGGATTCTGTACGTATACCATATGACTAAATACTCCGAATTACGTGTATAGCATAACTAATCGTACTGTCATTCCTACGTAATGAGCCTTATAGTAAGTATTACGGCTCAACACTTTGTAGGATAGTAATGCCCATATCTTTCAGTACCTTAGTAAACTCGTCAGACTTGTATTCTCCTCCAGCGTCAGACATCCACTGTTTAATAGTAGCATTATGCTGATTTTTGACCATGGCAACAAACTGCCTTAACGCATTGATGGCCTGTGCTTTGGTGCGTAATAGCACGACCCATGCATAGGAGGAAAAGTCGTCAAAGAAACTAATGAAGTATTTATATTTGTGGTACGAGTCAACTGGGAAGCTCTTAAGATCGGAATGAATCTTTTCAAAAGGCTTCTTAGCACGCGTCTCAGAGGGTTTATGCATTGAAGCAGGCATTTTCCCTTGAGCGCAACCAGGACATATGGGTGTCTCAGAAGGATATTTAAGGTCCTTAGGGAATCCCTTAGTGTGATCCTTGGCACGACGTAGTACTTCCTTCGAAGGGTGTCCTAGACGTCTATGCCAAATGTCATAGTCAGCAGTATAGATTGTACTATGGGCTTCATGTACATTTTTCACTTGCGTGACTTCGGCATCAAGCCAGTAAAGTGTCTGACCATCTGCTAGGGGTTTTGTTTGTAATATGGGTGTCGTACTGCCCTTATAGAATAGAGATATATGCTGCGAATCCCCATGAACGCGCAATCCCTGTTGAAGAAACTCCCCCATGGACAATAGCTTAGTTGTCATCTGTGGTATATGAAAGACAGGATATATGCATGTAATACGCTCTGTTTTAACACCATTGTGTTCCACAGAATGCTTTAGTAAGACTGAGCCTTTGCCTTGTATATAGAGAGCATGGGCTGCCGTCTTTACCATAGGCTTTTGTGAAAGGGGGGTATAACTTATAAAGTCCAGTTTATTATTTGTAAAGTGTGCCGACGCACCAGAGTCAAGTAACCAAATGGGTTCTTGCTCTGTTTGACTCTTCTTTCCCTTACATTTCGAGCATAAAGCGAAATCAAGACCATGAGCGCATATATTAGCACTATTTACAACTTTATTTACAAGTGCACTGTAACTACTATTTTTGGAAGCGCCAGTCGGTGTCATATCCAGTAGCACTGTAGAGTGGTCAGATTTGCTTATTAGAGGAGGGAAAGTTACTAACCCATCCTCGTAGGGGTTGAAGTCATCTTGTCCTACTGCATCAGCGAGGTCGTCGTAGACATCACGGTCATCATCGTCGTTCGCTTCGCTTCCCCAATCCAGAGAAATATCCGGGGAGGGGGCACGTACTGCCGCCTTCTTATGAAAGCCTTCCCACATTTTGGTTATTTCAACCGCAGTAGGACTATCTGGGCATTCTTCGATAGGCTCAACCGTGCGAATGGGCTCCTTGCCCTTGTCTTTGCGCGCCTCTTGTTCAGCAGGCGAGACTAAAGGGGTCAAGGTTAGTTTAGGAGTATCTGGAGGCGAATTAATGGGCGCACTGCAGCCTGTAGGGAGGTCCTCATCCTCATCTGACATTTCCCAGTCCTCTGCGAAGGTGTTCGGGTTCTTGGTCCACGGGGAATCCGCGACCATCTGCCCAAGATGTTGCTCAAGCGTCTTTACTGTCTGTACTGTACCAGGAGTTTCTAAGGCCTGGGTGACGTCCAGAGCCTTGTTAAGGGACTTATAATGTCCTGGTACGCGCTTCTTCGCAGGAGGAGCGGAGGAGATGCGCTGCTCGAGCCCAGAAGGCAAGATATGCGCAATGGTCGTAGAGGTTGGCGCTGGGAGCGCCGCAACATCAGCAATGTGCGTATGCCCTTGCGTATGTTGCTTCTTGAACTTCTTGCCAGCGCGTTTACTACGCTGGCGATGGTTCCCTCCCTGTTGCTGCTGCTGCTGCTGCTGGCCACGCTGCTTGTTCTGGCCCGAAGAGCCTTGCTGCTGCTGCTGGAAGTCGGGGTCGTTTCGCTTGCGCTTGACCGCCGACAACTTGTTGGCCGATTCCTTGTTAGAGGACTGGCCTTTTGTACGCTTGATTTCCCACTGATTGACCGCTGCAGTACGGATGTCGGTCAAAGTAAGCTTCTTTGCCGTAGTGCCCGACATGAGGATAGGGACAAGGGATGACTCCCATTTGGCAGGTAGCTTCGAAAGAAGCATCATGGCCTGAAGGCCGTCGGGTACTTTGGCGGAGTTGGCAGAAAGGTGGTCGTAAATTGTTGCAAGCTCATCGATCTGGGGGCCAGGATGCTTGGTGTAGTCCAGACGGAACGTCATGGCACACTTGAAGTCCTGGTAGACGTTAGCAGCACTAACGCCCCCATACTGGGACTTGAGATGATCCCAAACCAAGTGAGAAGTCGCATATTTTTCGACCTGGCGTTGAATAGCTGGTGAAAGGCGCAGCACGATCGAGCCAAGGGCACGATCATCATCAGTAGCCCAAGCGTTGTACGCTTCAAGCTCCTTTTCAGTGGGCTTGTCTTCATCTACAGCGCTGGGGGCACCACGCCTCCCAGACACTACATCCCACAGCGCAGAAGACTTCAAGAAAGCCTCCATTTGCTTAGCCCAAATTTGATAGTTGTTGCTGTCAAGGACGGGGACAAGAGTAGTAAGAGTCAACATGTTTGATAATAGGTTTCTGAATAGAGAGTAGTCAGCACCGTATGTGACTAATAACAGAAAAATAAACCAGCATAGTCTCCCCTTATAAGGAGACTAATGTCTGCCATTAAAGGCGACATACTGTCATAGTCTCCCCATAGTGGAGGAGACTAATGTCTGCCAATGAAGGCGACAACCCCACTGCAGGTACTAAAGGTAACCTGCCGTCGTTGCAGCCAATGAAGGCGCAAAGCGACTTATGGCAGGGCCCATAACCTGTTGTGCAGCAATGCACGCAGTGTACAGGTAGACCCTTACCTGAATAGAGAGCTTAGACGAGGCTTAGAGTGAAGCAGAGGAAGCTCAGAGTGGGGTGGAGAGAGATGTGTATATGTACTCGCTCCTATAGTAGGATTTATATACTCTATGGTCCACCCATGTCCGTTTGGGGAAAAGTGATGAGTAGAGACGTCCACAATATCGCGTTTTCAGTGTCGCCTAATGTCTAATCACCGGTGGACTTGGAATAATCCCTTAAGGGGATTCTGTACGTATATCGTATGACTAAATACTCCGAATTACGTGTATAGCATAACTAATCGTACTGTCATTCCTACATAATGAGCCTTATAGTAAGTATTACGGCTCAACAGGGTGCACCGGTGCACTGACTAAGCATGACCCAGAAGTACACTCACGACTAAGTGGTATTGACACGGTCAAGAGCCCACCGCTAGGATCGTGAAATCCAGGATAGCACCACTTTCCCTCTCTGCACACGAATTTTGCATGGTATGTAGCTATATGCGCATGTACCTCCCAGAACCTGCTCACATTTGGCAAGCACCCTGATGTGACAGCAGTTTTTCCATCGGTGAGATGCCCTCTTGGGGTAAGGGTCTGGTGAGTCGTAGTGACCCATGGGTCACCACCGCAGTTACCCATGACGTGCATTATCTACCTGTCAGTTGTCTCATATTTATATAGGGCATTGATTCTCCCCTGTAGAATCAGTCATCTTTAGTTTAGTTTTTGTTCTTGCACACTTTGAGGCATCCGACTCCTTGAGTATTGGCCCAAGATGAGGTTTCGACACCGCCTTGCTTTCCTGGAGATCCATCATTCAAGTTGCTTCACTTGGACTACCGTCTACCGACCATACAACAGCTATTGGCATTTCTGTGAGAACACGGATATCGCCTTGGAGGAGAGCTGGCAATGCGAGAGATCAGATATCCATCAGATTCGGCCGATCGAACACTGATACGCCCCGGATTGTCAGAGGCACGTCGGATCTCGGATTCACACAAGAGGGGTTTCTTCAGAATCTATTGAATACATCTCATAATTCCATTAATATTGATCCGCCCTCTACCCTTCTATTCTGATACTTCTCTGGGAGGGGCGAATTCCTGGGGGTGTTGTGTGGCCATGATGAAGGAAATGGGGATGTGGAACTTGAAGTCAACGCGCACTCGCTCATGCACCAGAGGACCGAATTTCGTTGTCACTCGGAAGGGATGTTCACATGCACCAGTGTCATCCAGTTTCCCTCATGCGTTGTTTATCCTGAAAAGAAGTTGAGGGGTGGGAAATGAATATTTCCTAGTCGCGCTTGTAGGCGGGTGCGGCGCGGGTCGAGGAATTGATGAGAAAATACTCGTCTATTCCCTTGGCGTCTCGAGTGGCTGTTATATCGCTTTTGTTAAATAACTCCGAGAATGTTCGTCTCTGGTTTCCCGGGCCTGTTCTTGTTTGTAAAAGTACGCGCAGCAGTTCTGAAAAGTCCGGCGTCCCGAGACCCGTGATCTACGCAACCCACAAGTCAGCCTAAGTCAAAATAAAATAAAGAGTCAAACAAGGACGAACAGGGTCCCATCCAGCGATGGCGGTGAATCCATCAGTGCCGCAGCCCGGGTTAGAGCCAGATTTGATGTCGTTGAAACCGGACATCCCCTCTTCCTTGGTGTACAACCAAGGATTGAGGAACCCCAGCGGGCTCTGCCCTTCCGAAATTAAATAGTCATTGAGCATTGAGATTATGCCCGCCACGGTCTGCACACTAGAAATCAACTGGATGCTCGGGGATGGACATAACAGAGTGGGGCGACGGGCTTAAGACTCACCGGTGTCGCACAGCTTGTGCCGCTCACGCGAACGGGATTGGTGTGGACGACGATCATGAAGTTGAGCGCCTGTGCTGAAACGTCGGGGACCCCGCGGCCGCCAGGGCTGCACAAATCACGAAATTACAAAGTAATAATAGGTTGGGTTAGATCACGGCAGAAACGTACTTGTACATGCCGTCATATTGGCTGCCGAGACTCTGGAGGAAGGCGGGCACAACAACGCTCTGGTAAGGGGGACGCTGAAAATAGTTCGAGAAGCCGCCCCCGGAGATTCCCGCGGCGACCTCAGGGATTGATCCCGTCGTTCCGCCGACGCTAGTGATGTAGGGACCTGCGAAACCGTGGTGATGGAGTAAGCGACTTGTGCCTGCGTTTGCATGCTGCTTGCATTGAGAAATAAAATATCACACATACAGGTTGCAGGGAACATGGGGACAAACTGGACTTTTCCGGAGGCGTCTTGGCAGTTTCCAGCGCCGACGCCATCGTCACCGCTCGCGTAGAGGATGCTGATACCACGCGCACCGAATTGCATGAACATAGTGCACACGCTCTCTGCATATTCTGCCGGGACCTTGTTCTCGATGAGACCATACGAAGCGCTCATCGTCTGCGGGATTTTCCTCTGGACGACCATGTCGGCCATCCACATGAGAAAGAAGTCGCCCATGATTGGCTTCTTATCGCTGGGCGACCACGTGGCCTTGCCACCGATGCTGTAGAAGATGTGCGGGGTTGGGTAAGCTATGGCCTGCGCGTACTGCATATCGAGGCTAGCCTCGATGCCAGGCCAGCCGGGGTCATATTGACCGCCGTTGATCGTCTCGACGGTGAAGGTCACATCATCCGGGTTCGAGTCGGGGCGAAACACGGACATGAACATATCCAGATCTGTCGGGCTCGGGAACTGATTGTTGTATCCCAAAATTCCGATCGAATTCTTGGTAAGTGCGGTGGGCTTATAGGTGTAAGTGTTGTACAGCCGGCGCAATACCTCCGGAGTCGTTTCCTCATCGCGGCTCGACAGCTCCGATACGGGCCCTCTTGATGTTGCCTTCCCTAGCGTCCCCGCTGCTCTGGCGGAGTGCCTGTATGGTGTCAGGTGGAGGGCGCGTGCAGAGGCAAAGAATGTGGTCGGCGCGACGGTTTTCACATGTGGGTGTAGTACCTTCGGGAGCGCATACCCGACGGTGCGGAGAATCGCGGCGTCGTTTGTCCCAGCGAGCCGGTATAGCTGGTATGATGCACCGAGGAGCTCGTTGGCTTGGGACACGGGCACGTCCGTGACTGTCAACCAGCCGCCGCCGTGTGACGTCGAGATGGAGGATGAATGCACGTCGTGGTGTGCAAGCCATGAGTGAACGAGCTCAAGCGTATCTGGGTGCGGCTCGACGAGCTTAGCGACCTCCTCCTTTGACAGGTGTTTGCCATATCTGTAACGGAGCAGCGCCGCACATAAGGACATCGTGCGCGAGGGATGTTAAAGAAAAAGTACTTTGGATGCCCGGGGGTGCTGACCTCGTAGAGTGCTTCCATTAAGACGTTCTCTTTCTGGGGCTGGAGCGCAACATAGAGGTCAATCGTGATGTGGGGGGGAGGGGGACCAAGGCATTCCCAGTTGTCTGGGACGGCCTTCCAGGCGTGCTTGACACTCATATCGTGCCATGGTTGTGCGAGAGGCGTCGCGAGACCGGTGAGGGACGCAACGGTGAGGACGAAGAGCACAGAGGGCCAGCGGTAGCACATGGGTTACCGGGGGATACCAAGAGTCTAGGGAGCTGGAGCACTGAAGCGCTGAGGACGGGGCCGAGAGGCTGGGAAGAAGAGTTTTTATTGTGCATTTTTGGATCAGAACCGTCGGAGAAATACCGCGGGTGCCTCTGTGGCATACCAAAAAGACGCGACCCGCAGTGAGTTAGGCTCCCAGAAAGAGAACTCAGATCAGCACTGACGTGTCTCGTCTCTTGTAGACGTGACGATCCTCTTACTGTAAAGGATGGCAGGAGGGCCGCGGAGATTCGGAAACTCTCGCACTGCCAGGCTCTTTGCCAACTCTGATTGACATCATGAAGTTGACATGAACCAGGTCCGGCGTGTCTCCATCACGAATTGTAAGGATAGGTACAGTATTGGCTTTTGGTACCGCGTTTCTGTCCCCTTTAGTAGTATCGTATCGTACAGTACTATTTTTAGGCCATAGCACACGTTGCATCACGTTAAATTGCCATGATACCCTTCACGGCGAGTCTCATGCCGGCGACCTTGGTTGTGTGCGACTAGTACAACGTCTGCGTTGCGCCACCTCAAGCCAGTCTTGGCAAGCGTATCTTGAATACGTTTCCCCCTAGGAAGACGCCGGCACGTCGGAGGGTGACGTGGAAATGCTTATTTGGATGTAGACGCAGGTGTGAGAGAGGCCGAGGGTAGTGTTGAAGACGCGAGCGGGATAATGGTGCGGGACGTAGAAAGCCCGTCAAGCGGTGGTCATAGTGTCGTGCTTATATAAGCTGAAACCACGAAAGATCGACTCATCCCAGAAAAGCCAATCACATCACTATATCAAACACTGTCGAAAAGGGCCGACAGTAAGTTACAGTACCTGCTATTATGATACAGTACTTTTACTGCCAGTGTAGATCTTGCTGTGTCTGTACGAACTTATATTATGGGCGATCGGCCCAATCAGACTCGAATCGACTAGGCCGCCAACAAGGCCGCCGAGTCACGCAATTTTAGTCCAATGTCCCTTGAAAGCATCAGATGAAGTTGCTCACTCCTGCTTTCCGTGATTCAGATAGAATGACGCAAGTACTTGTATGTGACTCTCATAGACTCCGAGACTCTGGTTAAAGTTCTCAGTTCTCCCAGTTATAAATACGTTCAGCTGCCACTGGCAGGATGCTTTGTCCAAGGACTTTGCCGCTCGCTATTGGATTTTCGGATGGCAGAGGGGTCCCACAGCGATATGCCGTGCTGACTGGCTAGCTATATAAGCCGAGCAGGAAGCCTCCCTTTTCCCCACTCACGCTCACCCCAATCGCAACCAGTCCACCAGGGGTCACTCCACGCCGTGCTATGCTAGCCAACTCCCCCGGTAGGTCGTAAGACTGGTAGGCTCCCTAAACGGTCTCAGAAGGCGCAGCGGTCGTGGTAGCGGTAGCCCCCTGACGAGAACTTTCGCAGGTTCGAAACCGCCGCTGACTGCCTGGCCTTGCCCACCTCTGGGCATACTGTACTGATCCTTATCCTCGGAGACGGGTGGCAGACGGATGTACCATGTCGGATCTGACAGCCCGAGCACCTCTCTGCACAAAGTCATTGCCTTTTGCCCTATGGCGCGCGTCACCGCGTCACCTATGATAGCAGGCAGAGGCCGCGCGCTTTGTCTCAACTCGAGATGAGGTAATGGCCCAGGTCTTTCATTCCGGAGGCCCCCGTCTTATTCGCATCGTCCCAAGGTTTCAGATATTGGACCCGACTGCTGATTCCTTTGTCCACGTCTTTGTCCTTATCTGTTCCGAGTAAGGTTCCGAGTATCTGTGCTGCAGTAGTCCTGGTGGTTCATCGCTTGGTGGTTTGGCAGACGCACGACTGGCACGGCCAAATTTCGACTACCTGGGTAAAGGAGTTCTCTGCAAAGCCAATAGCTAAAGCCTGAACCTGTCGTGGCCTCGCTACCTGATGTTGGTCTTGAAGTAGAGACGCACAAAACTAGGCGGGCGCTTGACGACCCGAGGAACGCCCGATGCGGCCCGAGGAGCTGGGCGGGTCTGATGGGGAAAGCAGCATATATAATCCAGTCATTAAGTCGTGGCCTCTTGCAACACTGCGCTCCCATCATGGCCACTTTACTCAGTTCTCTGGGAATCGGGTTTCTAGTGACGGTCGTTCTCTTCTTCGTTTATTCCTACGTTCAGGACAAGAGGCGCAACCCTGGTGGCCTACCATATCCGCCGGGTCCGAAAGGCTACCCTATAATCGGCAACCTCTTCGATATCCCAAGTGTCTTTATTTACAAGCGTTTCCGGGAGATGAGCCGCGAACTGAGTGAGTGTACTTCACACCGAGGCTTGTCGTTCTGCTCTGACGAATCACCGCACACAGATTCTGACATCATCCATCTACAAGTGTTTGGGTTTCATCTCATCGCGTGCAACAGTAAAGGCGTTGCAGATGACCTTCTTGATCAACGGTCGTCCATCTATTCGGACAGGTAACAGACCATCAACTTGAATCATTTGGTGTATCTCACACTACTTGGAACCAGGCCGCGTATGCCTATGATAGTTGAACTGTGCGTGAACGCAATCGCTTGCCGGTGTCGTGAGAACATTCTCACCTGGGCTCATCAGCATGGGCTTCGGTTGGTCGCTCGGTTTTACACCATACAACGAGTGGTGGAAGCATTCCCGCCAGCTGTTCCACAAGCACTTCCAACCCTCTGCGGTTCCCCATTTCCGCCCGAAAAAGCTCAAGGCCGCCCATGGATTCTTGCAGAGGCTCTTAGACTCCCCCGAGCACTTCCATGAGCACATGCAGCTGTACGTCCCCGCGTTGGTCCCAGCGTGGGCAAGGCTACTCACGGCTTTGGATGGGTAGGATGGCTGGTAGCACGATCCTTAACATCGCGTATGGGCTCGATATCCGCACCTCGGACGATCCTTACCTCAAGCGGGCAGAAGAGTGCTTGCAAATCTTGGATACGGCCGCTAACCCTGGGACTTTCCTTGTGGATATCATGCCCGCATGTACGCGTCGCCGTCTATCCTCTTCCGAATTTGTTGAGCCTACTCTCGCTTAGTGAAATACGTACCCGAATGGGTGCCGGGGGCGTCGTTCAAGCGCAAGGCCCGCGAGTGGCGCGATGTGGCGGAACGATCTTACACTATCCCCTTCGACTTTGTGAAACAGTCGATGACAGGCGGAACCGCACAATCGTCTTTCACCTCCCTTGCGCTGCGCGATATCACCGAAAATGACGATCGCAAATACCAGGAAGAATTGATCAAGTGTCTCGGCGGAACCATGTATACTGGTATGTGGGTCCGTTGTTCTCTGGTATGATTCATCTTATGTTGCGGTCCGCAGCTGGCACCGACATGGTACGGTCCCGCCACATATTGGTGTGAGCAGAGCTCACAGGGATCGTGCTCCTAGACTGTGTCGCTCCTCCTGACTTTCTTCCTTGCGATGTTGACGAACCCGGTCGCACAAGACAGGGCCCAAGAAGAGATCGACCGCGCGGTCGGCACCGATCGCTTGCCTACCTTTGACGACGAGCCCAACCTTCCTTTCGTGTCCGCAATGTCCAAGGAGGTCTTCCGGTGGCAGCAGGTTGCGCCGTTCGGTACGCGTCCGCAATCGCTCCGCGCTGTCTCTTCCCTTACATTTCCGCACTCCAGCGATCCCGCATCGTCTGATGGAAGATGACGTCTACAACGGCTACTTCCTCCCTAAAAACTCAATCGTCCTCGGAAACGCATGGTACGTATCCGTTTGTCTCTGCGCCCAACGGTGACCACGTTGACGACGAGAGCGCATCAGGGCAATTCTGCACGACGACCGACTTTTCCCCGACCCCTTCACGTTCAAGCCAGAGCGCTTCACAGATCCCAATGTTGACCCACGCGTCCCGGCCGCAGTCGACTATGCATTCGGCTTCGGGCGGCGTGTGTGCCCCGGACGCTGGATGGCCCACTCCCTCGTCTTCATCGTAGTTGCGAGCGTGCTCTCCACCTTCCGCATCGAGAGGGCCGTGCGCGACGGCCGCGTCATCGAGCCCTCTGGCGCATACACCCCCGGCATTCTTGCGTGCGTGCTACTTTCATTTCCTTGAGAAGGTTTCGGTACCTGACCGAACTTCCCATCATTTTAGGAGTCCCGAAAAGTTTGAGTGCACGATCAAGCCGCGGTCAAGGGAAGCCGAAGCCCTCGTCCGTGCCACCACGACCTTGTAAGTGTTGAGACCGAAACGGTGGTGGCGGCGGCACGCCCTCCGATCCGTTCCCCCTGGGACCAGCTGTGGGGGCGGTTTCGCAGTTTATGCAACATCTGTACAGGCGGAACGTCACGGTGGAATGTAGTAGAAGGAACGCACCCAAACTTACACATTCGTAGGAATGGTCATTAATAGCGCCGTCTCGCTTGGTCGGGTCGGGTTGATATTACTGTAATCGCGGAGATCAAGAACGTTGCCGCTCTGGGACACAGTGGTCCCTCGCTACGAATCATTTGAGTATTATATCATATGCATACGACGCGTGTCTAGGCTAGTTTGAACTGGGTCGTGATATCGATGCATGAGGCCGCGGTAACTGATGTGTACCCGAACGTTTTTCGAAACAAGGCTGTTGAACTGCATTTTTATGTTAAACGGTTGAATGTGATATGGTGCTATCATTATTCGTAGCTGATAAGAAATTCGAATGATGGTAGCAGGTAATTGCAGGACCGATGCGTGCAAACTCTCCGTGCGCGACAATCGTTACGGGTCTACTGTAAAACCGCTAGCGAATCTCAAATGAACAAGGTGGGATATAAGAATCCATTTGGTCTATCTATTCTGACAAGTGTCTTCTCATAGCACTCAGTACGGAGGACATCCACAGCAGGAGAACACAACACCAGAGGCACAGACCAGGACAATCGAAAGACCAGGTACTGCAGCGCTTCTCCGGGACGAGCAGAAAAGAGACGTTCCAAGATTCCAGAGACTGTATTCAGAGCGGCGCGGCTTCTAATGGGCGCGTGCATCGATCTCATGCGAATCGAGTGCGCCACCGATCGTCCCACTGTCGCGTACGAGCGTTTGGCTAGCCCCGCGCAGTTCCTTTGCACGTTGATCAAGAGCAGACTGTTCGTCCGAGAGTCTTGCATGCAAGGACTTGTACAGATTCATCTTTGAGCTGGCAACGCCCATGCGTGATATTCGGATTGAGTCAACAAAGGAAGGACAACGAAGGAAGAACATCAGATGAGAAACGCACCTCATGTGGTCCTTGATCTGAAAGGTGAAGGGATAGGGAAGCCAGATTAAAGTCCAGATGCGCAAGTAAGGAGAAACTTACCATGTCTATCATCTCACCAAACTTCGCTAGCACGTCGTCTGCACCAGCCACCCATTCCTCCGTCGGAGCTTTCGACCAGCGCTCGCTTCCCTGTTCGTAGAGTTCTGCATATCGCGCCAGATCAGCCTCAGAAAATTCTAGACCTGGCAAATCTCCCATGGCAGCCATAGGGTGGGGTATGTGTGGCGGAAGGGCGAACGCTGGCGTACCCTCATCCGGCGCGCTTTCGAGCATGGGGGCTGTCCGCGACGACAGGGAGGACGGGCTAGCACGACGACGCTTTGGGAAGTCGCGCGGTCGATTGGACTGTTGGGCCATGGGAATGTCTTCGTCGTCGCCATCGCCCGGCGAAGCGGGTCTAGCACGCTTCGTTGAATTCACGAAACGAGCATCTATATCTGGGACCGGGCGCGCTTTGACGCTCCTGGGGTCGCCAGCATGCCTCACGGGACCGAACCGATCGACCTCCGTGTCAGTATGTTCAGAAAAATAGCCGCTGTCGTCGAGATCGCCGCCACCGCCGCCATTAGAGAGGAATTTAGCGTTCCCAAAGAACGATTGTTCGGACGATGACGACGGAGGAGGAGGACGGCGCGTGGTTTGAGCGCTGGACTTTGGGCGGAACAGGTTCGGGACAGAGGTTTCGGCGGGGGGCGACGTATGCGCGTTGTGAGGCCCCTCCTCGGCAGACCTGGAAAAGGGAAGCGAAGGCGTTTTGAACTCGGGCGTCGGAAATCCGGGGAGGGGTGATGGCACGGCGGACGGAGTGGACGGATGAGGCGCATATATGCGTGCTGGGGTGCCTTTTGCGGCAGATCGAGGGCCCTGGGCCGTCTCGAGCTCCGCTGGCCCCGTCCCGAAGCTCGTAGTGCGCGGCGCCGACTTTTTGAAACCGGCGATGTTGAGAGCGCGAGTGGGTTTCTGTTTGATTGGGTGTCAGTGTTCTTTCGAGGTTCGGTAAGGTAGGTACTTAACCCCAAGTTCTGCGCTATCGTTTGCGTCGGATGGGGGATTATTAGGCAAAGCAGCGTGAACAGAGGTAGCGCCCGCATCGTCACCTCGATTCAGGGCTCTTGAGGCCGGACGCGAAGGGAGAAAGGGCTGCCTTGCGCTCATCTGGGTCGCAGGGAGTTGGTGTCGTGGTAGTCTACAAGCAACACGACGCGACATCCTCTTGTGGCCCGGAGTTTTCCGAACACTCAATCAATTATCTAAGTCAGTGTTAGATCTAAGGTAAACGATACATTATTCTACAACAACCAGAGATTACTCGGAGAAGGTATCCGCGGCCTGCTCCTGCCACATAGAGTAGTAGAGACCACCTTCCCGCAAAAGCTCTTCGTGAGTACCTTGCTCGACTACTGTGCCCTCTTTGAGCACTATGATCACATCTGTCAGGGGTCAGCGCGTTGCCAAGGAGAGGGACATTCCGTGCGGGTTCTCACCTGCTTCGACGACAGTCCGTAGACGATGTGCGATGAAGATGCTCGTGCGTGCGCTATCGAGAAGCGTTGCATTAATGTTTTTCATAAGCTCCGACTCTGTCTGAGCGTCCAGCGCAGCGGTCTACGTTCGCATCAGCACAGAGACCCTGGACCTCAGGCCAAGCACACGCTTACCGCCTCATCAAAGAACAAAATCGGCGGGTCCTTTAGCAGAGCGCGCGCTACAGCGAGCCGCTGCTTCTCGCCCCCGGACACCATAAGCCCGCGCTCGCCGACATTCGTCGCGTACCCGTCGGGGAGCCTTGTGACTGTATCATGTACGTGCGCCTTCTTCATCGCCGCAACGACCTCTTCATCGCTGGCGTCTAGCCGCCCGTAGCGCACATTATGCATGATGTCGGCATGGAACAGCGGCGTATCCTGTGGGACAACGCCAACTGCGGCACGTAGCGATGCGAGCTGCACCCGTGATATGTCCTGGCCGTCGACGAGGATGCGTCCCGCGGATGGTTCGTAGAAGCGGTACAAGAGACGGAAGACGGTGGACTTTCCACATCCAGAGGGCCCAACGATCGCGACCTTCTTTCCGGCCGGGATCGTGAATGAAAGGTCACGGAAGATCGGGCGGTCTGGGTGGTACGCAAACGCGACGTTCTCGAAGGAGATCTTTCCCCCCGAAAGGGAAAGAGGCTTTGCATCTGGTGGGTCCTGTGGCACGCTTCAGCTAAGAAGTTGCGTGATGAGACTGGTAAAAACCTTAGCGGGTGTGTGTTCCGCTTGGAGATTGAAGAGAACCTCCATGTCTAGCAGGCTCTGCCTGACCTCACGATAGATAGTACCAAGAAAGTTGAGTGGCATGGATAGCTGGAACACGAGTTGGTTGACCATGACCAGATCGCCAACGGTCATCGTCCCTATCCAGGATCATGAGAGGCACAAGGACTAGTGCGATGTGTCCAAAACGGACCGTTAATAACACCTTGTGCAGCTAGGAACATGATTCCGGTAAGCGCAGTTGAGAAGATGACGTTCTGACCCGAATTGAGGAGCGCGAGAGAGGTTGCTATCTTGACAGATGCCTTCTCGTACGCGCACAAGTGCGTATCGTACTGCTTGACCTCGTACTGCTCATTGTTGAAATTCTATACGCGTGATGGTGATTAGTTCAAGACTTTCAACGCGCGGAAAATGGCGCAAGCGGACCTTTACAGCTTCGTAATTAAGTAGCGAGTCAACAGCGACCGTTGCAGCCTTGTTGTCCGCCGAATTGGCCTGGCGGCGGAACTGTGTCCTGATGATGTGTAGGAGAAGTAGTCAGGGTGAAGGTCGGGAGGCAAAAAAGGAAGACTAGCACACCGCCACGCAGTAGTACGAACGGTATACCAGGTATACGCTGCCATGGTTGCGAGCGTGATAGCCGCATAGTCCCAACCAAATTTGTACGTCTATGCACGTCAACCAGGATGCTCCGAAAGTGAGCTCGCGGACGTACCAAAATGCCACATACGAGCGATATTTCAAGCGCTGTGGGCACGACTCGGAACAATATTGCCTGCAGGATAAACGTAACACCCCTGCCATGGCAGCGAGCTGAGCTCTTTCATAGCATGAGATAGTTGGAGGGGGGTGAACGTACTTGGTTCCACGGTCTATTGCACGCGTGAGTCCGCCGGTCTGCCGAGAAAGATGGAACTTGAGGTCGAGATTGAGCAGATGCTCAAACGTCTGGCGTGCGACGGTGCGCACCGCGCGCTGGCCGACGTTCGCGAACACTGCATTCAGCAGTTCGCCGAATAGCGTCGCACCTATGCGCGCCGCGCCGTCTACCGTTCCAGTCCCCATGAGTCCGGCTCTACCACCGAGGGTAAAAGAAAAGACATACATGCAAGGATGACCGAGCCACACACGACCCATACTGTGGATTGTGCATCAAGAGGGATGTTGAGTGTATCGATAATTTCCTTGAAAAAGAGTGGGACCTGCACGTTCAGCAGCTGTGACAGATGGTGTTAGCCTAACGAAACGCGCGTGAGACGGCTGAGAGGACGGACCTTGCCACTAACGAGAAGCCCAACACCTAAGACGACGCGTCCCCTTGTCCCCCAATCATTTTTTGGCCATATGTGCACCGCGAGCCTGCGCACGATCGCCCAATCTCGTCGGCGCTGCACTGCATTCGATATAGCCGCCTTCGGTGCTGCCGGTGTGGCCTCTTTAGGGGCAGTGGTGGTGGTAGACTGGGGCACGCTCTTCTCTTGCTGTGTAAGCTGACGGAACGTGCGTGAGTTGGGCGGGACCGGCCGTGGTGGGAGGTAAAAGTTTGAGTGAAAATGGTGCGGGCCTGAGCGGACCGCGGCTCTATTCCAGGACGCCGTTGCATGCGAGTGCGCTGACCGTTGAGAGAATGTGACGTGGACGCGCGGTATCCGGACGTGGCGGAAAGCTGCAGCGCTCCGAAGAGCGTTCATGGAGAGCAGAGGACAACTCTCTCACAGTCGCGGTAGGTAATCGTCGGCCGCGCTGGTGGGCTGAGGCGACATATGATGCCCTCGGGCCGCATTGTCCCGAATCGCGGTACCAACACGGCTCCGTCTTCGCCGAGGCCATCTAGCACAGCCGCTCTTCCAAGAGTCTTTGGGTTGATAACAAGGTAACTCTATTGAATGCGGGTAGCGCGCGCTTCTGGTAGCGCTGAATGAACGACGCGATCATGGGATTAAACTCCCACCTCTCCGGGTCGTGAGGCATAAAGGCGCCTGAAACTTTGCGCGGGGGCCGTTGGGTACTGTACCGCAGGGGTACACCTCTCCTAGTGAATGGCCCACTTACCCTCGGCACAACCTTCAAAACTATGGCCGTAAAGGCGCAAGGTCAGCCTTCGTGGTCGGATTCTTTCAAATGGCTCCTTTCTGGTTCCCAGCCCCCAGCTCAGCACGCTTATGCTGTCCGGTGGAACTATCCCTGTAGAATGTCTATCCATTACTCACGACAATACCATAACTTCTTTTGCCTCTGTGTGACCTTTCAACTTCCATCTTCAGTGCGTTATGTTCTCTCTCCTACTGCGCTCAAGCCAACCCTGGGGGTGACTATACTTGGGTGTGCTTCGCACAGGGATGGGATATCGAACTACTTAGCTCTCTTGCTTATCTGCTAATACTATCTCGCCGGCGCTGTAAATCGTGCATATTTTCCCTGGATGACCGCTCGGAGGCACTCCGCCGCAAACTGACACATAATTCAAGGGAAACAGGCTTGATGACCACTACATCTGCAAGGGTGGACCCTGTCAAAGCTGTCAGGGACCGGTCGGCGACAGTCGGCAACCGGTCCCTGACAGCTTTGACAGGGTCCACTTTTGCAGATGTAAGTAAACTTTTCTGGCCAGCGACGATTGATATTGTGGTGCTGATGGTCCTGCGTTCGCGTACATGTGCCGGCCTTGGTCTATGTCCGCAGTACATGATTATTGGCAATATATGGTAAAGAAACGTTGCACAGACATCGTAGATTGGAGAGTTCGACAGACCCCACACCATCCGTCTCGTCCTCCACGTCCACCTGCGTCGATGCCAGTAGGCAACTTTTTCCTGCGCACACGAATGGCTACATTGGGATTCTTCAAGTCACAATGCAAACCGTAATATATATTTATGATTTTGGGAGAAAGGGTGACGTAGCGTAGGTGAGGACGGACTCCGAGGAGCGAGGGAAGCGAGAAGGCCTGAGGTGTGGAAGCGGACTCACTCAGTGTAGTACAGCAAATAGGAATTTCTTCTGAGAGCCTCAGTCCCAGCCTGGCAAGGGACACGCTAAGCTTGAAGTCGAAAATACAGCGATTTTCTGTTTGAAGCCAGCTCGTTCCTGGCTGAGCCAGGTACAGGCAGAATACCAAGAACAAGCTATTTTCCCTACTGTACAGTGCCGGACAGCCCCAACCCCATGCCGCCGTGTGGCCTGGGCGACCATGCTTAGCCTCAAACTGGCCACATGTTTCTTCTCTGTGCCACTGAACAGTCGGAGAGACCTCCAGAAGGGGACGCGATCAAGGAACAGAGGTCGACATGTTAACACTATGATGCTCATCAAACATCCAGTGGGTGGATTCTAACTCGAAAAGCCTGAGCGATGTCCGAGTCCACCAGGGCTGGAATTGAAACCCTCGCTTCTTAGTTCTGGTGGCAATAAGTCACAGTACAATCCTTATCGTTTTCTTTCTAGAATACATACAAGCACTCGCCTTCGGACTATCAAAACATGATCTCATTGGGCCATAAGTTTGTGCACGTGTTAGCACCCCCCTCCTATCGCTGCTGGACTAATCCCCCTACTCATACGGTTTCCTTCGGCATTTCCGCGATCAGGTGCCACATTTGCAGCTCACTCAAACCTATTATGGTCAATATAAGCCTGCCGTTTATCCGAGTGTAAAGCAGCGGGCACTCACGGAGGGTGGTGTAGACTCAGACGCCGGATTTTCGATGCGAAATGAATATTGCGCATCCCATGCCTGCACCACTTTGTTCTCGACCTCCGCGCAGAACTCCTCTCCTTTCAGAGCGTGGGTCTTCATGCAAAAGGTACAGTCTGTTCCACTGATATGGCCCTGTAGCGCCTTCGTGTATTCCTCACGAAAGATCGAAGCTGCGGCTGACGGAGACGAGGGCGATCGCATGATCACAGACGTGAAAGGAAGACCAAGCCAAACGGGAAGGTCGGCATGATTGTCTTCGCCCTGGAGTGCGCCGCACACGGAACGCAGATTAGTGGGGCAGCCAACCCAAACTTTCGATGGACCGCTGCGACAGTCCTGGAGCATATAAAGGCATGAATTAATGCTAACCCTGTAGCACCGATGGAAGCGGTAAAGGTCGAACAATTCCCAGCCCTCGAACGATCTCAGTGTCTCTCCAAGATACTCGAACACCATTGGGTAGCCCAGCGTGAGACGAGCTACAGCTTTCATCTCTGGGATAAGCCTTTTTCTGTACGCAACCGCAAATAGGCGGAATGATTCAGTGCCCGTTGGTAAAAGCAACCCTCTGCGGCTAACCTCCGCACGGACGGAAGATTGGACAGTCGTCATGTCATATTTCTGGCAGGCAGCAAGGAGAGTCAAGATCTTATCATCGGAGTCGGGTAACTCGGATGGGACTGGGTACAACATAGTGACGAGACTGCTCAGGACTTCAGCGTCCTCAGGTAGGCGCACGACAGGGAGAGCATCGAGGACTTCATTGTCTGATGGCTGAGGAAGAGAAAATAAGTCGCCAAAAAAAGCTGAGGAGGTGGCAAGTATTGATCTTCGGACGCGGAAATTGACGAGGTCGGATGACTGAAGTATCACATCTGCGTCGGGGATATCCGTGCATCTGAGCTGAGACGAGCATCGTCTCGGTGATTTACTGTGATCCTCGAAATTTGTTCCTTCCTCTACGAGAAAGAGATCTGATTCAGCCTGTCAAAGCGTTCAAATTGTAGAGCTAATGCGGTCACATTATTGACTCACCTTGGTAATACTACCGTGATAAACTGCTGACAAGGCAGCCCAAAACTCCAGGATGTTCTCTTTAGGGATCATGGTACAAGTGCATCCTCCACTGGCTCTCAGTTGTGAACCACTCGGCGACAGAACATGATCCGTCAGGGCCATGTGAAGTCCAGAGATGTCGAAGAGGAAGGGAAATGAGCTTAGGGACGAGACGTATCGGCCTACCCAACCTGGGACAGCCAAATTGGGCGGCGCTGTGGGCTCGCGGCAGGGATGGTTGAACGTTGTGTGGGCATGTGATGCCATAAAGTCCTTGAGGTCTGACGCAAGATTCGCACGAACTCTCTTGTGATATTTCCAAAGTTCATGAAGAAAAACACCCGGCATCATTTTGAGCTTCTCATCTAGACCATCGATAGTCAAATATGGCAAGCCTAATGTGGATTGTGCGGCCTGGAGTGCTTCTTGACGAAGGCCATGTTTCTGAGCAAGGGAATACACGTAGAGAGAATTCTCTTTCCGGATGAATGGTGGGTGCTGCTGGGAAATGTGGTTCCGAACGTGTGTCAATACGGCGTCCATCTTGTATTTTTGGATAGCAGATAGGAGCTCCATTACCTGTTCGACTGTCGAAGGAAGAATGGGCTGCACTGGGAAGATGTAGGCGAGAATGCTGAAAAGGACGGCACCGCTATCGGGGAGCCGGACAACTGGAAGCGAGGCGGCCGCTATATCTGAAGGGATGGCGATACCTGGCTGGGGATTGTCTGCGGCCAAGACTCGCTCGCCAAGTACGGGAGAGCTATGGAAGATGTACATCTTTAGTATGCGGAATTCATAGGAGTCGCAAGAACGAAGGATGACGTCCGCTCCAGGATACTCGAAGAGTAACTTCTCGAGAGATACGACTGGACATGAAGGGGGAGTTCCAAGAGCGTGTGTCGACATAGGGTGGAAGTTAGAAGGTTGATCGGCTTAAATGGCGACTGGTGATATACCCAAGAGCCTGAGGCAGGCAGGGATGGGATAGGATAGACGACAGTGTGTTGCGATACTATGATTCACACGAATCCAGATGAACGTTGCTTACACGTGGATGAGGTCACCAGCTGGGAGGCGATGGGGGCGTGCATTTCTGAGGACGACTGAACGTAACAAGAGTAGCGCCGGAGGACGGACGAGCGCTGGGCGATAGAAAACACTTGCATCGGCAGTCACAAATCCTATACTCCAGCAGGTTTCATAAGTCGTGCGATCTCGAGGGGCCGAAGTACTTTTCACACGTCCTCGTGGAACCGTGTTGTCAGCACCAGCACTCCCACCAGCACTCACACTCGCGACCTCAGCATGCCCCGCACCGTCCGTCTCATCCTCCGCGTCCGCGACTGCGTCGAAACCAGTATGCGGTGCACTGCTCTTGGGCGACTTTCTAGCTGGCACTGGCTGCCAGTGGGTCGGTGCGACAAGTTCGCGCCAGCCTCGAGTGAGGGTGTGCCACGTGATGCATAATGCATGATGCGTGTACTAGTACTAGTATCAGTGCAATTCATTCCTATTATTTTGGAGGAACGCACGAGGTACCCTGGCTGGGCGGGCTCCGAAACGTCATGTGGGTGCTTGCGGTGCGACGGCGGCTCAGTGTCCTCGTCGCCGGGCCCGCCGTGCATTGTCGCGATACGCGCCAGGTGGGAGCACTTCCTCCTCCTCCGTGGCGCGCTGCTCCTCCTCGACGCTGCTACCCTCCTCCTTGCCCTCTTCTTCTTCCGAGGCGTACCCGGCCGCGCGGACGGCGGCAGCGACGGGTCCAGAGCGCTCGAGCGCGTCGCTCGCGACGAGGTAGCGTGCACAGAACATGCGAACGTCGTTCCGCCATTCCATCATGTCCTCGTGCGAGCGCGTGCGGAATGTCCACGCGTGCTGCCCGGGGCGCCCGGTGTGCAGAGACCTGGTCTTGATCGAGCCCGCGCCGTCCTTGCAGCCCTCTATGTGGGACTTGTGCGACTTGGCGCTGGGGCCTGCCGCTGGGCCGAGCGTGCAGAGGGGGAGGAAAAGGGAGAAGAGGGGCGAGGCCGCCTGTGCCAGATCAGACGAACTGTACTCGTGCAGGAAGCCGGACATTGTGAAGACAAGAGTAAGACTCGCGATATGTGCGTGTGAATCGTTTCTTGCGTTCAAGATAACCCGTGTACCGGAATCACGGACGGGTCCTCCTTGCTTGGGTAGTTGATAGTCTCTGGATTGCGGAGTGGCGTCTCGGGATCGAGGAGGTGGTCGGAGCGAGCAGAAAACGAGATGGAATGGAAGCCATATGCGCGCCGAGTGAACGCCATGTATCCTGGACAGAAGCGGACATGCGAGACTGCCACTCGTATGTCTGCCATGCAAATTGGATGGCGCGGACGAATCAATCTGCTATATACACGGTAAGTGATCGTCGGCCGCGCGGGTCGGGCTGACGTGCTCCAGGCGGCATATGACGCACGATGCATGATCCCTCGGGCCGCAATGTGCCGACGCGGTTTCGTCTTCGCCGACTGGAGGCGTTCATATAGCACAGCTGCTCCTCGTGATACAGTAACACGGTAACTCTATTGAATGCGTGCTTCTGGGTTGTAGCGCTGAACGACCGCGGAGGATCACGCGATCACGGGACTACACTTCTACCTCTCCTTGGTTCAAGTTGGTTGTGAGGCATAAAGGCGCCCAAAATCTTGCGCGGGGGCCGTTGGGTACCGCAGGGGTTCACTTTCTTCATCTTTTCCTAGCATGTCCCCCTCCAAAAGAACACCTCTCCTAGTGAATAACCCACTTACCCTCGGTACAACCTTCAAAACTACGACCGTAAAGGCGCAAGGTCAGCCTACGTGGTCGGATTCTCTCAAATGGCTCCTTTTTGGCTCACAGCTCAACACGCTTTTGCTGACCGTCCCTCTGGCCGCCATCGCCGATTATCTCGATTGCGATCCGCAGCTACGTTTTGGATTCAGCCTTATTGCTATCGTCTCCCTTGCCAAGGTTTGTGCAATGACTCTGACCGTGAGGCTTACGACAATGCTCTCGTTATCGGCTGCAATGTGATGCCGCTGAGCATTTGCCCTCGTACCTTCGACGAACTCCCAGGGCTCTATTAGGCACCGCCTTTGCCAATGCAGTGGAACTTATAGTTGGTCTTGTCGCTCTTTTCCATGGACAAATTCGAATTGTGCAGACCATCGTGCGTTGACCACAGTTGTGCTTCTCGACCAAACACCTGTTGACTGGAATGCCCAGATGTTGGGCTCTGTTCTCTCTAACTTTTCATTTATTTTGACGGCCTTCTTCGTTGGTATGGTGATTTCATGGCCAAGAAATCGCGCGTGCTCGTGCCACCCATATGCAGCTGCCAGTGGTCTTAAAGCCCACCGATGCGAGTGTAAAACATGGTTAACCACCCAGACGTAAGCACGCCTTTCCTCCTAAAAGTTATGCCAAACCTTACTGTTTGCATATAAAGCAAAGCTTCTGTGAGAATCTTCTGTCCCTTTCACTTAGGTCATCTACTAACATCTATCAGGTTTTATCTCTGGCGTGGATCAGTACGTCCACCCGAACTACGAGAACAATCTCACTCTGATCTTGAACCCCCTAGCATTTATGACTCCCGCTACCTATTCATCTGCCCAATCTATTTGTTCTCCTGAACTCCTGAACTCTGATCCACGCGGTCATAGTCTGATCGTTTCTCATTGCGCCGCACTGTTTTTTCTTGCTCAATACATCTCCTATCTCGTCTTCCAGCTCATGGTTCCCACAACCCTCTTTATTGCGAGGCCCACCAGCTGGTCCTCCACCGAGGCTTGTCCAGACGAACCATTCCAAGATCGCAAAGACACTCCAGAAATGAGTGCCGCCGCTGCCAGCTTGGCGTAAGTTTCCACCCCAACGGTCGACGTTTTTTCCCTCTTTGACCAGGCACCTCAGCCTTGGCATCGTCACAGTACTCATACCTCTCGCTAGGAACTCTTGTGAGTAAGGTTGGCACCGCACGACGCGCGTGGATCACTCATCCCTAAGTTACTTGAGTGATCATTTCGAAAGTAGAGACGGGGAACACGGGTGGCACCCTAAGTTTATACATCGGCCTGATGCTTCTTCCATTCCTTGTAAGTAGTTCTTACTCCCGCCGGCTCAGCTGACCTCACGCACGGGCTCATGCAGTCGAAGGTGTCCGGGCACATCGCCTCCTCGGTGGGCACGAATCACACGATATTATTCACGGCTGGCTTGTGCGTCGGCAATACCCTCGTATGACGATCCTCTTTACTGCGCTCGGCGCTTCCGCGTGCTAACCGAAACGCATAGCAAACCACTTCTTTTACTTTCCCCTTCCTCGTAATCGTGGGCTGGGCGTGAGCATTGTAACAGAGTCATCCCCGCTCGTGGTGTCGAGTCAGCGGCTTTTTTTTCTAGCCCGGGACACGAACTCTCCCTGGCCTATAAGAAGGTAAGCGTCGTGGGACTACCCCTTGAGGAACGTCTATCCTCCACTCACGACAATGCCATAACTTTCTTTTGCCTCTGTATTACCTTTCAACTTCCACCTCCAGTGCGTTGTGTACTCTCTCCTACTGCGCTTAAGCTAACCTTAGGGGTGACTAAACTTGGGTGCGCCTCGCACAGGGATAGGATATCGAAATACATGGGAGCTCTCTTAATTGTCTGTCAATATCTCGTCGGCGCTATTCTGCGTGCGTATCTTCCATGGATGATCGCTCGGAGGCATTCTCCCGCAAACCGACACTTGATTCACGGGAAACATGCTTGATGACCACTAAGTAAACTTCTATGGCCGGCGACGTTTAATCTTGTGGCGCTGATGGTCCTGCGTTCGCGTACGTGCGCCGGATGTCCGCGGTACTTGATTATTGGCAAGGAAAGAAGCGTTGCACTGACATTCGTAGATTGGAGAGTTCAGCAGGCCCACCATCCGTCTCGTCCTCCGCGTCCGCCTGCGTCGATGCCCGTAGGCAACTTTTTCCTGCGCACACAAATGGCCGCATTGGGACTCTTCAAGTCACAATGCAAACCGTAATATGTATTCATGATTTGGGGGAGGCAGAAGGGCTAAAAGGAGAGGATTGATCTATTCAATGTGCAAGTGTGGGTACAATGTGGGTAGCGTAGCCCAGTGGACCGCCGTATCGCAGTTTTTCAGCAGTTCGGAGAATGTTGGTCTTATTCCCTTGTTATGGGCCGTGGATTATTCCAGCGGTTATGAGATCAAGTGTGATCTGCAGGTTCACAAAGTCCGGCATTCCGAGACCCGAGACCTACTGAACCGGAAATTAGTCGATGTCAAAATGAAGGGACAGTGCGTAGCGTAACGAGGCGCTGAAGCTACCGTAGGATATAAAGGAAGGTGTGGGAAAGCACACGTGATGAAGAGCGGGGGAAAGAGTCTGGCTGGAGTCTGGCTGGAAACATGGCTGGCCAAGTGCGGGAGTTTCCGCCCCCAACGCATTGCAGCCAGACACTGGCACGTAGGAGACTAGCTGAATGTTTGCGCAAGTCTCGGCGTAGTGACCTGTCAATGTATCTATCGGGCGGGCAGTGAATCGATCACAGAGCGCTATCCCGGCGCCTATCGTCTCAGGACACGAGTTGGCTGCAATTCCGAATTTCAAGCGTTCCATCGCGACCAAACACAAATTCGCCAATTCTCTCATTCTCTTGCTCATTCTAGTCAATAATGTCTAACTTTCAATCGATTCTCAATGCATTGGATAAATACGCAGAGCAGACTGGCATCAATCTAAACCAAAATCCGTTCGCCGACAAGATTAAGGGCTGTGAATCCCCCAATGCCGTCCTCTTACTCCTTCAAGACAACCTGAAAGCGTTCAAAGACTATCGCGACCAAAATCGGAAGTTCATCGATTGCCTCAGCCCAGTAGTACAATTCGTGCACGCCTTCTCTGGAGTTCTTGGTGAGACAGCTGGACTGGTAAGCTGCGAACAACCGTTTCGTTCTCTACTGGTTTTATACACTCTCCAATAGGTGCCGTTCCAACCTGCAAAACTCATCTTCGTCGGTATCGATGTCCTCTTCACTGTGCGTGTCTTCCTTATTACTCACTGAGTACATCTGACACCGGGTAATCGCAGGCAGCTGATGGTGTCAGCGCGAGCTATGATGCACTCCTTGAACTCTTCGAATGCCTCGGAAACTTTCTCAAACGCCTCCATATTTATTCTGGAATCTCTCTGGACCCTTCAATGATGGATGTGGTCGCCAAGATCATGGTCGAGTTGATCACCATACTTGCCTTAGCGAGGAAACAGATCCATCGAGGGCGACTCAGTGAGTGGGCCCTTGCTCTAATTATAATCGACTACCTCTGAACGCATTGCAGAGCAATTTGCAAAGAAGTTGTTGGGAGATAGCGAGATCGAGACGATACTGAAGAGATTGGACCGACTCACGCAGGAAGAGGCTCGCATGACGGTGGCGCAGACCTTCGTTATCGTTCACGGTCTTTTGGATAATATGAAGGTGGTCATGGACGGTGAGTCAAGCTGCCTAACAAATTTAATGCATCTGATCGGACTGTTTTCTGTGTACACAGGTGGCGAGGTGTCAACGAGTGCAATCCGACAGACTCTTGGTACGTTGTGCCGTTGTGCGCGATTCGGTGTTTCCCATGTTTTACGGAGGACACTAGTTATCATGCAAGAGGTTGCGAATGAAGTTAATAAAATGAAGCGTGCGTCGCGGCCGTCTCCTGGTCATCTCCTATGTTCTTGGTACCGTGGAGTGTATAACTTTCTCATAGGTGACCAGTTGCAAAAGGATGCCAGAAGCTGGATCTCGCCTCCAGATCCGTCTAGGAATCACATCATTGCGCGCAGGACCCACTATGGCGAATCGGCGGTGTGGTGTACACGAGGCCCCACATTCAAGAATTGGGATCTGATGGGTGGTCTACTTTGGATACATGGTATACGTGCGTGTTTCCCGGACACGCTCCGCCTTTTTCCCGGCTACTGATGGCAATTCGTGGCTGTAGCGGGATCGGGGAAGAGCATCCTATGGTAGGCGCCACATAAATGTCTTCGTCTATCTCTATAACACTTGTCGATCAGTTCCAGCATTATTGAAGAGGCCAAGGCGCTACGCGAGGCGGGACTAGGCTTGGTGGCTTATTACTACTTTGACTTTAGAGATACTGCAAAGCAGGACGTCCGCGGCTTGCTATCATCCCTCATCGCGCAGCTCTCCGCCAAGTCCGATCTTTGTTGCGACATCATTTCTGACCTATATTCCAAACACGACGCCGGATCGCTGTTGCCCGATGATGACGCGCTCACGCGCTGCCTGAAAGACATGCTCGAACTCTCAGACCAGCCACCAATCTATATCATTGTCGATGCTCTCGACGAATGTCCCAACTCGTCTGGTGCACCATCTCCACGTGAACTCGTCCTTGAACTAATAGAGGATCTTGTCGAGTCACACCTTCCGAATCTTCGCATCTGTGTCACGAGTCGTCCCGAGGCGGATATACAAGAAGTTCTTGGGCCGTTGGTATCGCATTCGGTTTCTCTCCACAACGAAGCCGGACAAAAGCAGGATATTATGGACTACATCAATTCCGCTGTCCAGTCAGATAGAAAGATGCGGAAGTGGAGAGAGGAAGATAGGCAATTGGTTATCGAAGCACTCGCCCAGAGGGCAGACGGAATGTAAGTAATCATCATCACTGTATCGCGGCTATTTTGTCATCCCGTCGCAGGTTCCGATGGGTGTTTTGTCAGATAGAAGCGTTGCGTGGCTGTTTTCCCCCAGCAATTCGGCGTGCTCTCGAGGAATTGCCCTCAACCCTGGATGCAACATACGAGCGCACATTGCAGGGCATCGAGAAGGCGAAACAAAAATATGCCTATCGCCTCTTTCAGTGCATCGCGATCTCCATTCGCCCGCTTCGCGTCGAGGAGCTCGCCGAGGTACTTGCCGTTAGACTTGACGCTGGAGAAGATTCGGACTATCGCAGTGATTGGCGTCCCGAGGATGCACAACAAGCCGTGCTATCTGCTTGTTCCAGTCTGATCATGATTGTCAACGTTGATGGTTCGCCGGTCGTACAGTTTTCACACTTCTCTGTGAAAGAGTTCCTCATGTCCTCTCGCCTTGCCAACGCGGAAGAGCATCTTTCTCTCTATCACATCCTTCCCCATTCCGCCCACGCCATTCTCGCCCGTGCTTCCCTCGGCGCCCTTCTCAATCTTGGTGACAAAGTCGACAAAAGCGCAGTAGAAAAACGACCATTCGCGATCTACGCGGCTCGGTACTGGATGGACCATGGGAAACGCGAAGGCGTGTCGTCAAGCATCCAGGATCTCATGGAATGTCTCTTTGACCCAACCAGGCCGTACTTCGCGACATGGGTCTGGATATATGACGTTGACCGTCCTTGGAAGGAATCGATGGCGACAGTACACCCAACGCGACCAGAGGCAGAGCCATTATACTATGCGGCACTGTGTGGTTTCCACAGTCTCACGGAACACCTCACGATTGCACATGGGATGGATGTTAACGCTAGGGGCGGGAACTACGGCACGCCGCTGAATGCCGCGTTCGTCAATGGAGAGATTGAGATTGCTCTGGGATTACTCCAGAATGGCGCGGATATAAACGCCCTGGATACCATGGGCATGAGTTCATTGCATAGAGCGGCTATCAGTGGTCATCGTGACATCGTAGAATTATTACTCAAACGTCAAGCAGATGTTAACGTCCAAACAGACAGCGACAGGCTCGAGACCCCGTTGTTTCTGGCGGCGCAGGGAGGGGAACTGGATGTTTGTCGGCTGTTGCTCAAGCACGGGGCAGATGTAGCGTCCGCAAATATCAATGGGTGGACTCCTTTGCACTCGGCATCGGGCGCAGGGCACCTTGAAATTGTTCAATTACTAGTCCGACATGATGCAACACTTGACAAGACTAATCTGACCCAAGAAACACCGTTACACGTGGCGTCCAGTTATGGGAATCTCGATGTCGCCCGCTTTTTAATCGAGCAAGGCGCAGATACAATGTCCAAAGATAACGACGGTTGGACTCCCTTGCACAAGGCATCACGAAACGGACATCTCGACCTCTTGCAGGTATTGCTTGAAGGCGACGTGCCAGTGGACGTCAACGTGCGAAACGCAGACGAGGAGACTCCCTTGGACCTCGCATCTGGCAACGGCAAGCATGAAGTTATTCGCTGCCTAGTCGAGCGTGGAGCAGATATTGACTGCCGTGACAAGCACGGCTGGACTCCTCTGCACACGGCCGCAAAAAATGGGCATCTCGACATCGTGCGGCTTTTACTCGACCTGGGAACTGATGTCCACGTCCGGACTGGCAATCACGACACTCCATTGATCCTGGCGTCAGAGGGCGGACACATAGCGGTATCACGCTTTCTGATCGAACATCAAGCCGACGTTAATTCAATCGGGGATGAGGGCTGGACGTCGCTGCATTTTGCGTCACGAGCTGGTCATGCCGATGCTGTACAATTCTTACTTGGCCATGGAGCGGATGTGAATGTCCAAAAAGCGGATCTCTGGGCCCCACTCCATCTCGCATCATCTAATGGACATCCCAAAGTTGCGGAACTGCTAATCGAGCACGGCGCAAAAGTCGATGTGCGAAATGAGGACCAGAAGACCCCATTGGACCTGGCATCAGGAAATGGGAAACTCGAGGTCGCGCGCCTGTTAGTCGAGTACGGCTCAAATGTCAATTCACAAGACAACAAGGGGTGGACCCCATCACATTCAGCGGCTCGGAATGGACACCTCGGTCTCGTGGAGCTGCTCGTTGATTCTGGCGCGGACGTTGGCATGCAGAATAACAGCGAACAGACGCCCTTAGATCTTGCCCATGAAAGCCGGAGACGCGACGTTACGAGCTTCCTAGCCAGACGTTTAGGAGATTTACGAGCCCCGAACATAGCGATCTCGACCCCATTGGAAGCGGGGTCACAAGGTAGTCTTCCCGAGGTTGCGGAGTTGCAACTGTATGATGGCGACTCATCTGATGATGAGCAGAGCGATTCGTTGCATAGCGCATTGGAGGGCGGGCGTCTTGACGTACTTCAGAGACTACTTGATCGCGGTGCAGACGTTAACGAACAGGACGAACAATTCCTGACTCCATTGGGCGTAGCGTCAAGGGACGGGAAACTCGAAATTGCGAGGACGTTGATCAAATACGGCGCGGATGTGAATTCACGGGACACCGATGGCTGGACTCCGTTGCACTTGGCAGCACGATTTGGGCATATCGACGTTGTGCGGTTGTTGATCGATAACGGCGCGGATGTGAATTCACAGGAGGGGGATGGCTGGACCCCGTTGCACGCGGCAATACGACATGGGCATATCGACGTTGTACGGACGTTTCTCGAAAACGACACCAATATAAATGCCTCTCAGCGGCGAGGTCTTACTCCGCTGCACATGGCATCGATCTATGGTCAACTAGAAGTTGTGAAGTCACTACTTAAACGGGGAGCAAATGTACAGACACGGAATGTATACGGCAAGACACCCATTCAAGACGCTGTGACGTATGGATATCGGGAAATTGCGCAGTTGTTGTCAGAGTATTGCAAGGGTGGAGTGTAGCATTCATTTACCACATTTTTCCGACCTAAAAATAACTCACGTAACTCACGTTGTTGTATGGTGCAATGCGGCAGAAGGCCGCTACTTTTGTATAACGATTGCTCCTGGAAAAAAAGTCGGACTGCTTATCCCTTTAGCCAAAGTGCTTGTTTTGATGAGAGCAAGGATGAGAGGGACAAATCCCTAAAACAGTTTGTCCAAATACTCAAAACTGAGGGTGTTTTATTTTTCTGATGGGTCAATTCCGTCACCTGTGACCAAATAAGGTAACTATATGTCAAAATAGGCCTCAACCCGCTTCAATGGGGAGTCCTTCAAGTTCAGATTTCGGATTTTTGGGCTCAGTGAGGCTCATCCCTTGTGTCCCCCAGTGCGGCGCACTCGTGTGCGGCCTTAGCGACTCGAGTCTGACGCGTTCCCAACCACGGCGGCCACCTCTGCGAAGTTTCGCACCACGCGCGAGCGTGCGCGACCATTTCCGATCACTTCTGACCACTCGACCCTCAGGCTCCGTGTAGCGACCTCCCCGCACTCGCGCGCGGCCTTAGCCCTTCGATACAGACGCGTCCGCGATCGCCGCGGACCCTACCACGACATCTTGCGCCCCGCAGAGGCCTGCATGACCACTAGCGACGCTTCACACCCCCAAAATTCTGCGTGCTCTCAGACTTTCAGGCCTTTTCAGGGTCAGTTTGGGGTTGGCGGCACACACTCTTCGATGTCATGTGTAGCGCAGGTTAGACGACATTAGAGACACTAAAAAACACGTTTTTCGATCATAAATTACTACCTGACTCCTCGTTGCGCACCACCGGACCCATATGAAGAATCCGAATTTTTCGCTGGCCGATTCCCCCGCTATTCAAAAGTAGCGGTCTTCTACCGCATTGCACCATAGCCTGCGTCGCCTATAAGGGCCATAAGTTGTCCTTACAATTAGCTCGGAGAATCTTGGGTTGGGTATTGTACCACGTACTACTGGTATGGCGTAAAATGTACGAATAGGAGTAAGCACGGCGGGCAGGAGCGGATAAGTGGAGGGCGAATAAGGGATCGACTAATGTCCAATATATGGACCACTAAGTTGACTTGATTGTCATTGTGAATTATATTAAGATAATGGAATAATTTATAAACCTCTCTTTATGTGTCAGAAAATTATAAATAAAAATACTCAAACAATTAGATATTAGTCTATTGCTTAAGAGAGCTCTAATTATTTCCGAGCATATTTACACTTAATTGTTTATGTTGGCTGGTGCCTGACAACTAAGTTTAAATACATTGGAAATAATCAGAGCTCTCTTGAGCAAGTGGCAAATATCTAATTGTTCGAGTATTTTATTTATAATTGTCTGACACATAGAGAGAGGTCTACAAATTATTCCATTGTCTTGATACAGTTCACAATAACAGTCAAGTCAACTAAGTGGTCAATATATTGGACATTAATTGACCCCTTAGTTGACTATAAGTGGATTCCGCTTACCTGCTCCTGCCCACCGTGATAGTATGGTCTTCCGGCCTGGGTGTCCAGCCTAGTTGGTTGCCACCATTGGTCGCCATTTCAAGCATTCCATATAACCTCGAATTCAATTCATCAATCCTCTAATTCCACTCAATGTCTAACTTTCAATTGATTCTCAATGCATTGGATAAATACGCAGAGCAGACTGGCATCAATCTAAACCAAAATCTGTTGCCGACAAGGTCAAGGGCTGTGAATCAGCACTGAATCCCCAATGCCATCCTCTTACTCCTTCAAGACAACCTGAAAGCATTCAAACGACTATTGCGACCAAAATAGGAAGTTCCATTAATTGCCTCAGCCCAGTGATACAATTCATGCGTGCCTTCTCTGGAGTTCTTGGTGAGACAGCTGGTGTTATGTTGCGTTAGGCCTGTCCTAATGGTGCTCGACTTGAGCAGTGACAGAGTGGCTTGGTAGGCAGGGATGACTTAGCAGATACAGACACCACCTTCAACAAGGATGTGGTTGCTTTGAGCACTGGGGCGAGATCCACCAGGTGTACAAGTCACAGAGCAATCTGCCTCACAAGGGTCAGACGTGTTAACAGACAGACAAGGAGGAAGAGGCAGGCCGCAGGCAAGGAGGGAATGGGTTAAGGCGATGGTGATTCAAGAAGACCAAGCTGGGGAGCTTGGTCTTTGTCTGGCCCAGTAGATATACAATTGTCGAGGAGCTTTGAAGCTCCTCCTGAACATACAGTACCCAGTGGCGATAGTAGCTCAAACCCTACTACAACTATCCTAGGTATGAGTCATGTCCGAAACCAAATACATGTGATAATGCAGCCCAAGCGGCTGACTGAGACGACTGTCCCTGACTAATACCAGGGTAGTCAACCCCATGAGTCACAAGTCTGTAGTAATGAGTCCGATCGCAACAGCCCCCTTTTCAGGTGCGACGCCCCAACGCTCCGATGCCTCCTTGTAGCAAATACATGTACATGTGGTGCTGGGGACCTTCCTACCCCTGCAGGTTCTCTTCTTGTCAGTCATAATCCACATCGTACCCGCCTCATCTTTGATGCGCTCCATCATGTTGGCCATCTCTAGGCGATGCTGGCTACCTGTCACCTTCCCCTGAGCCTCCCCCAAGGCAACGATGAGGTCGTCGATTTGCTGGTTGAGGCATTCCTGCTCTTGATCGGCAGTATGGTAGCGATGGACCTCTGCCATGAGGGAGAGGTCATGGAGGGAATCGAGGCAGCGGTTGACATGCGCCTGGTCTTTGAAAGCCTCAGTGAAGAGGGCCATGTCCGCTGCAGGGTACATGGGCTTGCTGCCATAGCTGTAGTGGGGGGTGATGTAGAGAGGGCGAGCATAGACCTTGTCTGACTCGTTGATGATACCAACGACCATGGGGTTGGGGCCCATGATCACTTGGTGGTAGCGGGCCTCGCGCTCACCCCCGTTGGGGGAGACAATGTGGAATGGGATGTAATTGATCCCCTTGTTGGCTTTGAAGCCAGCAGGGACATGTGTGCTGATGATGGTGAGGGGCTGGTGAGTGGTGCTGCCCAGTACACTGAGGTCCTGCTTGTACATGGGGGAGCCATTGGTGTTGAGAGTATAGGGGGTCTCCCGGGGGTCGTCAGTGTCTGTGGTGGAGAGAATGTGGGGGGGTGTGTAGCTGGGTAGTTGTCAGCAGCCTCCCCAACCAGTCCCCAGCCCTCGCTAGGAGGCATCGATGCCTCAGCTCCTGCTGCCTCAGCAGGGCCCACCGCAGTTGCTTGTCCCTCCATTCCTTCACCACCTCCTTCCATGGCCACACAGGCCCAATTTGGTGTGGTACCTGGACAGGTTCAGTGTCACCATGTCTGTCAGGGTGTTGAAGGAGGCGATCTGGGGCCTTGCCCTGGAGTAGGGTGTGCTCTTTGTCCTCCAAGACATCGTACCCTGTGAGAGGTTGCACCCTGGGGGAATCGGCGACCCCACTGATGGTAGGGTTGGGGAAGGCGCGGAGGACAGCGATGGTGTCCTTGCAGGTGGCAGGCCCATGGGTGGTGACCAGGGCCTGGGTGATGGTGTCGATGGTGGTTTGCAAGGGGAGCGAGCAGGAAGACATGTTGTGAAGGAAGACAGCTTGTGGTAGAGTAGCAGGAATTGCTGGGGAACTTAGCTTGCAATGGGCCTCCCTTATATGTGTTTCTCGAGCGGGGTTCAGTGTCTTGAAGTCCCGAATGGCTTGGTCGGTAAATACTTTGCTCCGGTCGACCCACTGATTCTCCAAGTCAGGGTACCCCTTCCATTTCATGAGGTATTGGAGCTTCTGTGTTCTCCTGAATCTTCGCGAGTCTAGAATCTTCTCAACTTCATACTCTTCTTCTCTGTCTACCAAATCTGGAGGTGGGCGCTGGTAGTTGGGCCCATGGGTTGCAGTCTCATAGTATCTGGTGAGAAGATCAGTGGAACACCAGGTGGATACTCCACTGTGTGGGAAGTTCGAGGCAGTAATTGACAGGGGACATCACCTCTGACCTGAAAGGGGCCGTGTCTTTTGGGCGCAAGCTTGGTGGTTGGCTGGTTGGTCTGCCGGTGGTGTCCTTCTAGCCACATGAGGTCGCCTTCCTTGTACTTGGGCGTATCTTTGTGCTTGACCCATGACTTCTGTGCCTTGATGAGGAGTGATTTGGCCTGGGCCCTAGCTTCTTGAAACTGATCGATCTGTAGTGCCACTTGTGGTATAGGCGATGGCCTATCAATCCAATCAGTGTGTGGGTTGTACCCCATTAGGAGATAGAAGGGGGACTTCCTTGTGGTCTCGTGAGGCCAGTTGTTGTGTGTGAATTCCACTATAGGGAGGTAGGCTGCCCAATTGTCTTGCCACTCGTTGGCCCAGAAGCAAAGGTATTGCTCCAGCCATTGGTTAGTCTGCTCCGACTGCCTGTCCATTTGGGGGTGATAGGCTGTGGAGACGTTTTGCAAGATTCTGAGGATTTTGCACAACTTGCGGGTGAATTTGGATGCGAAGGGGATCTCTGTTGCTGATCACCTTAGAGGGAAGTCCAAATCATAGGAAGACGTGCTTAGCATATAGGGCCACGGTCCCTTCTGCGGTGATCTCTTCTTGGCAGGGGATGAAGATGGCAGCCTTTGTGCAGTTGGTCTGTGATGGTGAGAATGGAGTCAAATCCTTGTGACTGGGGTAATTTGGTGATGAAGTCAAGGGCAATGGTCTGAAGGGGAGTGCCTCGGGGTTTGGATAGATCAGGGACAGTGGTGCTCTGGTTGGGCGATTGTTGGCTTTGTGTCTCTGGCACTCGGCACATCCCTTCATGTAGTCTAGGACATCTTGGACGGGTTTGGCCACCAGTAGGAGCGCTTTACTAGTTCTGAGGTTTTGTTGATACCTGGGTGTCCATACACCGGCAATGCATGATGTGTCATGATCCGATTGTGCCATCAATAACAGATTCAGTGATTCCCGGATTCTGCTTCTCGGTTCTGGAAAGATTATTGATCCTTTGTTTCTGTTCTATACTGGAATGTTCTGCTTCCTGACCTATTTATGATATGATTGCGTGATAATTACGATACGATAGATGGTGTGATTCTTACAACTAAAAAGCTTACATGTCTCATTCTGTACAGTATAAAGGAACCTGTAGGGTAGCTTGTATCCCCTCGTTCTAGTCTTGTTCAATCCAAGCTATTGCCACCCTCTGTTCATCTACCTTGCTGAGGTAGAGAGTCTGTTTACTGCTTACTGCTGCATCTGCATTGACTTGCAGAAGAGCCTGCTTACTGCTGCATCTGTCGCTGATAGAAGAGCCTACTGACTGACTGTAC
>JAKELL010000326.1:0-52956 GCA_021524915.1 Lactarius akahatsu
TCAAAGGAGCAGCGGTCTGGGCAGAAAATAACAGAGTCGAGGGATACTTCGTTTTTGACCCCACAACAAGATCCTACTGACAAATTCACTACCTTGAAGACAGACGCCTTTGGGCATTCATTGAATACTCCCCAAATGAAGGAGCGTGGTACACTACCAGACCAGTTCCCCTCACCCTGCAAACTGGCCATTTGAGATCATCTAATCCCTCAGGAATTGATATTGACCCCCAAGATACCACATCCCCAAGCATATCAGTACCAACAACGAACCTCCCAACCTCAGCATTCCCCTCTTACACAATGGCTCAGCAGGGACAAGCATCCGCGTCGGCAAGTACCACCCTCACCAGTGGGGGAGGAGCACCCAGTGGAAGTGGAGCTCCCACCAGAGGAACCCCTGCCAGTGGTGGTGGTGGTGGTGGTGGCGGTGGAGCAGCCCCAGCCGGAGGAGCCGCACCACCCATACCAGCCCTAGGAGGCAATGGCTGCCTAGGAGGAAACCCACCCCCAGAATTCGATGGCAATCAGGAACAAAGCAAGGCATTCTTACGAGCCTTCAAGTTGTACTGAGGGATGAATCCCACTGTAGACCTGCTAGCAGTACCAGCCCAACAGGCCATGACATTCCTATCCTACATCAGAGGACCACTCGTTGACGACTGGGTCGATGAGCAAATGAGGTGGATAGAGGCCCCGTTAGCAGAGGGAGTCCCATGGACCCAAGAGAATCTATGGAATGAGGTAGAAACCCGACTCATACAAGCTTATACCGACACAGCAGAACAAACCAAAGCCTGCAAAGCCCTGCAAAATCTCACAATGAAAGGGGAAGACATCGACTCCTATGTTGCACAGTTTGGCAACCTAATCACGAAGGCTGGATACAACCCGGATGAAGCTACCACATTAGAACTGTTCCAAGACAGACTCCCAAACCAGTTAGTAGTCAATGCCATCCACTTCCAACACCCCATTACATGGGAAGACTGGAAGCGGGCTGCCTGTCTGCAGCAGGCTGAGTATCTGGTTTTGAAGGACCAACTTGGCAAAAACCGAACCCCACGACAGAAGAAAGGAGGGCATAACTGCGAACAATGAGTACAGGCCCTCAACAAGAACCATGACCTGAGTGCCATGGATGTTGGACGTGCCCGAGCCTCGGTGGCTCTTACAGATGCTGACTGACTCCAACTCCAAAAGGAGGGACACTGTTTTAGATGCCGTGCTACAGGGCACATCTCACGTAACTGCCCACAAAAGAGCACTCAAATTGCTATGTCCTCCATGACCACCCAACAAACTCCCATCCCCTCTCCCCCAACCATACCAGCTCCCGCCATCACTACTATCACCATACAATCTAGCCGCATACTATTGGCAGAGGAGCAGGCTGAAGCGCAGATCACTGTGATGAAAGCACAACCACAAGAGGTATGGGACCTCATGGTGGAAAAGTTATTTGCAAAAGAGGATTTTCTTGACGCTTGAACCCGACGGCCTGGGCTAGAGCATTGAATGTAAATGTGTACCATAGCAGATATTGATCCATGAGAATCCCAGTTCTTTTCAAATCTGCACATGCAACGGCTGAACGACAGGTACTCCTAGACTCGGGAGCCACCAACAACTTTATCTGCGCCTCCTTATTAAAATGACTGCAGATTGGGACATGTGACGTCACGCAACCAATATGCATCTGGAACGTAGACGGAACTCATAACCAAGACGGGGCCACTACCCAATACACCGATTTGAATGTCTGCACCAGGAACGACACCAAGACACTTCGCTTCCTAGTAACGAACCTAGGAAAGAACGAAGTTATATTAGGCTACCCTTGGTTTTCAGTGTTCAAACCACTTGTAAAGTGGGGCGAGGCAACGCTGAATGAAGAGTTCCAACCAGTAGTTGTATCCAGCCTCCAGTCATTGGACGAAGCCATGCCCATCGAAGCATCCATACAGGCATTGGAGATGTACCAACTCGATGAGGAGGCATGGGAGCAACTGATAAACGATGAGCAGGAACCCTGCATGGCGCTAATACGTAAAACTATGACCGCATCCGAATTGGCGCAACAAGAAGTGGCCAAAAAGGAAGAGCAAACATTTGAGGAAATGGTCCCACCAGAATATCGACAACACCACAAGGTCTTCAGCGAGGAGGCATCCCATCGCCTCCCACCAAAGTGACCGTGGGACCACGCCATTGACCTAGTACCCAACGCCCCTGCAACAATGGACTGCAAAGTGTATCCACTAACGCAGGAAGAGGACAAAGCGCTTGAGGTATTCCTCACCGAACAACTCGAGAGGGGGTATATTTGACCATCGAAGTCCCCATATGTCTCACCATTCTTCTTCATAAAGAAGAAAGACAGGAAGCTCAGACCCGTACAAGACTATCGACGACTAAACGAAGTCACTGTTTGCAACCACTACCCACTGCCCCTCATCCCCAAACTTATTGACAAAATCTGTGATGTGCAACTCTTCACCAAGTTAGACATCTGCTGGGGATATAATAACATCCACGTAGACAAAGGGGATGAGTGGAAGGCCACCTTCAAAATGAACAAAGGAGCCTTCAAACCACTCGTAATGTACTTCGGCCTCACGAATTCCCCAGCTATGTTCCAAGCGATGATGGACTTCACATTCAGAGGGCCAGTATTAATGGGTGAAGTAATTGTATACATGGACAACATCCTTATCGCAACCATTGATAACCCCAAACGTCATTGTGAAAGGGTTCACCAAGTCCTGACGATTTGCGAAGAAAATGACCTCTACATCAAGCCAGAAAAGTGCAAGTTTGAGGTGCATGAAACAGAATACCTCGGACTCATTATCAGACACGGGAAGCTGTGGATGGACCCTGTAAAAGTACGAGGCATCCGCGACTGGCAGCCCCCAAAGAACCTCAAGGAAGTGCGCGCCTTCATTGGCTTCTGCAACTTTTATCGCCGGTTCATTAAAGGATTCTCGTCACTCGCATGCCCCCTTCATGACCTTACAAAAAAGAACATCCTGTGGCATTGGGGAACGGATCAACAATGCGCGTTCGAGCGTGTTAAAGATCAGATATGCCAAGAACCAGTCCTCCTATTTCCCGACTTAACAAAACCATTTGAATTGGAGGTAGACGTGTCCAACCTTGTGATTGGCGCAGTACTCAACCAGTTATGAGATGACCAGAAACTCCACCCAGTCACATTCCACTTGGAGTCGTTGTCTCAGGCCAAGCGAAACTATGACATTTACGATAGAGAGCTACTTGCAGTAGTCAAAGCCCTCCGCACCTGGCACACGTATATCATTGGCTCCCCTCATAAAATCATCATACACACCAATCACGCCAACCTGCAGTACTGGAAGGAGCCACGAAAGATCAATTGCTGAGTAGCATGTGAATTCCTGGAACTGTCAGAATATGACTTCATGCTAAAAACACGTTTCTGGCATTAAGAACAGTCGTGTGGATGCCCTATCACACTGGGCAGACTACGCGCCAAACAATGAGGACAACAACAACGTTATAGTCCTCCCCGCTGAACGGTTTATCCAAGCCACAGAAATGTCAATGCACGACATGGACATCTGGACCCAGATCGCACAAAACCTTGATGAGTCGCAGGTATTGCAGTGGATTGAACCACACAACCTGAAGAAGCACGATGGGTTATGGTGGAAGGGCGAGGCCCTTGTTGTTGTCGGGGACAACGATCTTAAACGGGGGGTAATCATCTTTTTCCACAACACGCCAGCAATGGGACACCCCGGAATCACAAACACCTATGAACTCTTATGACGGGACTACTGGTGGCCCAACATGCATAAAGACGTAGAAGAATATGTCAAAGGATGCGCTACGTGCCAAGCGAACAAAATCAACCCCCACTGACAAAAACCACACCTTTTCCCCATCACAACAGACCCAGATGCAGAACCATTCGAAGTTGTTGCCATGGACTTCATCACGAAACTACCACCACCGCAGGCATACAATTCAATCCTCACCATCACCAACCACGACTGTTCGAAAGCAGCTATCTTCATCCCATGCAATGAAACCATTACAGCAGAAGGCGTAGCTCAGCTGTACCTTTGCCACGTCTATCCCCACTACAGAATACCCTGAAAACTGATTATGGACTGAGACCCCCGATTTACATCGGCATTCATGAAACAGCTCTGCCAAGTCCTCGGAATCCAACAAAACATCTTGTATTAAAAGCTCAAAATATCTATATTAAAGAACATTACCACCCTCAGATGGATGGCCAATCCAAGCAGACAAACCAGTGGCTGGAACAGTACCTATGCCATTGGAGCAATGTGCAGCAGGACAATTGGGCAGAGGCCCTCCCAGTAGCACAGTTCACGCATAACTCATGGCCCAACATGACCACAAAACACTCCCCTTTCTCACTAATTATGGGCTGGGAACTGCGCACCTCATGGGCCCCAAAACCCACAACATCTCCATCCATTGATCAGCGACTAGAAGATATGGGCACTCGTTGACAACACGTGCAAGATTGCATCAAACATGCCCAAGATGTATCATTCCACCGGACGTTCTTCTTGTACTCGGACAAGGCCACCAGGACGACCTAGCAATCACCAGATATGTCAAAGTCATGTACTCGATCTTCTACTAGCTCGCAGGCGAGTTGTAGTAATGTTGCCCAAAAGATGCAAAGGGTTGTGAAGAGAGTAAGCTGAAGTAGATGTTGCAAGGGAAGTCGGCAAGACAGCGCGACTAAGGAGGATGATGCAGCACGTTCCTTGAATGGCGAGAGTAGAGAGGAAAGGAGAGGATGTGAGGCCTTACAGCAATTCACCAGCTAAGGACTAGGAGAATGACAACCAAAGTCTATTCCGCACTCAACCAGCAAGATAGCTCAGAAGAGGTAAGGCATTTGGGTGGTATAATCCAAGAAGTCAAGCTTAGGTCTTCAGTGACCATAAGCCAGAGCCTATATACATGTCCAAGGAGGTTTGAACCCCAGCTTGGAACTCCAAAACCCTAATACACGGATCCTAGGAATGAGTCACAATCGGGTCAGAGATAACAATCGACCAATGGCAGTAAGGCGCAAAGGTATGAGTCAGAGATAACAATCTGCAGCTGTATGAGCGCTGCTTCCATCCAATCAGAACACGAACGTTGTATAGTATATCAGAATCAAGGCACAATCGATCAGGCACATACGAGTCATCACAAACACGAGGCATTCGAGACTGGTCCAGGCACAAGCTCATCTGGACCCTTCTGGTGCAAGTCTAGCCAGGTCATGTGCCAGGGTCACGTGACGGGCGCTTGATGTAAGATCACGTGATCTACTCCCAATATTCTTGAGCGTTTCCAAGGTAGGTAGGAAGGTCACGTGATTTAGCTGGTTGCTGGGCATGTTCAGTCACAAGCCTCATAACTTCGACCTCTTCTTTGGCGACTTCAGCACGTGATTGCTTCACGGCAGTGTTCCGAGGTCTTGCAGGGGTGTTCGGGGGAACAGTTACGGGCGGAACCGTAACGCAAGAACTCATGATGAAGCGAGGGCGTACCTGCTTTATCCCCTATCAGGAAGGGGTGCAAGTGTGGCTAGAGGGGACGAACCTTAAAACATTCTACCCCATGGCCAAATTAGCTCCCAAGTGTCATGGGCCATTCCGCATTAAGAAGGTCTTATCAACGGTGTCTTATGAGTTGGAACTCCCAAAGTCATGGAAGATCCACCCCATGTTCCATGCCAACCTCCTCACCCCATATAAGGAGACGGAGCTGCACAGGGAAAACTTCACATGACCACCCCTGGACCTCGTGGACAGAGAAGAAGAGTTCAAAGTGGAGCAGATCCTCAGATCAAGACTTCATGGCCGAGGGCGCAAACTCCAATTCCTAATCCAGTGGAAAGGATTCCCTGTGAGCAATAGCTCGTGGGAACCACTTGAAAATGTCTGACACGCACCTGACCTAATCACTGACTTCTACCGGCACAATCCTACCGCTGAAGGGGCTGGATGAAAGATATAAAAGAACACCCAACGAACCTGAACAATGTATCCCCCTCCCACTATTACTACCATCATGACTTCCACTCCCATTGTCTCCAAAGTACCCTCACGCCCACCAGCGCAAATCATACTTGAACAACTGACTGTACCATCGCAGGACTTGGGTGTCCCCTCGCAACCGGAGGGTTGCACGCCGTACTCCATGATCAATAGTCCTGATCCCCCCGTGTTATCCCTGATTGCCCCCACTCTTGACCGCCTTGCCCAAGAAGAAGCCGCCACCTCACTACTCACACTCACTGCCCCAGCTGTCGACACTCCTGTTACCACACATATTCCTGCTGTCCCCACTCCCCCGGAACCACAGACATCTACATCTCCGCCTCCCCTTGAACGTGCACCCACTCCCCAATTCCCTCTGGGGCTCGATCATGTGCCCACGCCCCCCTCTCACCCACGTCATGTAGAACCTGACCCCACTCTTGCCACCTACGATGACAATGAAGGAGGGGACGTGGAAGACCCAGGACTTCCATTCCTCCACAATGACCCAGACGTCACTTATCTGTACTTCCCCATGAAGATCGGGGAAGCCAGATATCCCAAAAAGATAGCCTGGTTCATCTATTACCGGAAGAATTACCAAGAGGTTGTTGGCACCATGGGTAAGGGATACCCCTGCTACGTGCAGTCGGTATATGTTACGTTTAGGTCTGATCGGCGCCTCGGGCCGGGAAGTGGACACTGACGCGTCGACTATGACATCGCCATCAGCAGTATATCGTCATGGACTTGTAGGATCAGTCAGCCGGGTAAGCTCTGGCACATGTGATTGTACAATAATGGATCGGATCTTGTAATGACTCAACGTGACTCATACTAGGATAGCTGTACTAGGGTTCACAGTACTTACACTATTGGCTAGTAGTATTCAAGCGGCGCTTCAAAGCCCGTGTGTATCTGTATAAGTAGAGTAGTGCGAAGACCAAGAACAGCATCTTGGTCTTCTTCCAATACCACTACTGTCTACTCATCTTTACTAAGAGGTCTCCCCCCTCTTAAGTGAGTCGTCCGGCATATCCCCTTAGACCAGGGATCCCCGTGACTTACTACCTGTCCCTTCATGGATCAGTGGACTTCCCTCCAGACGTCACAGCTTACCAAGTACATCTATATCGCAATGAACGCGTGGCCGCTCCATATCACTCCTTCTTCATACTCGACAGCACTTCTTGGGCCAGCGCCAAATACATCGATAGGATCCCTCAAGGAGTTATTCAACTAGAAGACCTTCACACTTACTTTGGGAGAGACAAAAGCCTTCAGCCTCATCCCGCCTTCTACCCAGAGACTTTTGCTAACCGCAATTTCTGACTTTCAAGGATCGCCACCAAGCAAGAAGCCTAAGTCAGGCAAGCGTCCGTGGTAGACGCTACATTAAGACCAAGATCCCACCGTGGCCAATCCTACAAGAACAACCAAAGACTTCTGGGTTCCCTTCCGACCCTACTACATCGACAGAAGAGGAGACCACAACGTCCCAAAGAAGTATCTAGAAAACGCATTTTGGAAGGACGACGAAGAAAACCCAGGATACTTCACCTACTATGTCAGCCGACAGGGACAATCCCAACTCATCCCCATAGAATTCAACTTCGACAACCTCTGCTGGGTCAAAATCCATTGGAGCGATGCACACAACAAGTACCAAGTTACCAGACCTGCAAGCTCAAGTCTCAGCCTCGATATCCTCCAATCCAATGCCACCACCAGAGATCAGTGGGGACCGATTGACGGAGAAGAAGAAGAACCGGTCTGTTCACCAACACCTAAAACACCAGCACCATCCCCATCCATCACAAGCAACCTGGAAGAGATCCACATCATCAAGGACCAACAGGAGGAAGAACACCTCGAACAAATTGCTAAGTCCATCCCCACAGACATGTCTGCCACCACTACATTAACGATGGCACAAGCCAGAACCACAATATTTGGAAAATCCCCCGACGAAGGAGGAGGAGGAGGAGGAGGAGGAGGAGGAGGAGCGCCACGAGGAGGAGACCCAGACGACAACCCTCACGACAATGGACAGGCAAATGTACCTGGGTTCACCATGCCCGATACGGACAAATTCCTAGGGAAGGAACCCAAGATATTCACGGGCAACCGTGATGAAGCAGAAGCGTTCCTCTCCCAGTGGAACAGATTTGCAGGAGTCAACGCCGCCAACAGAAGCCTCAAAGTTCCCTACATCAAAGCAATGATGTTCCTGACCTACATCCAAGGACCACTCGTCGATGAATGGGCAACAGAGACCACCAAATGGCTCGACACTCAAGCCAACAAGAATGACCCATGGCTCTGGGCAGGAGTAGAACTCGCATTCAAGGGTCAATTCTGCGATAACCTGGAGAAGGATTGCACAAGAGTAGAACTCGATAAGGGGTTCAAAATGGTCAATGAGGACATTGACAGCTACGTCACTAAATTTGAAAAGCTGGTCCGACAGGCTGACTACCAACTGGACGAACCACTAGTCCTCGACAAGTTCACACGAGGCGTCCCCCTTAAGTTGTATCAAAACACCTATCAATTCCACAACCTGCGCAGCTATTCCCAGTGGAAGAGCACACTCATCGAGCAGCAGAAACGATACCTGCATATGAGGGCCAGGTCAGACGGATTTGGAAGACAACCGCAAGCCATGCCACGTCCTCACCAGAATCAACCTCTTCGATTCCAAGCCCCGCAAAGGCAAGGGAACCAACAAGGATGGCAGCAATACCAAAACCATCCCGACGCAATGGACACCACCCCAGGGAGAGTCCGAGCATGAGTCGCCGAAATAGGCGACATTAACTGCGATCACCCGGAAAACCCAAGGGATTGGACACCCGGAAGACCCCCGTTCCTGCCAAGAGCTGGATTCATGCAACGCAGGGGAGGAGGATGAGGAGTCCTAAATATCAGGGATGTAACTTGCTTTAACTGCAACCAGAAAAGACACTTAGCACGAGACTGTTGCCAGCCCAAAAGGGCTAACGGAAGAAGCGCATACATCGAAGAAATGCCTATCACGTCCCAGAGCATGGCAGAAGAAACCCTCATCGACTTCGAAGGGCCTGTCCAAGCCAACCGCGCAGACACCAATCCCCAGATAGACGACATCATGGGTCGCATCGCGGCCCTACCAGAAGAAAAGAAGGAGGTGTTTGTAAGGGATATGGCAGGGAGGCAGGATTTTCAAAACGCCTGAACCCAACAGCCTGGGTGAGGGCTTCAAATTGTAACTCGTCGTTTATTACACACTATCGATCTATGCACATTCCAGTTTCGATTCACACAAGTTACTACATGGCCGAAAAGAAAGCACTGGTGGACTCCGGAGCCACCCACAACTTCATACACCCAGACTTTGTAAAAAAGATGGGGTTAGGAACCAAAGAACTACCCAACCCCCGAAATATCTGGAACATAGATGGAACGCACAACAAAGGAGGGAAAATCACTCATTGCATCGATCTAAACATACAAACTGATGGAAAACTTAAAACCATTCAGTTCCTTATCACCAATGTAGGAGGAGAGGACCTCATTCTGGGGTACCCCTGGCTAGCAACGTTTCAGCCATGCATACAATGGGCCACTGCGACCATGGACACTAAACAGTACCCAATCATCATACGCACCATTAACCCCAACAAAACCCCAAACCCAGCCACTATCCAGGCTGAAATCCGAAGTATTGTCACAAGGATACAAGACGAAGAACGTGAACAAGCCTTCAGGGAACTAGAAGAGGAAATGGACCCAATATACGGACGTACAACGGCAACGGAATTAGCAATCTCGGCACACTCAACAGAGATGAAGGAACTACCCAAAGAATACAAAAGACACACGAAAGTATTCAGCGAGGAAGAATCCTACCGATACCCACCTCCTAGACCATGGGACCACGCCATCGACCTCAAACCAAACACTCCAGACCACATTAATTGCAAAGTCTACCCGCTCAATCAAATGGAAGATAAAGCCCTGGAGGAGTTCTTAGACGAACAGTTGGCCAAGGGATACATTTGACCATCTAAATCCCAGTACGCAGCTCCATTCTTCTTTGTCAAAAAGAAGGACGGGAAGCTACGGCCAGTACAGGACTACAGGGAACTCAATACATGGACCATATGCAACCAGTACCCGCTTCCGCTCATACCTCAGTTAATCGCAGACCTCAGCAGAGGGTGGATCTTCTCCAAATTCGATGTCAGATGGGGATACACGAACATCAGGATCAAACCGGGAGATGAACATAAAGCAGCATTCAAAACTAAATGGGGATTCTTCGAACCACTGGTAATGTACTTCGGCATGACAAACACACCGGCAACCTTCCAAGGAATGATGAACTTCATCTTCAGACCACTCATCGAATACCACGAGAAGAAAGGGACCATCATACGTGTGTACATGGACGACATCGGAGTCGCAACAGCAACCATGGAACAAGCCCACACGGAAGCAGTGCACGACATCCTGGACCTATTAGAACAACACGACCTGTACCTCAAACTGGAGAAGTGCACATTCCACTCCAACACCCTTGATTACCTGGGGGTAATCATTAAGAAGGGGGTGATTCGCATGGACCCCATCAAAATTTCCGGAATCCGCGATTGGCCAGTCCCCAAAAATGTCAAACAGGTGCGATCGTTCCTAGGTTTCTGCAACTTCTACCATGCTTTCATTCAAAATTTTGCCACGCATGCACGACCACTCAACAAGCTCACACGCAAAGACACGGAATGGCTGTGGGGAACGGAACAGCAGACGGCGTTTGACAAACTCAAGACCCTAGTTGTTACGATTTTCACCCTACTGTACAACATGTTCTGTTTTCCTTCTCACCTCGCCTTGTGTTCACATGTACCTTTACCCATGATCCGTCCCGATTCGCTCCCCGACTCTTATCTCGCACCAACCCCATGACCGTAGAGAAGCCAGACCTATGACTTCTAGGACCCGCTGACGTCATTTGAACCCTGCGTGCCCCCGCGGGATTCCCTTGTACTTCTTATGAACTTTCCCTTCACACTTCCTTATTAGCTCACTGAGGCCAGTACCTCAGGATCGCGCCATGTGTTTGTACTTTACAAACACCCTGTATCAGTATATAAGTCACGCCCTACCTAGCTTGTACGGTAGACTTGACTTCTTGTGTAATACCACAATCGTCTTTGCCTCACGAACGTCTTTGACTCACCGCTGCGCTTGAGTCCCTCCTTCGCTCGCCTTTTCGCTTGAGCCCTGACTTCCTGCTATTATCCTTGTGTCCCTGGGAGACCAAGTGGTACTTGTTCATCACCGAACTGAACCTTAGCCGGTTCACGCCTTCCTGATCCCGTTGACTTGTTGAAGTACACGTCGTACTTAACGCCCCTGTGGTGGCGTTACATTAAGTCAAGTCTCTCACAGTGGCGACGTCCAGTCGCAGCCGAACCAAGTTTAGGCCCGAATACATTGATCGCCTTAGCTCAGACGAACTATCAGATAGAGTTAAAGGAACCGCGGTCTGGGCAGAACACAACAGAGTCGAAGGGTATTTCATCTTTGACCCCTCGACACGATCATATCGACAGATCCATTACCTCGACGACAGGCGCCTCTGGGCCTTTATTGAATATTCTCCATCTGAAGGAGCGTGGTACACTACAGGACCAGTACCCCTCACCCTGAACACCAGACCCTTAGGATCCTCTACCCCTTCGGGCATTGTTATCGACCCTCCTAGCACCCCATCCCCTAGCATATCTGTGCCAACAACCAACCTCCCCACATCAGCGTTCCCATCCTACTCGATGGCCCAACAAGGACAGGCATCCGCAAGCACCACCCTCACGAGTGGGGGAGGAATACCCAGCGGAAGTGGAGCCCCTGCCGGGGGAACTCCCGCCGGCAGTGGCGGTGGCAGTGGCGGTGGCGGTGGCGGTGGCGGTGGCGGTGGCGGAGGCGGAGGTGGACCAGCACCGGCCGGAGGACTCGCACCAGCCCCTGGGGGCAATGGCCGCCTGGGAGGAAACCCCCCACCCGAGTTTGATGGGAATCGGGAGAAAAGCAAGGTGTTCTTACGTGCCTTCAAACTATACTGTGGAATGAATCCGACGGTGGACCTGCTGGCAGTACCAGGACAACAGGCCATGGCCTTCCTATCCTACATCCGAGGGCCACTCATCGACGACTGGGTCGACGAGCAGATGAGATGGCTTGACGACCAGATAGCGGCAGGAGTCCTACGAACCCAAAACAACCTCTGGAATGAGGTAGAAACCCGATTCTTGCAGGCATATACCGACACTGCAGAACAGACGAAGGCCCGCAAAGCCTTGCAGACGATAGCGATGAAAGGAGAAGACATCAACTCCTACATCGCTCAGTTCGAGAAACTAACCATGAAGGCCGGATATGGCCCAGATGAAGCTACGACACTGGAGTTGTTCCAGGATGGACTCCCAAACCAGTTAGTAATTCACGCCATCCACTTCCAGCATCCAGTTACGTGGGAAGACTGGAAGCGGGCCGCCCGATTACAACAAGCTGAGTACCTGGTCTTAAAGGACCGACTTGGCAAGAACCGAACCCCGCGTCAGAAGAAGGAAGGGCATAACCGCGAACAGTGGGTACAAGCCCTCAACAAGAATCGCGACCCAAACGCCATGGATGTTGAACGCGCCTGAGCCTCCGTGGCTCTCACTGACACAGACCGAATCCAACTTCAGAAGGAGGGGTGTTGTTCTAGATGCCGTGCTGCAGGGCACATCTCGCGTAACTGCCCACAAAAGGGCACTCGAATTGCTACTTCCTCCACGACCACCCAACCAACTTCCATCCCCGCTCCCCCGACCGTACCAGCTCCCGCCATCACTACTGTCGCCATACAATCTAACCGCGTACTTTCGGCGGAAGAGCAGGCTGAAGCACAGATCACTGCGATGAGAGCACAACCCCCAGAAGTACGAGATCTTATGGTGGAAAAGTTATTCGCGAAAGAGGATTTTCTCGACGCTTGAACCCGACGGCCTGGGCTAGAGCACTCAATATAAACGTGTACCATAGCAGATATCGATCCATGCGAATCCCAGTGCTTTTTAAATCTGCACACACGATGGCTGAACGACAAGTGCTCTTGGATTCAGGAGCAATGGACAATTTTATCTGCGCCTCACTTTTGAAATGGCTGCAGATCGGAACACGTGATGTCTCACAACCAATACGCATTTGGAATGTGGATGGAACTCACAACCAGGACGGGGCGATTACCCAATACACCGACCTAAACGTCCACACTGGAAACAACACCAAAACACTTCGCTTCCTAGTAACGAACTTGGGAAGGGACGAAGTCATACTGGGCTACCCATGGTTTTCAGCATTTGAACCACTTGTGAGGTGGGGTGAAGCAACGCTGAATGAGGAATTCCAACTGGTAGTCATATCCAGCCTCCAGTCATCGGACGAAGCCACACCCGTAGAAGCATCTATATGGGTGTTGGAGACGTACCAACTCAATGAGGAGGCATGGGAACAGATCGCGGACGACGAGCAGGAGCCATGTGTGGCACTACTGCGGAAGACTACGACGGCGTCGGAACTGGCGCAACAAGAAGCAGCCAAGCGAGAGGTGCGCACCTTTGAAGAGATGGTCCCACCAGAATACCGGCGGTATCGTAAGGTGTTCAGCGAGGAAGCGTCACATCGCTTCCCATTTCAAGCAATGATGGACTTCACGTTCTGAGGGCCAGTATTGACGAATGAAGTAATCGTATACATGGATGACATCCTCATCGCCACCATCGACGATCTCCAACGTCACCGAGAAAGGGTCCACCAGGTCCTGACTATCTGTGAAGAAAACGACCTATACATCAAACCGGAGAAGTGCGAATTCGAGGTACACGAAACGGAGTATCTCGGACTCATTGTGGGACACGGGAAGCTGCGAATGGACCCTGTAAAGGTACGAGGGATTCGCAAATGGCAACCCCCGAAGAACCTTAAAGAAGTACGCGCCTTTATCGGCTTCTGCAATTTTTACCGCCGATTCATCAAAGGATTCTCGACGCTCGCATGCCCCCTCCACGACCTCACAAAGAAGAACACCCCATGGCACTGGGGAGCGGAACAGCAACGTGCGTTTGAATGTATCAAAGACCAGATATGTCAGGAGCCCGTCCTTCTCTCCCCTGATTTGACAAAACCATTCAAAATGGAAGTGGATGTGTCCAACGTTGCCATCGGCGCAGTCCTCAACCAATTAGGAGGTGATCAAAAGCTCCACCCAGTAGCATTCCATTCAGAGTCACTATCCCAAGCTGAATGGAACTACGACATCTACGATCGAGAATTGCTTGTGGTGGTCAAAGCTTTGCGCGCCTGGCGCACATATCTTGTCGGATCCCCTCACAAGATCATCATACACACGGACCATGCCAACCTTCAGTACTGGAAGGAGCCGCGAACAATCAGTCGACGAGTGGTGCGCGAATTCCTAGAATTATCAGAATATGACTTCATACTGAAGCACGTATCAGGAATCAGGAATGGTCATGCGGACGCCCTGTCCTGACGAGCCAATTACGCACCAAACGACGAAGATAATAACGATGTCGTTGTTCTCCCCGCGGACCGCTTCATCCGAGCCACCGAGATGTCAATGCATGACATGGACATCTGGACCCAGATTGCGCAGAACCTCGACGAAACACAAGTTCTACGATGGGTCGAACCACACAACCTGAAAAAGCATGAGGGACTATGGTGGAAGGGAGACGCTCTTGTCGTTATCGGGGATAACGATCTTAAGCGGGGGGTAATCACCTTTTTCCACGATACACCTGCCATGGGACACCCCAGAATCGCAAACACCTACGAACTCCTGCGACGGGACTACTGGTGGCCCAACATGCGCAAAGACATTGAAGAATACGTCAAGGGTTGCACTACATGCCAAGCCAACAAGATCAATCCCCACCGACAAAAACCACATCTATTCCCTATCACAACTGACCCAGGTGCAGAACCTTTCGAAGTCATAGCCATGGACTTTATCACGAAGTTACCACCATCACAAGGATACGACTCAATACTCACTATCACTGACCACGACTGCTCCAAGGCAGCCATCTTCATCCCGTGTAATGAAACAATCACAGCAGAAGGCGTAGCTCGACTATACCTCCGCCACGTCTACCCTCACTACGGCATACCCCGAAAGTTGATTACCGATCGAGACCCTAGATTCACATCCGCATTTATGACACAGCTCTGCCAAGTTCTCGGAATTAGGCAGAACATCTCATCGGCGTATCACCCTCAGACAGATGGGCAGTCGGAGCGAACCAACCAATGGCTGGAGCAATACCTACACCACTGGAGCAACGTACAACAGGATAACTGGGCAGAGGCCCTCCCCGTGGCACAATTCGCACACAACGCGTGGCCCAACGCGACAACAAAACACTCCCCTTTCTCACTTATCATGGGATGGGAGCCGCGCACTAATTGGGTCTCAAAACCTACAACTTCCCCATCAGTTGACCAGCGGTTAGAAGACATGGGTAATTTCCGACAACACGCACAAGACTGTATCAAACACGCCCAAGAACTCATGGCGAAACGAGGGTGTACCCGCTTCATTCCCTACCAGGAAGGGGCACAAGTGTGGTTAGAAGGGACGAACCTTAAAATGTTTTACCCCACAGCCAAATTAGCCCCTAAACGCCACAGACCGTTCCGCATCAAGAAGGCCCTCTCAGCAGTATCTTACGAGTTAGAGCTCCCAGAGTCTTGGAAGATCCACCCCGTGTTCCATGCCAACCTCCTCACCCCATATAAGGAGACGGAACTACACGGGGTAAACTTTACGCGACCTCCTCCAGACCTTATCGATGGAGAAGAAGAGTTTGAAGTGGAGCAAATCCTCGGATCAAGATTCTATGGCCGAGGGCGCAAGCTCCAATTTCTGGTCCAATGGAAGGGATTCCCCGTGAGCGATAGCTCGTGGGAACCACTCGAGAATGTTCGACACGCACCTGACCTTATCGCCGACTTCTATCAGCATAACCCAACTGCCGAAGGGGCTGGACGAAAGATATAAAGAGGCATCCTACGAATCCAAACCACACATCCCTTTCCCTCTCATGCACACCATGTCGACCACTCCCGTTGTCTCTAAACTTCCTTCACGCCCACCAGCGCAACTCATACTCGAACAACTGACCGTGCCTTCGCAGGACCAGGGTGTCCCCTCACAATCGGAGGGTTGTATGCCATACTCTGTGATCCCTAGTCCGGACCCTCCCATCCTATCTCTGATCGCTCCTACCCTTGACCGCCTCGCGCAGGAAGAGGCGGCTACCTCGTTACTTACCCTCACCGCCCCACTGGTTGATACCCCCGTCACAATACATGTCCCCACCGTTCCCACTCCTCCCAAACCACAACAGCATACCCCACCACCACCGCTTGAGCACGTACCACTTCCCCCATTTCCCCCTGGCATTGGCCATGTAACCACACCCGTTGTACAACCTCGACTCGTTGAACCCGATCCCACCTACGCATTCCTCGATGATGAGGAGACAGGAGAGGATGTTATGGACCCGGGACTCCCCTTCCTTCGTAATGACCCCGATCTCTCTTATCTCTACTTCCCGCTGAAGATCGGGGAGGCGGGGTACCCGAAGCAAATCGCGCGCTTCATCTACTATCGGAAAGACTACCGGGAAGTCGTTGGGACCATGGGGAGGGGACACCCATGCTATGTGCAGTCGGTTTACTTGCGAGGGATATATGAGGGGCAGCTGCCTCAGCATGTCACGGACCAACAACTCGCAATGTTCCATCCGCATGACCCACGAGCCATATGCGTCAATGAAGTCCTGATGGAGTTACGCGACGTCCGCCTTCACGCAGACGTAGCGCGTCTCCGGGATTGCTTGTTACGAAAGGACGCAATTGCCACACACGAGTCTGAGCTTCGACGGATGGAGTCGGACCTCACGCGTGATCGCTTCCATATGGATATGGATCTTGCGAGCGTGCGAAAGCGGTTGCAGTATGCCCGTGCAATACCGCTGATATCCGAGAAGTATGACGAGCTCCAGGCCAAGTTCATACGCCCACGCCCCACTCCTGACTCCATTCCCATTCCCCCGCGCACCGGAGGACCTTGCGAGATGCCACGCCTTCAGGGCGAGAGCAGTCGGCGCCTGCGCAAGTGCTTCCAGTGCAAGTTGACAGACCATTTGATCGTGCAGTGCCCTCAACGGAGGGCCAAGCAGCCGTGTCAATGGTGTGGCAGTCGTACCCATCAGTACGATGTATGCCTCATCCGTCGGATCTCCCCCATGTCACCCGCCTATATTGACCCAGACGACCAGCCTTGGTGGTGCGGCAAGTGTTTGCGGTATGACGCAAAGCACAAAGAGATACACTGCCCTCAGTACGAGCAGTGTCAGGAATGTGGGGAGCGAGGTCGTCATCTCTTCTTGCGTCGCCACACCTGTCCCCGCCCCCCTTCACCAATCCCCAACACAGTACCCGTCGAGGATGACTGGTACTACACCAGTGACTAGTCAAAGTCGTGGCAACTTCGAATCTGATGGGGGGGTAATGTTACGATTTTCACCCTACTGTACAACGTGTTCTGTTTTCCTTCTCACCTCGCCTTGTGTTCACATGTACCTTTACCCATGATCCGTCCCGATTCGCTCCCTGACTCTTATCTCGCACCAACCCCATGACCGTAGAGAAGCCAGACCTATAACTTCTAGGACCCGCTGACATCATTTGAACCCTGCGTGCCCCCGCGGGATTCCCTTGTACTTCTTATGAACTTTCCCTTCACGCTTCCTTATTAGCTCACTGAGGCCAGTACCTCAGGATCGCGCCATGTGTTTGTACTTTACAAACACCCTGTATCAGTATATAAGTCACGCCCTACCTAGCTTGTATGGTAGACTTGACTTCTTGTGTAATACCACAATCGTCTTTGCCTCACGAACGCCTTTGACTCGCCGCTGCGCTTGAGTCCCTCCTTCGCTCGCCTTTTCGCTTGAGCCCTGACTTCCTGCTATTATCCTTGTGTCCCTGGGAGACCAAGTGATACTTGTTCATCACCGAACTGAACCTTAGCCGGTTCACGCCTTGCCGATCCCATTGACTTGTTGAAGTACACATCGTACTTAACGCCCCTGTGGTGGCGTTACATGGTCTGTGCGCTAGAGGGAGAAATGCCATTGGAGGGCAGAGAACAATGGCTGCCTAAAGCAGACAATACCGGTATCTTAACAATGGAGAACAATAGGAGTCATATATGACTATGACAAATAAAGATAAACAAAAGCGGTCCATAAGAGTCTGGCCAAGTCCAAGTTAGTCCATAAGGGACAGATACCGTATTTAGTATATGGGATGACTCAATCATATCCCACGAGACATGTGACTTAATTCAGTCACGTCTCAACATCCCTCCATGATAGAGGCAGTCCATGTTTGGTATAGGTGTCTGTATAGAACCCAGAGTCGTACAGAAGTTCGGGATTGAGGTTGAGATCTTTGTGCAGATAATGTTCAATCCGAAGCGGTTTCTACACCCACTTCATGATAGTCCTGTGATAGAGGACTACTTTTTGAAGGGTGAGATTCTGTACTGAGTTGGAACAAGGTCCAACTCCTTCAGGGTTCTAAGAAGGGTTTTTCATAGCTCTCATGGATCAGAGAACATGATGTGTTTGTACAGAATTACAGAACAATGTGACGTCCTTGTTGATAAACCAAGGATCGACGACCATTGACTGTGTACAAGGTTTCTTGTAACCCTTCTTACACCATTCCTAGATCAGTGACCATTTTGTCAAAAGGTTCTTTGGGCAGTGACTTAGTAAGTCCATCTGCAACCATTTCCCCTGTAGGAGTACGAATCAGGTCTATGACCTTATTTTCTACGTACTCCCTGACTACATGGTGTTTGATCAGGATATGTTTGGACCGCCTTCCAGTGACAGGGTTTATTGCTAGGTCTACAGCACCCTTGTTGTCACAGTGTAGGGGAATGGGTGAGGTGACCTCATACCCTAGTTCCCCTAGGAAGGTAGCGTACCACTAAGCTTGGTTAGAGGCCTCAGCGAGGCTCATGTACTCTGCTTCTGTGGTAGACTGGGCGATGGTCTTCTGCTTTCTGGTGCACCATGAGATGGCTCCATTGGCAAGCAAGAAGACGTAGCCTGAGGTGGAGTGCTTCTCTTCCTGATCTCCCCAGGAAGAGTCACAGTAGCCATGAAGGCCAGCTCCATCTTCATTTGTCCCTCCAGCATAGCGTAACGCATAGTCCTTTGTAGTGTTTATGTAACGTCTACCACGGACGTTTGCCTGACTTAGGCCTCTTGACGAGTGGCGATCCTAAGGAGTCGATAGTTGCGGTTGGCGAAGATGTCCGCGTAGAAGGCGGGATGAGGCTGAAGGCTTTCGTCGCGCCCGAAATATGCGTGGAGGTCTTCGAGCTGAGGAACTCCCGATGGGATCCGATCGATGTATTTGGCGTTGGCCCACGAAGTACTGTCGAGGATGTAGAACGTGTGATAAGGTGCTGCTACGCGATCGTTGCGATAGAGGAAGACTTGATATGCTGCGATGTCGACAGGGAAGTCCACTGATCCGCGAAGGGACAGACGAAAGGTAAGTCACGGGGATCCCTGGTCTAAGGGGATATGCCGGACACTCACTTAAGAGGGGGAACCTCTTAGTATAGACGAGTAGATGGTGGTGGTATTTGAAGAAGACCAAGATGTCGTTCTTGGTCTTCGCACTAGTCTACTTATACAGTTACGCGCGGGCTTTGAAGCGCCGCTTGAATACTAACTAGCCAATAGCGTAAGTACCGTGAACCCTAGTACAGCTATCCTAGTTATGAGTCACTACGAGTCATCCGAGATCCGATCCGTTATCGTACAATCACATGTGCCGGAGCTTACCCGGCTGACTGATCCTACAAGTCCATGACGATATTCCGCTGACGGCGATGTCATAGTCGACGCGTCAGTGTCCACTTCCCGGCCCGAGGCGCCGATCGATCCGAAACGTAACAGTTTAAGTAGGCAAGGACATATTTGCTTAGGCGTAAATGCTGAGGTGAGGGATTGGAAGCGAATTGACTAAGGCGCGCAACAGCGAAGGATATATCAGGTCTGCTTCCAACCTGCGCATATAGCAGGGACCTGATTATCTGTTGATACTTCTTAATCTCAGAAGTAGAGGCCTGATCATCAAATTTGATCAAGTGTGCCTCGGCGCCAGAGGGAAGAGGGGTATATACTGGGTTGGAATCTAACATTCCAAATCGTTCAACCACGTCGCGGATGTAATCTGATTGGTTGATCTCCATGGTGCGATTTGCACGATCTCTGGTGATGTTGACACCGAGATAGGACTGGATTTCACCAAGATCAGTCATCTCGTATCGGTTAGATAGAGAGACTTTCAGATCATTGATCTTTGATAGGGAGCTCCCAAGTATAGTGATGTCATCTACATATAAGATCACAAATAGTGTGTCACCCTCCTCTTGAAGATGATACACATATACTCCTGCATCAGAGTATGTCCGCGTGAAGCCTAGGTCACAAAGGACCCCATGGAATTGCACGTTCCATGCGTGGGAAGCTTGTTTCAGGCCATAAAGGGCCTTCTGTAACCGGCACACAAGGTGCTCGGAGCCAGCTGTGACGAAACCGACAGGTTGCTCCATGTAGATTTCTTCCTCCAGTTCCCCATGAAGGAATGCCGATTTGACATCCATCTGGTGAATATGCCAGTCTTCAAGCGTAGCCAACGCGAGAAGGAGTCGTAAAGACTCGAAGCGGGCGACTGGGGAGAAAGTTTCGTCAAAGTCCACCCCCTCTAGTTGGGTGAACCCTTTTGCCACTAGCCTAGCACGAAAGCATCCATCTGCTTTCTTTTTAAACACCCATTTGCATTTGACCACCTTCCTTCCAGCAGGAAGGGGTTCTAGTTTCCAGACATCAAGCTTGTCGAGAGCATCCAGTTCATATTGGCATGCTTCAAGCCAATCGGCAGCTTGATCAGACTCCATGGCCTGCTTAAAAGTCTGAGGGTCCCTGTAGCCAGGTACCTCTGCCACATTAAGTAGGTCCATCATTCCCAGCCTACTGCTTCCTTGCACGAATTCATCGTCCTCTTGGAGATAGCAAGGATTCGTGAATCGTACCCTGGTGCTCCGCCTTGGTCGAGCAGGCAAGACTGGCTGAGTATTTCTTGGAGATCTGGGAGTAGATCTGGGAGGAGATACTTCCCTATTGAAGTTAGGGGCCAGTATAGGAGCGACCACTGCAGCACGCCTCGTGGAGCGAGTGCGAGTGCGGGTGGGTGCAGTATTTGTAGGGGGAGGAGCTTGGGAAGGGGGAGTGTGATATATTGTCTGGTCTGCCGCAGCAGGTGAGGTGTTGGGGGGTGTGCTAGGCTGTTGTTGAGGTTCTGCGGGCACCTGAATAGGTGGGAGTACAAAGACTGGTGTAGGTGCCGCAGGGGCAACAGCTGGTGTAGGCGGGCTAGGCACTACAAAGAAGATCTCACCACCGGCAGCGCCTCTTTCGAGTTCACCAGACACAGGAGGGGAAAGAATTTGAGAGTGACGAGCCAGGTCACTCAGGGATGGGAAAGTGCTTTCGTCAAATGTAACATCTCATGAAGAGACGAAGCACCGGCTATGTCTATCCCAGAGTTTGTAACCTTTTGATAGGGGTTCATAGCCCACAAACACGGCTTCCTTTGCTTTAGGATCTAATTTGCGCTGGTTGTGTTCAGGTACATGACAGTAGGCTTTGCAGCCGAATACTCTAAAGTAAGAGACATCTGGAACTGTACCATCCCAGAGCTCCAGCGGAGTTTTCCACTGATTAGAATGAGTGGGAGTGCGATTGTAGATTTGCACAGCAGTTTGAACTGCTTGTTCCCAAAAGCCAAGGCTAAGGCCTGCATGATGAAGCATGCTAGTGCCTTTTTCCATAACCGTACGGTTAAAACGCTCGGCTCTCCCATTCTGTTGTGGAGAGTGAGGCATTGTAAGAGTATGCTCAATTCCAGCTTCCAAAAGTATGCGCTTTAAGTCATTATTGACGTATTCGCCACCACAGTCTGAGTGTAGGGTTTTAATGGGCTTGTTTAGTTGTTTTTCAGCCCATGCCTTGTAGTGTAGAAAGGCTTCCTTAAACTGGTCCTTTGATTTCATGAAGACAACAACTGCTGCTTTGGAGAAGTCATCTATGAACGTGGCGAAGTACTTGTTTCCTTGTATGGATAGGCTCTGCATGGGGCCTACAAGGTCACTATGAACAACTTCAAGAGGTTCTTGTTCGCGCTTTGAGGAAGGTGGAAAGGGTAGACGTGTTGATTTGCCAGTTTCACAGCCATGGCACAACTTATCGTCTACTGGTGAGTTATTTATATGGAGTCCTTTTACAGACTCCTGAGCATATCTTTTAAGCGCATCTTTGGACATATGTCCCATGTGCTGATGCCAGACATCAAGGCTAGCAGATGCAGGTGCTCGGACTGAGTTCATATGTTGTCCGTCAAGCCAATATAGACCTGAAGCCTTGTGTCCTTCTGCTATGGTCTCTCCATTAAATCTTATAGCAAAAGATGTTGAGTCAAAACTGATGATGGCGCCTTTTTGTGTTAGGGCAGGCGTGGATAGTATACGTGAGTGTGTATTGGGGAGGTGTAGCACATTTGATATTTTGAGGTCATAGCCTCTGTTGGTACGGATTGTAACCGTACCGGTGCCAACGCTCTTGAGTAGAGAGTTGTCACCTAGAAGCACTTCTACTCCTTCGTGAGGTGTATAGGAGTCATAGTCTTCAAGGTGTGGTGTGAAATGTGCTGATGCTCCACTATCCATCATCCATCTTGATGCTATCTGAGAATGATTTGCACTCATCATGTAAAGGGAGACCTGAGGTACCTCATGTACCTCTTCTATTTTGCCAGAGCCGTTAACTATGGTAAATAATCGACTCTTTGGTACAGGTATGCTATTGGCCGCAGCAAACCTATTTCCCGGAAGTGAGTCCGGGGCCTCAGTCATTGTATTTTGGGCAGCTTTCCCTCGCTGCCCAGCCCTCCCTTTCTTGGCGTTCTCCTGGTCCCGTTTGAGTTTATAGCAGTCTGGCTTTTTATGGCCAGGCTTTTTGCAGTAGTGGCAGATTATGTCTGGAGACACAGAGCTGCCCGATGCCTGCGACACATGATTGTGCGGAGGCGAATTTTTCTTGATGGGGGCTATCTTATTGTAGGATGCTGGGGGACCAGCAATACGGGATTCCTCATTGATGAACCTGTTAATTAGGTCCTGAGGTTGTAGGTTGGCAGGGGGGCCAGAGGCAAGGATGGTGCCTGCTATGGTGCTGTAGGAGGGGGGTAGCGCGTCTAAAAGTATGAAGGACATTTGCATGTCCGAGACGGGCATCCCTTGCTCCACAAGGGTGTTCCTCACGTCCAGCATTTTCTGGAGTTGAGGTTGGAAGGGGCTACCTTCCTGAAGCTTGGTGTTGGCCAAGCCCACCCATAGACTGAAGGTGGCCATGGAGCCGACCTGTCCATAGAGGTGATCCAGATGCATGAATTTATCATGGACGCTTGGAAACAGCGCCTCTGATACAATGCCAGAGAGGACCTCCGAGGTGACTGAGAGATATAGGAGGCCTGTGATGACCTCCTCCTGTTTTTCCCATAGGGCCAAAATGGCCAACCCTTTGTCAGTGGGTCCAACGGGGGCACCAACAACACCTGCAGCTGGAGCGGGATGGTGGGGGACATGGGCTGGGTTGGAGTGAGTGAGGTGCCTCCTCACTCCATTCATCAGCATGAGCGACGTGAACGTTGCTCCCCATGTCTGCCAGTTTGTCCTGTCCAGCTTTGAAAGGACGAGGGTAGGTGGGAAAGAGAGGTGGAAAGAGGGTGAAGCCATTTGAGATGTTTATAAAATCTGGTTCCGAGGAGCAGTCAGAACCAGCCCAGATCTTGTTTAGGGAAAGTAGAGGTCCAGCCATAAGAGCGCTATAACTCCATAACACAGTAAAGTGTCATGCCTCAAGTTTGTGCGACTTGGAGTATACTATAGTAGTGGATTCATTATTATGATGGCTGCCTCATACTGAGATCTCCTAGGCCCAGAAGGCTAGCAGTCATGTCGTACGGCTTTGTCAGGGTCTAGCAAGAAGGGCACATAGGAGCATTGTCCGGCAAAGGACGCTTCAAGGCCATCTCTAACCTTTACAGCTATGTAGACTGGGGCTACTAAAGACAAACAGTAGAGGGTAGTACCCTAGAGAGGAGCCAACAGCGAATTCCAGAGACAATGATAGGGATCAACTCCCATAACAATTGTGACTGTCGTCTGTGGAGTCTCTAGAACAGACCATTAAGGGTCTTGGTACTAAGCAACTAGACTAGTGATACATGCCATGCAGCGAATCCTGCACAAAGGGAGCGAATACTTCTCCTGGCAGAGGTCTAGTCATAGCTACTATGTAAATACCATTATAGTATAGTAGCGTCTCCTAGTTGTGTCAGAGGGAAGGACTTCTGGGTTTGACTATTGACCAGGCCTTCACACCCCTTAAGGTGACCCAGGTATTAACCGAGTATCACCCAACCATTAAAGAGGCCTATAGCCGCAAGGGTCTTCCCCTTTTGGCCTATGAAAGCACTTCCGGACGAAGACCAGGTATAGAAAATATAGTAGGGTAGTGCGCACAGAGGAATTTAAGGTCATAAAGACCTTTCATGAGAACCTCCTTAGGAGGCTAGCCAGAATGGCACATGACAGAGTCATGGTGGACGAGAAAGGATGTGTCGATTGTAAATGGAAGAGGATGCTCACTGAGGATGTGGGTGACAACAAAAAAGGAATGTGGTCGGCTGAAGTGGGCAGAGTGACACAAGTAGATCTGTAGGTATGACACAAGTTAGTTATTAGGCGTCAGGGCCCATAACCTGTTGAAGCACAGAACTAACAAGCGAGGTTAATAGCAAGGAGCTAGAGACAAGTAACTTCAGAGGGTGAAGGAACTCTATAGCAATACTACTACACACCTAGAGACAAGTACTAAGACGTCTGTGAGTAAAAGGTAGTGTAGAGTAAAGGAGAAGGGACTTACACTTCAGAGGGTGAAGGAACTCTGAAGTGTAGAGGCGAAATCAGCAGTCCTTATATACAGGACGCTTAGCTAAGAATGGTCTGTGCGCACAGGTGATCCAAACACAATACAGGTGGTCTGTGCGCTAGAGGGAGAAATGCCATTGGAGGGCAGAGAACAATGGCTGCCTAAAGCAGACAATACTGGTATCTTAACAATGGAGAACAATAGGAGTCATATATGACTATGACAAATAAAGATAAACAAAAGCGGTCCGTAAGAGTCCAGCCAAGTCCAAGTTAGTCCATAAGGGACAGATACCGTATTTAGTATATGGGATGACTCAATCATATCCCACGAGACATGTGACTTAATTCAGTCACGTCTCAACAGAACAAAGACATAAGCCATACGTCTTCAACATCGGGGATAAGGTCTGGCTGCAAGCTAAACTAATAAAGATACACCAGCAGTCGTCCAAACTGGGCCCTAAGCAATTAGGCCCATTTGAAGTCACTGAAGTCAAAAGTGATGTCGACTACAAGCTTTGTTACGATTCTCGTCTCTCTGTACGATAGGTCTTATCTGCTTATCTGTCCGGTCTCGCATTCACGTGTACACTTACCTACGTTCCGCTTCGATTCGACCTCCGACTCTTATCTCGCACCAACCCCATGACCATAGGGAAGCCAGGGCTGTGACTTCTAGAGTCCACTGACGTCATCTGAGCCCCGCGTGCCCCTGCGGGATTCCCTTGTACTATTCATGGACCTCCCTTTCACATTTCCTCATTAGCTCGCTGGGGCCAGTACCTCAGGATTGCGTCATATGTTTGTACCTCGCAAACATCCTGTAGTAGTATATAAGTCATGCCCTACCTAGCTTGTACGGTAGACTTGACTTCTTGTGTAATACCACAATCGTCTTTGCCTCACGAACGACTTTGACTCGCCCTTGCACTTGAGTCCCTCTTCGCTCGCCTTTTCGCTTGAGCCTCGAACTTCCGCTAATATCCTTGTGTCCCTGGGAGACCAAGTGATACTTGTTCATCACCGAACTGAACCTTAACCGGTTCGCGCCTAGCCGATCCCGTTGACTTATCGAAGTACACGTCGTACTTAACGCCCCTGTGGTGGCGTTACAAGCTTGCACTCCCCCCTGCATTACGGATCCATGATGTATTTCATGTAGACCGCCTCTCCCCTTATAAGGGAAACAAAGTTAACGGGCTTACGCCACCTCCACCCGAACCTATTACAGTCGAAGGGGAAGAAGAGTACGAAGTTGACCACTTAAGAGATTCCAAGCTCTTTGGTTGTACTCTTAAGTACCTAGTTCGCTGGAAAGGCTACGGAGAGGGCGAGGACACTTGGGAGCCAGCCAAGAATCTAGCACACACCCCGGACAAAGTCAAGGAGTTCCACTCCTCTAACCTGGGCGCACCTAGAAAAATAGCTGCTCTCATTTACGCGTCCTTGCCTTGGCAAGCATCTCATATGTACACAAAGGCCAACGCGGACATCGACCCTTAAGAAGGGGGGTGATGTCATGGACGCGTATATTATTTTCCTATTTTTCTGTATCTATACAGAATTATTAGAGGAAGATATAAAGGGCCGAAGTACGAGACTTTGTTAGCCACGTGTTGCCACCACGTGCAACCTCAAGCACGTGACCCTGGGATAGTTGCACCCTTAACAGGACAACCCAATCCGGTCACACTTTCATTTACTTACGGACTCACATGATTGGTAGATAAGGAAGGAACCTTCTAGACAGTTCTAGACCATGCTTAGTAGTTTACGCTTACACACTGTATTAGGTTTTACTCAGCAAGATAAGGCATTGCGTCAGCGCTATGACAAGTGCATCAGTCAGCACAATAGATAGCACTATTAATAGACACGACGCGTCAGCCTCTGAGTCATGGAGTCTTACAGTACACTTAGTAATAGTGTTTAGACTCAGTTCAAAGCTCAGCATATGTAGCGTATATAAACCCCTCTGTAGCATCCTGAGTGGAACCAACTTGTCCTCTTGGTTCTCCACTCAGCGTACCACAGCGTGACCTTGATAACTTGAGTTCTTGCATAAAGACTCTAAGTCGTTGTCCCTCCGCTGTGACTGTACGTTAGCACATGATTTATCTCCGCACTCAGCTTGGGTGTGCTCACCTGACGGTTCACTTCTAGTTCACACTTGAGCTTAGTGTAGTGAGGTGTCATACCGCTACAGTTTATCTTGGTCTTCTGGATACTCTACTTATACATTTACGGAGATGCTTTAAAGCTCCCCTTCAATCTGAGACGACTAGTAGCATAAATAGCTCAAACCCTATTACAACTACTACTTGGAATGAGTCATAGTATCTAACGTGTGATACTACGACTGCTGACTGATGTGTTAAGTCCATGACACATTACTACTTACTAAGGGGTCAAGTCCATATAGTAAGAGTCCACTTCGCCGATCGTGACATTCGCGATATACCACCAACTGGTTACATTTCACCTGAGGCAATGGTCACATCTTTGGCCACATTGCCCAGGTTGGGTTGCTTTACCATCGGATTCTGATCGGTGGCCACCTCCCGCCCTGATTGAATACACCCGCCTCCCATAACGCAGACTGTCCTTCCTGCTCTCACCTTCTTTGAATTCTGTGGTGCTAGCAAGTATCTGGAGGACCTTGTCAGCCAAATTGACAGCCCTCAACTAAACCAGATCTCCATAGATTATCTCCAGCTTGTTGACTATCAGGTTACGCAACTTTCCAAGTTCATTGATCGCTCAGTCAGCCCCAAGGCATCAGCAATTTGACATAAAAGTTTTTGCTGGTTTCACAACCCTAAAAACCACTAAAAACCATATAAAACAGTGAAAACTATGTCTATTCTGAGACTTGGTGACCCAAGTCCAATTTCACAGAAACCCAAAATTTCAACAAGCATGAGAATGGTATGGCCTTATCCTTTTCTGGAATAGTAAGGGGTCTGTCAAGAAAAATATAATCAATGGCAAATAAATAACACGGCAAATTAGCATGAAACACTAGTGAAGTAAATAGGCCCCCAACCCCCAGGTTTCCAGGAACCCGGAATACAGCAAAAAACGTCAATAACAGCCGAAACACAGGAAACTTTTCTGTCAAAATCCTGATGAAGTTAACCCTACCCAGGCGCGCGAATCTCCAGTTTTACAATCCTTCCATCACCTTCACCATGTATCCGCATGTAAATCCATTTCGGCACCCTTCTGACGCTCTCGTCTCATTGGAAGGGTTTAACTGGCACGTTTTGGACATAGCTCAGTTTCTCAGCCATTCTTCCACCCTCACTAATGTGGTCCATCTCAATATCCAGTCCCCGCTTGCGGTACCAAATTACCGAGTAGAGGATATAGGTGATGTTGATTGACTCCACCTCCTCCACCAATTCTCCACTGCATGGACGCTGAGTTTACGTTTCGAGCCTGCGGTGCACGTTCCTCTTGCACTGGCAGACCTCCCGGAGGAGCTGGTCGCTGAAGTGTTGCCATCCCTTGATTTTATTTACATGGAGATCCGGCCGGCATCATCCATTGAGAAGTATATTGCTGCCCGCAAGCTCTCTGGTTGTCCTGTAACTGTCGTCGTCAGAAATGGAGTTTGATGAAAGACTGAAGTCCTACGCGCACACCTGCGATTAAAATAACCGGCTACCCTATGGCCTGGTGTTTTGCAGTCTGCTCTAATTATCCCTCCGTCCCATAGGAGACAATTATGCTCACAGGCGAATATATATTTATTGTGTTTTGTCACAATTTGTTCATAGGAATATTGCAACGGAATTATGATGGGCTTTGGTCTTCGCGTAAGGAGCTTGATCTGCCGTTAATCACAGCACGGCGCAACTGGGTTCTACACCTGAATGTTCAGCAAGTGTACGCAAGAACTACGATACTAGGTTCCCGATACCATAAAGAGGCACTGAATGGAAAATACACTTTTACTATTGACAAAATTTAGGCATAGCCAATGACAAAAGGTATTTTTTATCCACAATTTTTCATACATAAAATGTTGATAAGGTAACTAAATATTGTCAATGCAATTTCAAAGCACAATATGTAGACAATATAATTTTCCTTTTCCATGATATTGTCAGAATATTATTGAGGCTATATTATGTATCTTGTAAAAATATTTTACATGATAATATCTTTATAAAATGCAACAGTGGCTCAGTTCAGAGGGTTCAGGCAAGGTTCAGGGTTCAACCACAAAAATATTTTATCAAGATATTACAATGTGAAATATTTCAACAAGATACATAGTATAACCTCTATAATATTCTGACAATATTATGGAAAAGGAAAATTATATTGTCTACATATTGTGCTTTGAAATTGCATTGACAATATTTAGTTACCTTATCAACATTTTATGTATGAAAAATTGTGGATAAAAAATACCTTTTGTTATTGGATATGTCTAAATTTTGTCAATGGTAAAAGTGTATTTTCCATCCAGTGAGGAGATGAAGTGCTAATAGACCCAGAGCCATGCTCGGAGTGCCCTTCACCTGCACTTGGTCGTGCTATTGCTTGCTGCTCGACGATCGAAAGTGTGATCCGAGCTGTGCCCTGGCATGCCATAGATCAAACCTAGTAGAACATGTAAGAGAGGGAGACGACAAGAAAAATGCATCCATCATGGATACTACAGTAGATCTAATTGAAGGCCGCCCTCGGATTCGCAATTCGTGGAGAGTCTGGCAAACCTTGTTTTCGCATTACGACTTCGGCCTTCAATCGCACTTGCTCTACTCCGTGCCTCCATAATCAAGTCCATATCTCCCGACCTCTCGCAACCCATCTTTCTCAAGGGGTATTGAACTTGAATCAGTCCCTGGTTGATGACGCCAAGTATGATGCCGCCGCCAAGCCATACTAGTATAGAGCAGCAGACATGCACCGTGACCCACAATTCAGAGGCAAGATATCGAATGTCAGATGCTCATTGCAACCACGAGATTAGGAGAGGCGAGGCGATTCTGGTTCTGAGTAACCTGGCCCGTTGCCCACACCACCCATCATGATGTCGGACGCCAATGACCAGCCTGATTCAATTATTTCCCACAGTCATCGGTCGTGTCAACACTACTGTATTATATCATCGATTACTACTGACACGAGGCAAATACACCTACTCCCGCTACACTACATTCCGCAACAGCTACTACGACTCATTGGGCTGGTACTACTGTACGACTCGGAGCTTAGTCATTACCCGCATGGGTACTGAACTGTTTTTCTCGGTCTGTTCGCCCAGGTGTGTCCGGTGCCTAGTACTAAGTTACTGAGTACTCACTGTTGGTCCTCAATTAGCGTTCGTCCGCTCTCCCCACCGGGTGACTCGTCTTCTGGTGACACTTCACATACAAGAGATACTGCTCAAGGTGATTGTGAGAAACAACAGAACGGGAGCACTGAAGGTGTGTCCTTTAGCACCCCCGTGCTGACTGCAACGAGAACTGAGTTTGTGTGGTACAGGCAGGAGACATTCAACGACAATTGGCATGCTCCCAGACAATGTCTTACTTGAAATATTCGATTTCTATCGAAAAGATCACAAATATACCCTCGACCCCGTGTGGAAATGGAACATACTTGTGCACGTATGTCAAACCTGGCGACAAATCGTCTTTGCGTCGCCACGCCGTCTTGACCTCAAAATTCTTTGCACATACGGAACTCCTGTCAGGAAGAATCTGGGTATCTGGCCGGCCTTTCCTATCATTATTTGGTACAACGATCGCAGGGCCGCCGTTTCGCCTAACGATGAAGACAACATCATTTCTGCACTCGAGCACCGCGATCGCGTATGTGGTATCGAGCTTCGCCCCGGCGTACAGTGGATCTCGCGGTCGGAGAAGTTTGACACAGCTTGGCTGGAGCCATTTCCGGTACTGACGCATCTCTATATTGAATCCGAGTCGCGGTCACGGTATGAAGATCTACCTCCTGTACTTCCCGTCAATTTCTTGGGAGGATCTGCGCCACACTTACAGGTCATCACATTAATCGGCATTCCTTATCCAGCATTGCCAAGGCTTCTTTTGTCGGCCAGTGACCTCTTCTCCCTCGATCTTTTCGATATACCCCCAACTGGTTACGTTTCACCTGAAGCAATGGTCGCATCTTTGGCCACATTGCCTAGGCTGGATTGCTTTACCATCGAATTCCGACCAGCGACCACCTCCCGCCCTGATTGAATACACCCGCCTCCCGTAACGCGGACTATCCTTCCCGCTCTCACCTCCTTTCAATTCCGGGGTGCTAGCGAGTATCTGGAGGACTTCGTTGGCCGAATCGACAGCCCTCAGCTAAACCAGATCTCCATACATTATCTCCGGCTTGTTGACTATCAGGTTACGCAACTCTCCAAGTTCATCGATCGCTCAATCGGCTCTAAGCTAACCCTACCCAGGCGTGCGGATCTTCTGTTTTACGATCACACCGTCTCTATCGCCGTGTATCCACATTCGCGTGTAAATCCATATCCGCGCCGTTCTGACCCTCTCGTCTCATTCGAAGGGTTTGACTGGCACGTTTTGGACATAGCCCAGTTTCTCAGCCATTTTCCCACCCTCACTAATGTGGTCCATCTCAATCTCGAGTCCGACCTTGCGGTACTAAATCCCTGAATAGAGGATATGAATGATGTTGATTGGCTCCACCTCCTCCACCGATTCTCCACCGCACGAACGCTGCGTTTATGTTTCGAGCCCGAGGTGCACGTTCCTCTTGCACTGGAAGACATCCCAGAGGAGCTGGTCGCCGAAGTGTTACCGTCCCTTGATTTGATTTACATGGAGAACCAGCCGGCATCATCCATCAGGAAGTTCATTGCCGCCCGCAAGCTCTCTGGTTGTCCTGTAACTGTCGCTTGAACCGTCGTCTTCAGAGGAATGGAGTTCTATGAAAGACTCAACTCCTACGCCGGCAAATAAAACAACCGACTACCCTATGGTGTTTTGCAATTTGCTCTAATCATTCTAGGCCTTCCGTCCGATTGAGGAGACAATTATGCCCACAGGCGAATATATTTATTGCGTTTGTCACAATATGTTCGTACGAGTATTGCAACGGAATTGTGATGGGCCTTGGGTTAATCAACTTCTCAATTTGATTCATATTTTCAGAAAACCCAGTCAAACGTGTGAGAGAGGAAGACGAGAAGAAAATACATAATGACCACGTTTGTGGAGACAGACTTTTCATTCATTATACGACTTTGACGTTCAATCGTACACTATGTCCTCATATCTCCGATCTCTCTCACGACAAACGAATCAGTTCTCAACGATAGACCACGGCGTAGTGTTGTCGTCAAAGTTCGCTCCGAACCTGGTACTGCCCGAACCTGCCATGACCGAACTGAACCCCACTTTTGGGTCCAGGTTCGACTGCTTCTCCGAACCGGTCTGTGGTTCATGATGCCCATGTAAGTGCCCGTGCGGTCGTCGTGAACGTGTGCGGGCATGTGCCATTCAACTTATGTTCGCTAGCTTGGTAACGACGATATCTGCGCCGCCCTAATAGAAGACGTGATGTGGCAAGTACCGCAGTCATGGAAGTTGGAACTTTATCCGTGACCCTATCTATCAACGTCAGGCCCCACGGTGTCCTAAAGTGTGTCGATTTGTTCTGGACGGTAAAGAAATCGTCGTAGAAATTTACAACCAAAAGACGTCTCCATGTACTAGAGTACCAGCCAAGTGACCTGTGTTCGTTCGTGATTACCGTCCCCTAGTCTGGCTGGTCAATTGCATGTACGAATTACACATGGGCGCCTCAAGGGCCTATGTAAAGAGGGAGCAAATGGGGTTAAGGAGATATAACACGACATAGACAGCACACGAACAAGAGACAGCCACAATAAATAACTAGAGGACAAAGGTAGGCTCGCGGTGCTAGTATGGTCTATATCTATGAGCAGCAGCCCGGGCCCGTCGCCGCAGCTGGCTGGTTGACCCTGACAGAATCGGGCGCGGCGGTGGGGGGTGCACCAGCGGCGTCTGCCTGCGAGTCAATGAGGCGCGCCTTGATGTCACTGGACAAAGTTCGATAAATGGAAAGAGAAGGGGCCAAAAAGAAGATGACACACCGCGCCAGGGTGAAGAACGCCTCTTCGACGCCTTCGTTGATCTTTGCGGACGTCTCGATGAACTTGACACCGAGCTCTTCCGCGAGCTCGCGGCCCTGGTCCTCCGAAACGGCCCTCTTGTCCGTCCAGTCGGATTTGTTACCTATGAGGATCTTGTTCACGCCCTCCGAGGCATGCTGCTCGATGTTCGCGTGCCAGGTACGAATGTCTACGCAAAATGATCGGTCGCACAGGGAATGGGGGTAGTGAGTAAGAGGCATACTGTTGAAAGACCGCTCATCGGTGACGTCGTACACGAGCAAAATACCCATGGCGCCGCGGTAGTACGCGGTGGTGATCGTCCGGAAGCGTTCTTGGCCGGCAGTGTCCCACTGTGCCATAAATGAACCGATGCTGAAAGGAAACAGAAAAAGGGTGCGTACAATTTGGAGTTTTATCCGCTTGCCGTCGAGTTCGATGGTACGGATCTTGAAGTCAATGCCGATCGTGGTAATGAAGGAAGGTGTCCATGCGTCGTCGCAGAACCTAAGCAGCAAACAGGATTTTCCAACGCCTTTTTGACTGGGTTAAAGATTGCAGAAACTAGGACGATAAAACGTACCCGAGTCTCCGATGAGCAAGAGCTAGCTCCTACTTGTCAGGTATTTCTCAGGTTGGGCCGCTAGAGGATGCGTACCTTGATGAGGAAGTCATAATGGGGAGGCGGCATGGCGCAGGAAAGTGAAAGCTAGGCGACGAGAGATGAAAGTGGGACGTTTGAGAGGGTCAAGGTGAAAGGTGTGGACCGACTCGGTGAAGGTTAATGGGGTTATGTAATATCTATTTCCTCGGAACTCTACTCAGGCTCGCGATGACCATAGACATCGAGCCATCCCGTTCCCAAAAAATGGCCGACAAGAAGCGCAAAGACAGGACCGCTGAGGCCACTGGTGACCCTGAGGATGCAGTCGATGAAAGAGAAGAGCGAAAAAAGCGGCGCAAGAAGGAAAAAAAGAGAGAGAAAGAGGGTGCTATCGATGGTGCACTCTCATTCTCGCTTTTATTTTGTAGCTAGCTGACACGCACGGTATAAGATGCCAATATAGATGAAGTTGTACATGTGAAGAAAAGAAAGCACAAAAAAAGTGCAGCTATTGTACCGGAGGATGACTCCGAGCAGCCTGTCGTAGATGAGACAGGCACGTATCATGCTTCTCCACCCATCACACTAGATCTTAGACCCCAGGCAGTATCACCTAGAGAGCGTAAAGACAAGAAAAAGGACAAGAAGAGTAGAAAGGCAACCGTCGATTCCGACGTTGAAGAGTCTCGCAAGGGAAAAAAGGAAAAGCGTAGGCGTGACCGTATAGATGCTGTTCCTCCCTCAACGTCTTCGCCCAAAAAACAATGCACAACCCTCTCACCCTCTGAAGCGCAAGCTTACCTCACGAAGCACGGCGTCAGCGTCCACCCCACACCTGACGCTCCCAGCCTGTATCCTATCACATCCTTTGATGCCCTTCCCATTCCAGACCTCCTCCGCGGCGCATTTTCTACTTTCAACGAACCGACCCCCGTCCAGGCCTGTGCTTGGCCCCCCGCTCTCGCCGGAAAGGACGTTGTCGGTATCGCCGAGACAGGCAGCGGCAAGACATTTGCGTTCGGCATTCCCGCGCTCGCCCGGCTCCTCTCCTCCGGTAGCCCAGGGAAGGGCCCCCGCGCGCTCGTTCTTGCACCGACGCGCGAGCTCGCGCTTCAGACGCACGACGCACTCTCAGCGCTCAAGGCCGTGCAGTGCGCCGTTGCGTTTGGAGGCGTCGACAAGTCTCAGCAAGCGCGCAATATCAAGGGCGCGCAGGTGGTAGTCGGTACACCCGGACGCATCCTGGACCTCATAGGCGACGGCGGGCTCGTGCTTGGAGCGGTGGAGTACCTCGTGTTGGACGAAGCAGATCGCATGCTGGACAAGGGTTTCGAGAACGACATTCGTGCGATCATCGGGCATACGAAGCAGGGCGCCGCGCGCCAGACCCTGATGTGTACGTGTGGACACTTATTGTGGCGCTGCTGATATTGACATGTGTTGAGGTCAGTCAGCGCGACGTGGCCTGAAGCAGTCCGCCGGCTGGCGAGTTCTTTTTTGCGCGATCCGGTGCGGGTCACCGTGGGGAGCGAGGATTTGTCGGCTAACAGCCGCGTCGCACAAGGTGTGTGAGTCATCTGAGTTCTCTACGCAGCTCTAAATCGTCTCTCAGAAATTGAAGTATTTGATGACGAACGCGAAAAGGAGTAAGTGACTCGGTTTCTACGCCCGCGCAACCTGATTAAGCGTTCGCGGCAGCCAGCGCCTGCTCGCGCACCTGAGGAAACTCATGCCAAAGAAAAAGGGCGGCGATCTACCGGACCGGATCCTCGTGTTTGTGCTTTACAAGAAAGAGGCATCGCGCGTTGAGAATACATTGCGGAGGGCGGGATACGCAGTAGGTGCGCTGCATGGGGACATGACGCAGCCGGCACGGCTGGCCGCGTTGCAGCAATTTCGGGATGGCGCAACGAGGCTACTCGTTGCGACTGACGTGGCGGCACGTGGGCTAGACATACCCGATGTCGCTTGCGTGCTTAACTACAGCTTTCCGCTGACGGTTGAGGATTACATACACCGGATCGGCCGAACGGGTACGTAAGGTCTTTCCGGAGCCGAGCTGATACTGATGTGACGGATCAGGGCGAGGGGGTAAGGATGGACGAAGCATCACCTTCTTCACGGGGAGCAACCACGAACGGGGACTTGCGGGTGAGCTGGCGCGGGTTCTGAGAGAGGGTGGAGTGGACGTCGCACCGTTGTCGGACAAGTTTCCCATGGCGATCAAGAAGAAGACGCACGGTGTGTACGGTGCCTTCTTCCGGGAGGATGTAGACATGTCCGCGGTGCCAAAAAAGATTGTTTTTGAGGATTAGTAGTTTACCCGTCGAAACGAGCGATTGCACCCGCCGCTCCAAATGGTTAATAACACTTTCCAAGTTTATCGACATCGCAGACGACGGTGACGACGGTGCCGAGTCCTTGGCAAATCTCTACGACGGACAGCATCACTTATTGACACGACATCGGGGCAGTGTGCTATCGACTGTAATCGGGAAACACAGCTTTCGAAGCGTACGCCGACAGCCGACTCCATTAATATCGCTCTCTCTAGCAGTGACTACCTCGACGTTTGCACCTTGACCCGCTACATCGAACCGCAGTGGATATGATGGGCCTTTTCACCAAAGGCAGGCCGCGCGGGCCTTCCTCCGCCGATGATAAAGTGCCAGAGGACACGAATCCTGACGATACCTCCATCTTGTCCGTCCCCTCAACCCCATCTCTCTTCCGCATTACATGTCGACAACCGTGCTGACGATCAATTCCTCCAGAGACGAGGATGAGGGCTCCATCATCCTATCACTCATTTCACAACTCCGGTGCGTCCCTCCGTGCTCGCCCTCATCGACGACGACTGACGCACCGCTCCTCCGTCGTCGTCTCCCAGAGTCGGCATGGACCTCTCCAAAGTCACCTTCCCGACCTTCGTCCTCGAGCCCAGGAGTATGCTTGAGCGCATAACGGATTTCATGGCGCACCCGGATCTCATATTTGGGTGAGTCAATATCTGTCATCCGCGCGGCTGCAGCATGGTCACCTTACCCCCGTGCCTTGCTGCTCCGCTCCCCCCGACTTCTCATGCGTTTTTAATTTTGTTCCTATCTGCAGCGCCGAGCAGTGCGACGACCCTGAAGAGCGTTTTATCCGCGTGCTTCAGTACTATCTTGCGGGCTGGCACATCAAGCCCAAGGGCGTCAAGAAGCCGTGAGCCGCTCCCACACCTTGTTCCATCCATCCCTTCTCTCAACAACAACCAACAGATACAACCCCGTCCTAGGCGAGTTCTTCCGGTGCCGCTATGACTATCCGAACGACACGCAAGGGTTCTTCATCGCGGAACAAGGTGCGCCTTCCCGGCCCTACCCATTTTTGCGTATTTGGGCTTACATCTCTCCGACAGTATCGCACCATCCACCTATATCCGCCTTCTACTACGTTTCACCCGCGAACAAGGTCGCCATCGTCGGCGAGCTCCGACCAAAGTCCAAGTTCCTCGGCAACTCTGTCTCGACGCTGATGGAGGGCGAGAACCGCATAACGCTCATGGGCCGCCCGGAGGACGGAGGTGCGAGGGCGCGCGCCGTTTTTCTCCCTTCCGCACCGCTCAGCTGACTTGTCCACAGAATACGTGATCACGATGCCGAACATGTACGCGCGCGGCATCCTCTTCGGCAAGATGGTCATCGAGCTCGGCGACGCATGCACGGCCCGCAACGATGCGCACGACCTGCACGCCGACATCGAGTTCAAGACCAAGGGCTTCTTCTCCGGCACCTACAACGCCATCGCCGGGCGCGTCAAGCGCGGCACGACCGACCTCGGCGAGGTCAGCGGCAGATGGAGCGCGCTCATGGAGTTCAAGACAGCCAAGGCACGTCCCTCCCCTCCTCCTCCTTACGTAACACTCACCTTCCCCCCTCACAGACCGGGGAGAAGAGAGCGCTGTTCGACGTGCAGAAAAACGGCAGCGCTATCGCGCCCAAGTGGGTCGCGCCGGAGGACACACAGGAACCGTACGAGAGCCGCAGGCTCTGGCGGGACCTCACCCGCGCACTCCTCGCGAAGGACATGGACGCCGCCACCGCCGCCAAGGCGGCCGTCGAGAACGCGCAGCGCGAGATGCGCGCGTCCGGCGTCAAGCATGCGACGCGCTTCTTCGAGCTCCGCGATAACCGCTGGGCGCCCCGTATCCAGTGCGCACCCTCTTCCCCTTATTTTCCTCAACGCGTAATTTTAACATTGGGTGCAGGCTTCCGGAGGACCCGCAAGAGGCTACCGAGGCGGTACGGGCGTGGATATGGTCCGGCCCGTCCGAGGACAGCACAACGACGACCACCTGAATGCAACGACCCCTGCGCCCGAAACCCGGGTTCATATACTGAGGGGCGGTTTAGAGAGTTACTGTAATGGATAACACCGTCCAACCGCCCACTTGCTGCTCGCCATGAGCGTTTGCAGGCGTGTGTTGTATGTGTGTCCGTTGTTGTTGTATCACATCTCCAGTTATATTGTATAATGCAAATTCAATTTTTTGGAATTTCTCTCTCCGTTGTGTGTAAAAAAAGAAGACAGTCTTTAGGGTTTTCAGTTTTAAAAAAATTGTAAGTATTTGTATGTATGTGAGGGTATGCATATAAGACGGGGGGGTAATAATAGCCCACCGGTGGGGAATGATGCAACAAGTAACGATGACCCATATGGGAGGGAGAGTCAAACAAAAAAAAAAATAAAACGGTCAGTAAAGTGTAAAGTTGAGCATGTAATGGGGACCCAATGTGTCAAAGATATCGTACGAGATCCGAAGCAAATGTCGATTTAAATCCAGCACAGTTTTCTACTCATACCACCCGTCGTCTCCAAGCGTCGGCGCGACCGACACAACGCTAGGCGCAGGCGACGCCACGCGCCTCGCAGCATTCGCCGCCGCCGCCGGCGACCAATCATACCTCGACGCCGCCGCTGCAAACACCGACCGCCTTGGCGTGGCAGCGACGGCCTTCCTATTCAGCGGTGCGTGTATCGAGTCGTACACCGACGTCTGTGGCGGCGTGTCCGCGCGCCGGCCATTCGCGCTCGCTGCGGTGGGCGTGGCAGCGCGGCTGGGATACACCGTGCTGGTGCGCGAGTCTGGGCGCGGGGGCGACGACACGCTGGTGGTGCCCACGGGCGTCTTCCTAGACCGGGCCTGGAGCTGCGCGACGCGAGCCTCGAGCACGGCGACCTGCTCGCGCAGCGTGCTCTCGCGGTCCTAAGAAGAAGCAGACATTCAGGTGACGGGGTTGTGTGATGAACACGGCGCCGCACCTTTGCGAGACGCTCCTCGGCGTCCTTCTCGGCGAGCTGCATCCGCACGAGCCCATGCTCCGCCTCGAGCTGCGCAGCCCGGTCCTCCGCCTGCTCGCGCCCCACATGCGCGTCCTCGATCTCCACCTCGTACTCGTTCGCGCGCTGCTCCCATTCGTCCGCACGCTGCTGCGCCTGCGCGAGGCCCGCGCGTGCCGTGCTCGCCGCGCGCTCGCTGTTCGCGAGGCGCGTTTCCTGCTCCTTGTACCGCCGCTGCAGGGCCGCGTGTTCGCTCTCGAGCACTTTCGTCGCGCGCCGCAGCTCCTTCAGCTCTGCTGGCTCGCTCGTCGTCTGTGCCTGCGCCTTGGAGACGAGCGCGGCGAGCTGCTCGAGCTGCTCGTTCGCGCGCCGGAGGTCCTCCCAGTGGCTCTGCTGTAATACGAGCGCGTCGTTCTCCTTCCGTAGCATAGCGAGCGCTTCCACGGCCGCGTCTTTATCGCGCGACGCGAAACCAGCCTGCACCTCTAGGGTGTGCACCTTTGGAGAACTGTGAGCAAGCCTGATACGCGCGAAGGGGGACGAAGAAACTCACCTCGGACACAAGGGCCTGTTTGTCTGCATTCAACTCGCGGTTCAGCTTCTCCAGCTCAAGCAGGCGTTCCTGTTGGCTCTCAATCGTCACATCGGACGTCTTGAGCCGCGCCAACGACTGCGAGAGCGCCTCCTCGAGCTCCGTAGTGCGCGCCTGCGAAGTGGCAGCGTCCGTCGCACGCAACAGCATGAGCGCCTGTATCTCGTCCACCTTGATGCGCAACTGGTTGCGGTCCGCCTCTGCCGAGGAGATCCGCTCCAACATGATGTCGTTCTCTGCGCGCGCGGCGCCGTGCTGCGCCCGCGCCTTGGCCAGCTGTACCTGCAGATCCGAATTCGTCGCCATCATGTTCCGCACCTCCTCAAAGTCGGCTTTCGTGACGGTGTGGGAGAGGAGCTCGGCGTGCGCGAGCTGCGCGGCCTTGATGGAGGCGGCCATGCTGTCGGGGAGGGCCATGAGACGGGAGAGGACGTCTTGATGCAGTGCGAGAAGCTCGGAAGCCTTGTCTTGCAGTGCCTGTTGACCGGTCGACAAATTCTCGACGGTCGAGCCGATGCGAAGGAAATCTTCTGGGGATGGAAGTCCAGGACCCGTTGAAATGTGATCGGCCAGCATGGTCCGCAGAGGCTCCGTCGCGCCGGCCAGCAGCTCCGGTATGGTAGATAGGAGGTCCGAAGCATTGTGGCTAGCAGCGGCCGCCAAGTCGCGTGTTTGCAGAGACAGAGCCTCCTGGCCTTTCGATAGCTCCGCCACGCGCGAGACGACCTCATTCACGGGCTCCAAAACGTGGTCGAACCCGTCCACGAGCTTGCTCTGCAGACCATCCAGCACCCGGTCGCGCGTAGCGAGGCGCGAGTCCAGTCGTTCGACAACAAGGCCAGACACCTGTTCTTTCATCTCGTGCGGGTCCAGCGGTGCGACGATCCGCCGTATCTCCGCCGCCACTTGCGCCACGACGGCAGGTACGTCGAAATTGCTGCCAGCAGGGGGGAATATCTGCGGCAGCATGGGTACGAGCCTGTCCACGATGAGGCCTGCCGTTTCTCGCTTGTCCGAGGCGAGGTCGATGAGTTGCGAAATGTGGGGCTTCACCGCCTGGGACAGTTGCTCCGTCAATACGTCATAGTCTATTGGCTCGGCGCGTGTAGCGGCAATATGGGGCACGAGCCCGGCGCGCAGGTCGCGCACGAGGGCCTCGTGGTCCATCGTCGTCGTCGCTTGCGGTGGTGGTGGTGGGAGTGGGGTACGTGTTCGGATGCGCTCGAGCGCGTCTAAGCGCTCCGAGATGGGCGTGATTGCATCAACGACGGTGTTGCGTGTGCGAGCGTGATATTCCTCCAGCATCGCCTCCGTGCCGCCACCGTTGATTGGCGTCACTTCTGCAGACTGCAGCGCTTCGACGCGGCGCAAGATACGATCGAGGTCCTGCTGGATTACCGCCCGTGCTTCCGCGTGGCCCTGCTCGACAATATCCCTCACAAGCTGGAAGTCGAGCTCCCCGCGAGCGTCCATCTGGCTATCGTCCAGACCACGCGCGGCAGACACTTGCAGCTGCGCACGGAACAGAGACACGACCCCATTGATAGCCGCCTCCGTCGACGTCGAGCCGGCCGCGCCGTTGGCACCAGCCTCCAATCGCAGCGCACGCACCTCCTCGCGGAAATCGTCCAGCTTGCTCTCTAGGAGGGCCTCGAGGCGCTCCTCGTACTGCTGCAACTCGAGCCTGCGCGAGATATCCTGCGGGTTGTCCGATGTGTCCGAGAACGACGAGCGGGCGCTGCTCATCATGGGGAGGGAAGCGCGGCGATCGCGCACCGGCGGAGGCGGCTCCTGCTGAGGGATGGGAACATCCCACCGGCCAGGATCGGTGACGAGCCTGCCGCGTGATGCCTTGTGAGAAATGGCAGGGACGTGCAGGTCGTCGAGTGATGGGCGGGATGCATGCTCGAAGATTTCGCGTGAGCTGAGACGGCTTTGCACAGTGCGGCGGGTCCGTGGTTCCTCGGCCTCTCCGGCGATGCTCGCGCTGTTACTGTGACCGTTGCTGCTGCCGTTGCCGTTCGCGAGCGCCTTGAATAGGCCTGCGGGGACCGTGTTCGTCGATACGGGGTGCTTAAAGTCAAGAGGAATCGGCGCGCGGCGCGCCTTCATCGACAACGGCATTGGCAACTCGTGCTCGTCGTCTACATCATTGCCCTCGATGTCTCCGTCTCCATCTTCGTCCGCGTCACCATCCCCACTGACAGGGCTCTCCGCCCGCAGCGCTGCCTCTTTGATCGCGCCAATGTCGATGCCACCCAAGCCTGGCAACGTAAACGGACGCGCAGCCGCGTTGAGTGCGCCTTGCCGCTGGGCAGGAGATGGTGGCGCGCTCTTACGTGCGGGTGACTCCTGCGGGAACTTGAACGACGTCATCACGACCCTACCATCTCCGCTTACGTCCGACGCAGCAACGGAACCCACCGAGCTGCACCGTTGGCGCTTCTCGCGACCCTGTTGGGCCCGTATCGGTCCTGCATCCTCGATGGCATGAGGTGGTGGCGAGGATCGCGGAGGTGGGGTCGAGGGTGGCTGTGGCTGTGGGAACTTGGGTACGTCCGGGGGTAGCGTGAACGTGAATACATTGGGTCTAAATTCTGGCGCACCGGCGTTGAGGGGCTTCCCAAGCGAGGGCCCACGGCTATGACCGAACGCCAAAGGGGGCTGGGAAACATGCGACACAGGTGCTTGCTGTTGCTGTTGCTGTGGTTGGGGGCCGAACGTTCCTGGAGAGAACGAACCCGAAAGCCGACCTGGGCCCCCAAAGACGAACGGTTTTGCATGTGGGTTGAGCATCTCGGTACGCTTAGGAATCGGCGCTTGGATTGGTAGGGAAATTGGTATCTGGTAAGGCGTCGGTACCAAGTTACTCGATGGTGCACGCGAATGTGCCCGGATAGAGTCGTGCATCGACAACCTCGACGAGGGGGGGCGGGAAGATGGGGGAAGGGGAAGGGCACGGGGGCGATCAAAGTTGTCGTCACTTGGGTTCGATATCATGTCTTCGTCACTTTCGCGGCGGGGCTGCGAGAGCAGGGAAGAAAGCGGCGCTGGATTCGGCGGTGGGTGCGGGAAATTTGGGATACGGCGGGGAATCTGGATCGAATCTTGTTGTTGCTGATGGTGAGCACGACGCATGACACGGCGTTGTTGACGTTGTTGACGCGCACGCTCTTCGTCAGATGGGTTCGACCACTCTCCGATGCTCTCCTAAAAGTAGGATCAAAAAAGGGTGGGAGGAGTCGAAGTGAAAGGGAGTAAGGAAAGGGGGAAAAAAGCAGTGATCAGATAGATTGCCAAAGACGCGTGGAAGCAACGCGGCCAGAAATTTTACGTACTTCGTCCTCTGTGAATTCGGTGGGCGTGCGCAGATCCTCGGAGCCTGTCCACTCACCGATCGCGTCATCCTCTGGGTCGCTTTCCGTCTCACCTTGCCCGTCAAGTTGGACCTCTGGCTCAGGATATTCCATGTGCCCACCAACAGATCGGAGTGATAAGGCCGCGGACAGACGGGAGACGTGACGCGAATGGATGCGGGACTGAGCCGCGGTGGTGATATCGCCGACTTCAGCATCTGCCTCCTCGAATTCCATGTCGATCGTGTCATCTGCGCCTGTGACGGCAATATGGGATACCTCTGCTAACATCGGCTCTTCTTCGTGTACTTCCGTCACGACTTGTTCGTCCGGCTCTGTCTCTTCCTGTTCCTCTTCAGCCTCCTCGGGGACGTCAAGCCCAAAGCCGCGGATGAAGTCGGGTCGGCTGTCCGCGCGCGCAGGCATGGCTGGGGGAGCAAGGGACTGGTCAGTTGGTAGGCCTGGGTCAGAGCGGGCATCGGGTGAGCGGATAGCGTCCGGTGCGAGAGATGTGCCAGGGCCAAACAAATTGAAAGCGGCTGAATTATTGAACGTCGCATAAGGACGCATGGGAATAAATGGAGCGGCAGCCATGGAGAGGCTATGCCCGTGCCGAAGGGGAGCTGAACTAGCAGTCACTGATGGCAAAGGCTGAATTATTGCGGGGGGAGGAAGGCTATTATTAAACATCTGAAGATGTGGTTGTGGTGAGACGGAGGCAGAATGTGAATGTGAATTTTGGGCCTGTTGGAGCTTGTTCAGCTTGAAGAAGAGGAGAGCAGGGTCCGCAGGAGACGATATCTGCACGGTTGATGAGTGAAAGGGAACCGCAGCATACAAGTGTAACTTACTGAGGCAGCTCGTGCATGCGGGGCGTGAATGTGAGGCATCGAGCTACCGTTTCCTTTTTCAATACCTAGCTTCTCCAACTTTTCGTCAATGAACCGTTTCTTCACGTCGTCCCAAGCAGGCTGAAAAAATATTTTTAGACAAAGCAACTGAGCAAATTAAGCTGCAGACCTTTCCGGGTAAAAAGACTTCTACGGTATCTGGAACTTCAACTCTCAAATTATCTGGTGGATGAATATCAGCCGAAATCACGTCTGGGGGTGGGACAGGTGGTTGTGGAGGGACGAGGTGTGGCGGAATTGGAGTGCGCGCGAACGAAGACCTCGTAGGTGGCCGGCCATCACCAGCGGGAACTGTCTCTTTGGGAAGGTTCACCGTTGCTTTGTTCGATTTCTGGGCAACAGGGACCACGTTAGCGGTGGGAGACGGTGGGCGGTAGTTCTTGCCCGCGCCACCAAGCTGTGCCTTGGGTGGGCCACCAATACTGACGCTGGGCTGACGACGGTTACGGAATTGTGGGAACTGTGGGCCGGCAAATGGTGTTTGGGGGAATTGGGCATGTCCGAGTGGGGTGAGAGGTGGACCGTGGGGAGGATGGATACCTGCAGCGGCAAGGGCGATGCTTGCCTGTGCAGCACGGTGGCCAGGGTGTATAGGACGATGAGGACCGGGGGAAGGAGCGGGAAAGAAGGAGGGTTGAATGGGTGTTTGAAGGACCGAGGGTGGCGGGAACGCGGGTGGAAACCGCTGGTGAATCGCGGTCTGTATCGCAGGCGAGTAGAAGGGCACAGGGAATGGCGGTGGAATCGACAGTCGAGCGAGCTGTTGTCGGTGATCACCCATTCCACTCTCTCAAACAAAAAACAAAACAATTTCGTCGATGAAATGGGCTTTGTACAAATCACGTGAAGGTAATAACTACTTGTCGGAAATATTGTATTTCTAGGAACGAGTGCTTGGCACTCTGCTGGTGTTACACACCGTGCCTTAATGAGGGTCGCTCTACGATTCCTGGAAACCCACGGGCAGGTCTCATTCACAGTGTGGTGGTGTTAGCACAGCTGAACCGGATTGCTGTACGACTGGGGGCCGGTATTGTGACAGTATAAGAGCAGCTCCTTCGTCCACAGATTATCCACATTGTCAATGAACACTCAGAGGTTCGTCAAACCCTTCGTTTACTGCATCACTGGGTTAATTGATCGAATTCTCTCCAATCAGCCATTCTTCATTTTCCTCTCCGAGTTCTGCTGAACCTCTTCTATTGACCAGTTCTCCTCTAGTGCCCCTATTTAGTGGTTTGCGGGCCTGTCCCGGCTTGAAAGCCTGCCATTAGGCTTGTCTTGGGGGGGCTTTAGGCCCAGAGTTTGGCCTACCAGCCACAGCTGGCCACATCTTTGTAGTACCACTATTGAATATAATTACCATTTCTCTATGAACATCTAACAGTTCTATGTCACACATGAAACTCGATGTCATCATTGCCATTGTCTCCCTGTGGTCATTGTGGTGCCTCCTTGTCCCCTTGCCATTGCTGTGGTTGTCATGGTTGCCTCATGGTCACCCCGTCGCTGTCATAGTCACCTTGTCATTGTCCCTATTCTCATTGCCTCCTCACCTCATGTGATTTCCATTGTTGTTGTTGCCACCATAGTCATTGCTGTTGTGTGACCATCAGAGTTACTGCAGCTGTTGTTGTTGCTGGTGTGATCACTCAATCACTGTGGTCACCATTGCCCAGTTTCTGTCACACTAGTCGTGCTATGGGTCTGCGAGTCATCACCATAGATGATCAGGTTCTGCCCATGCAGCACCCACACAGTGAAACTGGAAATGATGGCTATCATACAGGTTCCCTCAGTCTACAGCATGAAGGTCAGCCAGAAAACAGCGAACGCATGAGATAAATACATTACCCATTGCCATAGTGTACACACCAGACTCTGTAGAATGTTCTCCCATAGGGCATAGAGTCTTCAAGTGCCAGGAGGGCACTAGCAAGTTGAAGAAGTGTTGGCATTGATGCAGTGGAGAACACTTGTTGTGCATTGTTGGTGTGCTGTCAGTGAAATGTCAACACCATAAAAAATCAGTAACCTGAGGAGTAGAATGTGTAGAACATACCTGGAGAAGATTGTGGAGGAGGTGGACTTGTGTCACCTTGCGTTGCTTGTCTCGATTGTTTTCTTTCTTTAACTCATAGCCATGAGATGAACTCATCAAACGCCTTGGGTAGCAGTAAGAATTAAAAAAAAAAAAAGATGAAACAACAGGTACACTCACCAATTGACGCAACTCTGAGTTGGCACACATACCTTAATACATATCACCCAGACGATCCCTATTTTGTCTTGCTCGATCAATCCTGAGTCCCCAAGGATGTCAGGATTGCCATTGTAACACCTGGACTTGCTGTTACGATCAGAGCTCGTGATGTCAAGCTGATCGTAGCAGGGGAGCATCACAGAGCCCAGGCACGATTCTGGGTTGCCACTTAAGTAAGACCTCGCGCTACGGTGAGTGAATTCAGTTGTAAGACCTTGTGCAGTGGCAAGTGAATGGAGCTAGAGAGTGGATTGCGAGACAAGACACAAGACTAGAACGAGGGGATACAAGCTACCCTACTGGCTCTTTTATACTGTACAGTCTAGTTATTTTTCCGTATTTTTCTATAGTTTTCCTAAGGGTGCGCAGTTATTGCACCATTTGAGTCACATGACCCGCAGTAAGTCACGTGCTCCACAGTGCCACTTTCCAGAAGCAAAACATGAGATCTGAAACATCAGAAGATGACACACTGAAGCAAATACGAGAAGCATATGTAGAGAATCTGAGAACTTTCCGATACTTTCATCCTTCTAGAACAGATGGCATGATCTGGTGATCGTGACACTTGCTGTGCGCTGACATCGACTCTGATCAAGGTTTGGGTTGCCAGGCTATGTGTGTGAGAGACCTAGATGAATGCAGGGTCATGAAGTCCATACAAATACAAGAACAGAAAGAGAGGTACATACCTACGGTACCTTATTTGACAACATTTGAGATCAAACCCCCAGGTTTGATGGGAAAGCAGCATGCAAACTCCTGGAGCATGGTAGAATTGTTGCCAGCGTTGTCACCTGTAACATGACCTGTATGAAACATGAGTACACAAATAGAAATTGGGTTGAGAAATTGAGAACTAATGTCACGATCCACCAATTGTGCCATTGGTAAAGTCTCAGAAGAATCCTTGATCTCTCATGCTTCAGATCCTACTTCTCTTTCCATCCAGAATGTTTCTGCGTTTCATGACTTGCTTCTGATTCTTGTGTTTCAAGTCTTGACTGTGGTTCCTGCCAGCTCATAAATGAGAAAAACATAGAAAAATATGATTTCTTGTACAGTATTTAAGAAGCCAGTAGTACTGCCTGTTGTTACGTTCCAGACTCATCAGCGCCTTGGGCCGGGAAGTGGACACTGACGTGTCGACTATGACATTGCCGTCAGCAGTATATCATCATGGACTTGTAGGATCAGTCAGCCAGGTAAGCTCCGGCACATGTGATTGTACGATAATCAGCTTGGATCTCGGAATGACTTGTAGTGACTCATAACTAGGATAGTTGTACTAGGGTTTGCTCTACTTACATGATTGGCTAGTTACATTCAAGCGGTGCTTCAAAGCCCGCACGTATCTGTATAAGTAGAGCAGTGCGAAGACCAAGAACCACATCTTGGTCTTCTTCAATACTACCACCTTCTACTCATCTATACTAAGAGGCTCTCCCCCCTCTTAAGTGAGTCGTCTGGCATATCCCCTTAGACCAGGGATCCCCGTGACTTGTCCCTGATCCCTTGCATGGGCAGTGGAATATCCACAGGGCACCGCTGCTTATCAGATCCAACTCTATCGCAATGAGCATGTGTCCAGGCCATACACAACCTTCTATGTCATCGACCACAAGTCCTGGGAGTTTGCACGCTACACTCCAGAAGTCCCACCAGGAATACCCCAACTAGAAGACCTTCACGCATACTTCAGATTAGACGGACGTATCCTCCCTCATCCCACTTTCTATCCGCAGACTAGTGTTAACCAGAACTTCTTCCTGCAAAGGATCGCCACACACAACAAGGCCTAAGTCAGGCAAACATCCGTGGTAGATGTTACATTAAGACCAAGATCCCACTGTGGCCAATCCTTCGACAAAAGACCTTTGGGTCCCATATCGACCCTACAACATTGACAGACGAGGAGACTGCAACGTCCCCAAGAGATATCTCAACTCCGCATTTTGGAAAAACGACGCAGAGGACCCAGGCTATGTCACCTACTACATTGACCGACAAAACAACACTTGACTGATTCCAGTAGAATTCAACTTTGACAACCACTGCTGGGTGGAAATCTGCTAGGACGAACTCCATAGCAAATATCAAGCCACTTGACCAGCAAGCTCCAGCTTAAACCTTGACATCAAACAATCCGAAATCATTACCAGAGACCAGTGGGGCGTAATCGATGGAGAAGAAGAAGAACCACTCTGATCCCCGACACCAAAGACACCCGCACCATCACCATCAATCCAAAGCAATCCAGAAGAGATCATCATTAGAGACAAACATGAGGAGATGCAACTACAACAGATCGCTGAGTCAATTCCCACCAATATGTCCGCAACCACTACGATGACCGCAATTAGAACTGCCCTATTGGGCAAATCAGGATACCAACCACTAGGAGACGGACCCCCAGGAGGCGGGGGAGGAGCACCCCCAGGAGGTGACCCTGACAACAATCCACACGACGAGGAACAAGCCGCAGTACCCAGGTTCACTATGCCTGACACCAACAAATTCTTGGGGAAGGAACCCCAAATCTTCAAAGGAAACTGCAATGAGGCAGAAGCATTCCTCGCACAATGGAACCGTTTCGCAGGAGTCAATGCTGCGAATAGAAGCCTCAAGGTTCCATACATCAAAGCTATGATGTTCCTGACCTATATCCAGGGACCTCTCGTCGACGAATGGGCAACAGAGACTGGCAAATGGCTCAATGCCCAGGCAAACAAGAACGATCCCTGGCTCTGGGCTGGGGTAGAACTTGCATTCAAAAGCCAGTTCCGCGACAACTTGGAGAAAGATCGTGCACGAGTGGAGCTGGACAAAGGGTTCAGAATGATGAACAAGGACATTGACAGCTACATCACTAAGTTCGAAAAGCTGGTCCGACAGGCTGACTATCGACTCGATGAGCCTCTGGTGCTCGACAAATTTACCAGAGGTGTTCCAATGAAATTATACCAGAACGCCTACCAGTTCCACAACCCGCGTACCTATTGCCAATGGAAGAGCGCGCTCATCGAACAGCAGAAACGCTATCTGCACATAAAAGCTAGAGAAACTGGCTTCGGAAGACAACCCCAAACCATGCCTCGCATTTGCCCAAACCAACCACTCCGATTCCAGCCTCCACAGTGCCAAGGAACCCAACAACAAGGATGGCAACAATACCATAACCACCCAGATGCGATGGACACCACCCCAGGGAGAATCAAAGCTAGAGTCGCAGAAATAGGCGACATCAACAGAAACCACCCTGAAGATGTACATGACTATGAGCGCGGACGGCCCCTGTTCCCACCAAGGGGCGGATTTATGCAGCGACAAGGAGGAGGGCGTGGAATCATGAACCTAAGGGATGTCACCTGTTATAACTGCAACCAGAAGGGGCACTTCTCATGTGACTGCAACCAACCATGCAGGGCCAGAGGCAGGGGAGCCTACATCAAAGAAGTCCCTACCGCTCCGCAGAGCATTGCAGAAGAACCCCTCATCGACCTAGATGAACCAGTACAGGCAAATCGCACGGTCACAGACTCGGTACAAGATATAATGGTGCACATAGTGGCTCTACCACAAGAGCAGGTGGAGGAGCTGGTTAAGAGTATGGTGGGGAGGCAGGATTTTCAAAACACCTGAACCCAATGGCCTGGGTGAGGGCTTCAAATTGTAACTCGTTGTTTATCACGCACTATCAATCTATGCATGTCCCAGTTTCGATCTGCACGAGTTACTTCATGGCCAAAAAGAAAGCATTGGTGGACTCCGGAGCCACCCACAACTTCATACACCCAGATTTCATCAGAAGAATGAATCTAGGAACCAAGGAACTAGAAAACCCCTGCAACATTTGGAATATTGATGGAACACATAACAAAGGGGGGGAAATCACCCACTATATCGACTTAAACATTCAAACTGATGGAAAGACAAAAACCAACCAGTTCCTAGTCACCAACGTCGGAGGGGAAGACCTCATCCTGGGGTATCCATGGCTCGCCACCTTTCAACCCAGAATACAATGGTCCACTGCAACCATGGACACCAAGCAGTACCCAATCATTATCTGTACCACCAACCTGAACAAACCACCTAAACCCGACGAACAACAAGCAGAAATACAATGGATAGTTGAAAACGTCTGGGACCAGTACAAACAACAGGTCCTTCAAGAACTAGAGGATGAAATGGACCCAATACACCTACGAACCACGGCAACAGAATTAGCAATCTTGGCACAACAAGATCAAGAAAAGAAGGAACTACCCGCAGAGTACCAAAGACATGCAAAGGTATTCAGCGAGGAAGAATCCCACAGATTTCCTCCCTCTAGACCATGGGACCACACCATAGACTTCAAACCCGATGCACCGGACCATATCAATTGCAAGGTATACCCTCTAAACCAGGCAGAAGACAAGGCATTGGACGAATTCTTGGATGAACAATTGGCAAAAGGGTATATTAGACCCTCTAAATCTCAGTACGCAGCCCCATTCTTCTTCATCAAAAAGAAGGACGGAAAACTATGCCCGGTACAGGACTACAGAGAGCTCAACAAGTGGACTATACGCAATCAATACCCACTCCCCTTAATACCCCAACTCATCGCAGACCTTAGCGGTGGGTGGATATTTTCCAAATTTGATGTCCGATGGGGCTACACAAATATCCAAATCAAACCCAGCGACAAACACAAAGCGGCATTCAAAACCAAATGAGGATTCTTCAAACCTCTGGTGATGTATTTTGGTATGACAAATGCTCCAGCAATGTTCCAGGCCATGATGTATTGGATCTTTGCCCCACTCATCGAATATCACGAAAGAAGGGGACTATCATTAGGGTATATATGGATGACATAGGTGTAGCAATGGCAACAACCAGGGAAGCACACACAGAAGCAGTCCACAACATTCTAGATTTGCTGGAACAACACGATCTATACCTCAAACTGGAAAAATGCACCTTCCACTCCGACACCCTCGATTACCTGGGGGTAATCATTAAAAAGGGGGTGATTCACATGGACCCTGTCAAAATTTCCAGCATTCGCAAATGGCCAACCCCAAAAAACGTCAAACAGGTGTGATCATTCCTAGGTTTTTGCAACTTCTACCACGCTTTCATCTGAAATTTTGCCGCACATGCCCGACCACTCAACAAACTCACAAGAAAGGACATGGAATGGACATGGGGAACTGAGCAACAGCAGGCATTTGACAAACTCAAGACTCTAGTCACAGAAGAACCGGTACTCAAACACCCAGAATTGGACAAGCCCTTCGAACTAGAGGTCGACGCTTTGGGCTACACAATAGGAGTGGTGCTACTCCAGAGGGACAAAGATAATAAATGACACCCCATCGCCTACTATTCAAACACTCTCAGTGCGGCTGAACAAAACTACGACATCTACGACTTAGAATTGTTAGCCATCATCAAAGCACTACAAAACTGGAGACCATACCTCGCCGGATCCCCACACAAAATCAAAGTGTTTTCCGACCACATGAACCTGCAGTACTGGTGGTCCCCACAGAAGATTAGCAGACGGGTCGCAAGGGAAGTACTGGAACTCTCTGAATATGACATAGAGATTCACCACATAAAGGGAACTGCCAACGGACGAGCAGACGCCCTGTCCAGGCATCCCGATTACGACCAAGGAGAGCACGACAACGAACAGGTCACAGTACTCCCCGACCACGTTTTCATGAGGGCAGCAATGATCGACACCACAGACAACCCGATGTGGATGAGCCCCACGATTACAACTGACGAAATGCAGCTGATGTACCCGGTGTACACCCAGGACAACAACATGATCAAGACATGTGTTACGATTCCCTTCCTGTACGACTACTATTACATCTTTACTCCTCATCTCGTCTTCTGATTTCGTCTTCCATGTTTACTGTACTTTTACGTTACGATCCGATATCTCGCGCTTCCCGGCTTCTATCTTGCGCCTTGCGCCTCGGCGATAGGATGGCCAGTTTTACGCTTCGTTTGAACCGCTGACCATTTCTGAGGCACATGTCGTCCCGTGGAATTCCTTTGTTCCATTTCTAGTTCATCCCTTTATTCCTACTTTCGTACTCTTGACTCATACTCGCGCCATATGTTTGTCCCTGACAAACATCCTGTACTAGTATATAAGTCTCACGCTACCTAGCTTGTACGGTAGACTTGACTTCTTGTGCAATACCACAATTGTCTTTGCCTCACGATCTCTGTTTGACTCGCCCTTGCGCTTGAGTCGCCTGTTTCGCTCGCCTTTGCGCTTGAGCCTGGACTTCCGCTATTATCCTTGTGTCCCTGGGAGACCAAGTGATACTCGTTCACCACTGTACTGAACCCTAACCGGTTCGCTCTCGCCGCCGATCCCGTTGACTTGCTGAAGTACACGTCGTACTTAACGCCCCTGTGGTGGCGTTACATTAAGTCAAGTCTCTCACAGTGGTGACATCCAGTCGCAGCCGAACCAAGTTTAGGCC
>JAKELL010000327.1:0-52792 GCA_021524915.1 Lactarius akahatsu
CGGTGAAGCCTTACGTGATAGCCGTCGTGACTGGATGGCAACGAGAGGTACGACAAGAGCGTGAAGACGAGAAAATAACGACCAAGGAGAGCACGGAGGCAATAGGCGAGGGGGGGAGAGCGAGAAGCCCGGAGACCAGTGATGGGGAGAGCGAGAAGGAAAGTGAAGGAGTGATTGAAGCGACTTGTGAGTTTCGAGTACTATTCGACGGGAGGCACTAAGGCACGGCGATTGCGTCCGAACCACCCGACCAAACACGACCGGTGCCGGTGCGACGTCTCCAAGTTTCATAATCGGTAGGCTAGTATTGGGTGCACGAGGTCGGGTTGCGTCTGCTGCTGGAACGTCGGCGCTGTCGGCGAGGAGTGACTTGAGCGTGGTACGACTTTTCGAGTAGTGCGGCTCTTGTGAAATGAGAAGGTCCTCGATTTTGAGCCTTACAGATGATATCAGCGATCAACCGAGAGCATTCGTAGGTCGTGAGGACGCAAGTCGGTGCACGACGTTTGTTCTTGTGGCAATACTCTAGTGCGCTTCCGATCCGCCTCGCTGAACTTCCCAATGCGTTTGCGCTAAGCGGCCGTGACTGATGATATAGTCAAGCATTTACATACTCGAACAACAACGTAGTAATGATGCTGATGCGTAATCATCTCGCGCGTGCGGATGTACGGACGATATAGAGCGCGGCTTCGCGGAGTGTGTCAATTCTTTGGGACGCATCTTTTGTCTGGCAGCAGCCTCGGTATTTGGTGCTCCGGGTACGGGTTGAACAGGAACAACTTTTGACAGCAAACTATAGGGGTGTAAGTAAGTGTTCGACAGCGATAAATGGGGGAATTGCAAGAGAAACGACAGGAAAGTCGCATTCATGCTGAAAATAGCTGTCAAAAAAAAAAAGAGCCCTCCAGTCAAATCCTGTTGAGATAATCGCACAGTCCCGATATTAGGTGCGCGTGGTAAATGCGGGTAGTCCAGCTGCCCTTCGCAACAACTGACGGGAAGAGTCCCGAGATGGAGTAATTCGGGGACCGAAAGTAATATGTCGGGATGTAATAAAATTTAAAATTTAAAAAAGCGAAAATACACTGCACCGATAGATGATTCCGAGAACGTGATGAGAGGACCGTATCAAATAAAAATACGAGCCCACAACGCAGGAGCGTTGATAAGAGACAGTGAAAGATACACACCTTTTCCCCAGGTCTATTGTGGTGTCCCAACCCCCACTTTGCCCATATTACCTGCTCCAAGGATTTTCGAGAGGGTGCTTTTTCACAAAGAATGCGATTGGTCACGCCCGGTTTGGTAGGTGTTCTGGAGTCATGGCATGTTGTGTGCGGTCGCAACGCAGCGGAGTGAGGGTGGCATATACGCCTGAGGAGGAAGAAACCAGGGAGGTAGATGGGGGCGTCCTGCGTGGGATGGGTGCAGGTGGAAGTCGTGATGGGCGCAAGGCTCTGGTGAGCTTGCAATACAATGAGATTCTTACAATGATAATTTATTGTAAGACGCTTGGCAAGACGAATCAATTACAGCAGTTTTCATAAGGCACTACGGAATTTTCCGACTTAAGGGGTCCGAAAATGGCAAATTCCGAGAAATCCCACCCCCTTGTAGATGCAGACGTTAGGTTGTGTAGTTCGCAACTCGACCATCTTACTTTTGCATTGGAAAACGAGAGCGAGAACGATGACATAAAAACAGGGTGACAGAGGCTGGTCGTCCTTTTTTTCGCGCCGGTTGGCATGTCAGACATTTCCTCCTCGATGCTGTCCCTAACTCCCCAGTATACGGGAACCCAAGACTCATCATCTCCGCTCACCAAGCAAAAAAATCTCGCCCTCAGGCTGCATTCTATCCAAATGCAAACATTCGTGGAAAAAGACGGCAACGAGGACGGAGGCGATAGCAACGACGAGATATCTGGCGTGGACGACGACGATCTCCCGCAATGGGCGAGGCGCAGTGTCTTCCCTGACGATCCGCTCATGCGCACACACGTGCTGCTCGTCGCGTTCCTTCCCACGTCTCTTTTACATCACCTTCCCGGTTCGCAATATAGAGCCGAGTTCTTGAACGCCTTCTCATCTGGTCAATCACTCTGCCTCGCATGCAACACTGGTGTGCGAAAGTCTAGAATGCCGTAGGGCTACATCGGCACTGACTCGATCCATGACATCGTTGCTCTCGAGGCCGCTCCCATGACATCTGAGTCGACGGCTCTGCAAGAGAAAGGGCGCAAAGGTTGGACACTCAGGCGCACTGATCACCTGCGTCTGTGGAGCGCGTAAGTCCCCTCGCTGCTGCCCTCCGGGTCTCTCTGTACTCATATGTCCTACTTGCAGTGTTGAGAGGACCCGGTACTACCTTCCCCGTCGTCATCAAAGTTCTCGGAGCCACCTATCTTTGATGCGCGTGAAGTCGCACGCCGAGGCGACGGATGGCAAGACATGCTGGAACGCACACTCTTCCGTTGGACACTGGCGGTAATCGAAGAGCGTTGGAGCAACTCTCGCTGACCGATTGATCACCGCACGAAGGTCCACGTTGCTGTTGCCCGCCATCTACTGATCACTTTTTGTCCGTCTGCTTTCTTGCCTTCTTAGTGGAATACCTCGATATTATTCTGCGTTGCTATGATAGAGAGCGCGAGTTGCCCCATCTCCCCGGTTGTCCTCCTTTCTCGCTCTTACAGCTATCGTGCGTAGTTTTGCAAGCTTTCTTCCAGGCGCTACGCAGAACCAGGGTAGTCTCGGGTTTCACCTAGGGCCGACTATTCATAATGTGGACCCGCCGCGAATGGGCAGCCGACCCACCCACGACTCCCAGCATCTCGCATGCCCTCGCAGCCCTCCCCGCACCACAATGCATCCCTGTATTCGAATACCATTTGGGTGATGAACTAGTCAGCCATCCTTTGGGACTACCCCCATGCTCGAACTTTGGCGGAAAGTTTGCCATCACTACCGATCCCAGCGTAAACAATGGCATGCGTGCGCAGATATTCGCGGACCAACTGCGCGAACAAGGTGTTCCCATCTCGTACGCTCCCAGTTCCTTTTCGTTCGCAGAGCCTCACTCTTTCTCCTTTTCATGTCCCCGATCAGGGAAAGACATTCTGCATCGCGCACCCAGGGCACTATGCACGTCCACATGCTAGTCTTCCCCTGCAGGTGTGAGGACGGGTGTCAAGGCCGGTTCCTCGTCTCTGTCGGCGACAACACTGCGCATCCGTCTGGTGTGCCTGGCTAGCGCATCGGCGTTGCGCGCTATCACCCCTCCTCCGGCTGAGAGTCATCGCAATTCGTGCCACGTGCGCTGCTCATACGATCTCATATACTATGTGTACGATGCTAACATTCGATCTAGACTTCATTCGGTACCACGTGGCGCCCCCGCCTTTCCTGGCGTCTGACCCTCTCGTTTCATACCAAGGAAACGTGTCCTCCCACCTTCTCGAACTTGAATCCGCAGCAAGGCGCTATCACGAAGAGAAGCGGTTGTCTAGGCAAGAAGCGGAGGAATGTTTGCCGCGGACCTGTGGCCGGACCCACCTCACCCCATTCGCGTGGCGCGATCCTTATACGAGCTTTTCCTGCTGCTACTGGGAGCATGGCATGGCTCCGAGACCAGAATCGAAGCGCGGTGCCGCAGGGGGTTCCCTCAAGGGTTTCGAGAGTGTGTATATTGACTAGGAATACGATTGGTCACGCCCGGTTTTGTCGGTGCTGCACTAGGGCTGTTTGGAGTCATGGTGTGGGACAAGGCGTGAGGTGTTGTGCGTGGTCGCAACACAGCGGAGTGAGAGTGCGTATACGTCCGAGGAGGAAGAGATCAGGGGCCGCGTGGGATGGGTGCAGCCGTCGAAGCCGTGGCCAGGAGTAAATCATGTGACAACGATGTTAGAGGAGCATCAGTACGTACTACCTAACCAACGACCATTGTTCATCATCATGAGAACCTGGGCTCTTCTCGTCACTCACGACCTCCAGGCTCTTGGAACCCGTTTCCCGTTTGACACTACCTCTTGTGATGACACCATATATGACTTGAAGATGAAGGTCAAGGAGAAGCGGAAAGTCGACCTTGCCCATGTTGATGCCGTGTGCCTCACAGTATGGAAGTTGAAGGGCAGAAATATTATCGACAACTTGAACTTTAGTGCCAAACGCTTAGCAGAGATACTTGGGAACATCGACATCGACGACGAGGACACCATTGAGGAGCTTGATATATGTACGAAGGTGGCAGACCTCCGACTCCCGCCCAATGAGACCCTGCTTGTGCGAATGCCTGGTACGTCATGTATGTCTACTGCCATTGGTTGTGCCCTTATACGACCCATACTAGCTGTTGCGCTGAACAAGGGCCGCTCATTCCGACTTGGAGTCGGGGACCCTGTCACGTTCAAGGTGGACAGGACATACGAAGATTGTTTTCTTCAGGCACGCACCAGGAGGGGGTTCGAGAAAGATGACATAACCCGGAACGACATTGAAGACGCATATGGTATGTTTCCCGATTTCGTCATGACGTATGAAGAGACTCTGCGTCGAAAACGAAAGGTGGATGGCGATGGCAGTGAGGTTTGTCAAATTGTCATCTTCCCGCGTTTCCAACTTCTGACACTGAGGCCACTGGCAGATACTCGCGACAGCTGAACCATTTGTTGGGAAAGCGGCCTGGGAGAGATATTTTGAATGTCGGACAACAAGTCAGGCCGAAAATTTCCCTGCAAACAAATGGGAGATCACCCATCTAATCCACATCTCGTCTGTCGACGTAGCGAATTCATGGGATGTATTACAGGAAGGACAGGGAAGGCGCTTTAAGGAAGGCGATGGAAATTGGCTCATGTTCTACGCAATTGCACGTCATTGTAGGTCACTCCACTCCAACGTTGCGAGTGACGGAACACTAAAGATAAGCGTCAAACTGTGAGTTTCACTAGATCTATGACTGTCTCTTGAGCTAATTTTCTCTTGCAGAGGCCAAAAGTCATGGCCATTCTCTTTGATCACCAAAGTTGCCAGTGGGGAACATCATTACACATACACACCAAGAAGTGATTTCCTCATTTTGAGGTTTGGTCTTCCACGAGTGGCTGTGGAGGTCAATTCAAGTCCACTAGATGGGCCTGCTGTGGACTTGTATCGCCTGATGCTTCAGGCAGCCAGCATTGTCCGTTTCGCAAACAACTTTGTCAATGTGTACAAGGAGAAGAAGTCCTTTGTTTTTGTTGCAATATTCATCAGTTACACTGGGCTGGCTGACCGCTACCTTCTCTATCAGAGAGGGAATTCCCGGATGGTACGTATGCACACATTCCTTGTTTACAGTGCTGTCAAATTTTTCATACTAAACTTGAACTGCCATAGGTTTGGCGCAAACGACGACGCTTCAGACTTTCAGAGGAAGATGATCGTGTAGAGTTCGCACTTGAACTCTACAATCTTGTGTCATTGTTGGAAAACGAGAGCGAGAACGATGATGACACACGCAGGAGGGTCAAAGAGCTCACAGCAGGTATCTACAAACTTAGTCAGGAACATAGCATGCCAACGTTCGCCGACAAAACCAAGTGTACTGGCAGCGATGACGGGGAAAACCAATCTGGGCCTAGCACTTGTCCAAAAGGTGATGCCAGAGGCACAAATGAACAACTCGAAGCCTGCGGATATAAAGTGATACCAGTCGTCTTTGAGACGGACGGCGGCACCTGGGAATTGATCTCTGACTTGAAGGTACGACACTAGAAGCCATTTGTCCATCCATGACACCGCGCTGACCATTGTCGTGCAGCTACCGCCTCACATCTGCACGGTGTATCGACGGAGCGACCCGAACAAGACAGAATTGATTGCAAAGCAGCTTCGCGACGGATCGAATGAGCTTGACATCCTCAAGCACATCCATACCATACAACCGAAGTCTCCTCATGTTATATCGCTGATCGAGGCCATCCCTTCAATCACCGGGGGGTGGCTCATTCTACCGAAGCTGCACTCAATCCGCGACCAAGGATTCATGGACCGTCGCGGCGTTCACGGTCGTAACCAGCTCGGCCGGGGCCTCATCAAAGGGCTCGCCTATCTTCATGAGCACAGAATTGCACATAGAGACGTCAAGCCCGACAACCTTGTCTGTGACGATGTTTTTCGCTTGCAAATCATCGACTTCGACGTAGCTATCGAAGTTCAGGATGAAAACACGGAGGTTGACGAGTACCGCGGCACCAAGGACTGGACAGCACCCGAAATAGGAAAGGAAGATGGACCGACGCCGATGTATAGCCCCATCAAGGCGGATAGATGGTCGTGTGGGCGTGTTCTTCTGCGTCATATGATGGTCGGGAAAGGAGACAACCGCCTCTCGGAGTTTGCTGAGCAGCTGATGGCGAACGACCCCCAACAGCGACCGTCACTACTTGAATGGGACAAGTGGTCCATTGCGCCGTTCTCCGTCGCGGCCAACGCACTTGTGGACCGCGGAAAAGAGCCCCGACCCCGGCAAGACATGGTAGAAGAAAGTATGAAGCCCCCAGATGCGAAGAAGCCCAGGCTTGTGAGCGACTGAGCGAGCTCTTCGGCCAGATACTGTGATACACAGATGTCTTAGACACATAACGTCGATTAGCTTCTGGTGTAAGTAACAATACGAATCCTGTTCACTGTTGGCGCACGCGTGTGATGGCGTAACTCTTGGCGTAACTTATGGAGCTGGGCCAGGCTGTCTGGTGGTACGCATCTATCTGATATATATGCGCAAAGGAGACAAAACCGGGAAACAGAGGCGGAAAGACTAAGCACATCAGAACCAATGATCAGAACGCTATTAGAAGATTCAGAACATAATTGCCTCGAAGAGTTAATTGTTGCCATGAACTACATTTCTCTCGACATTTCTGACACCTCGTCCAGACACTAGACTCGGAGGTGGAATTCACTGTATATACGACGAAAGCGTAGACTCGAAATGGAGAGTTGGGGGCTGTGATGAGGCCTGAATAGACACGTTCACAGCCGCACAGTGACCAAGTTGTCTGAGACCAGGCCATCAGCAAATACTGGGCCAGGTCAAGTTCCGTCTTTTCCGTCGACGGGCAGCAAGCGAGGAAGAGACTTGACCGCTACTAACCCCGATTCGCACCCAAAGTCATTCTAGTCATGTCAGACGTTTCCTCCTCGACACCGTCCCTTACTCCCCACTACGGAAACTCAAAGTACTCAACACTCGTCTTCTCTACGTGCACCAAGCAAAAAATTTCGCTTTCAGGCTGCATTCTATCCAAATGTCAATGCCGCGAACAAGGGGCAGAAGCCATTAATCAAGACGCGGCGAAGCGAGAGAGCGTCATGGCGCTGGGCAGCATCGAACACTACTTCACCAAGACGGGGCTTATTGCCAAGGAGTACGTCCACGGTTTTTTTCTCTCAATACATTTCTCATCAGATTTCAGGTCCAACGCGCAGCGAAAGGGTCTCGTCCCTGCAATTGAAAGCTTCAGTGCCCACATCAAAGGGAATCCATCACTCAGTGGCCTTCCAGAACTCGACCTCCCCCTATCGCCCGCACTTCCCGCCCCATCTTTCCCTCCATTCATGCCTTATGTCAAGACGTTCGAGGTCAGCTTTAAGAACCTCCAGCCCGGGGGTCACTCAGGCCATTTCGGTTGTCGAACAGGTCCGGAGGCTACGCGCCGACGATAACGCGCGGCCCTGGCCTAATCAGCGTTAACGGGCAGGCGGCGCCGAGCAGCGGCTTCGACGCGCTGCGTACTCTCAAGGTGACAACGCCCGCGACCCGCTCTGTCCGGAGTCACCTACTCTCCCTCCTCGATGAGCACGGCCACACACAACCCCCGCAGGTTTCCGCTCGACATCGCTTTCCACGAGCGAACCGCAGAAACGGCGCGCCTTCTCGGGCACGGGTCGCACCGACCCGCTTGCACGCATCCGGCGCGCGGCACTCGACGTCCTCACCCTCCTGCGCGAACTAGAGAAGAGCGCACGCGTTCCCTTAACGTACGACGCGCACGACGCGGGCAGCGACCGACGTGTCGTTCTCAGTCTCCGTCATGCAGGTTGGCGGACGGCGCGAGTCGATTCTAGTCTGGACGAAGCGGAGGATGAGTTCAACGTCGACGAGGAGAGCGAGTGGTTACCCATGGTGGGACGAGTGGTTTATGCGCAGCAGTGGATGGCCGTACAAGCAGGACTTCAAGATCGAGGACAAGGCTGGGTATACGAGCGGGAACGTGCGACGCGGAAGGAGAAACCCGAGCGTGAGTCGCGGACAATCGCCGACGCCCGAGCGCGCCGCCACTCAATCTCGACCGCGGTGTCCAACACCGAGACGACCGCGAGCGGGCGCTCCGCGCGACGGGTGGTATCCGCGAACATGCGAACATGTTCGATAGCATACGCGATCTCGTCATGGAGGAGCCTGAGGAGCTGCAAACACTCGTGGAAGAAAACGGCAACGAGAACGAAGGCGACGGCGACGAGACATCTGGCGTGGTCGAAGACCATCTCCCGCGATGGTCGAGATGGAGTACCTTTCCCGACGATCCACTCATGCGCACATATGTGCTACTCGTCGCGTTCCTTCTCACGTCTCTTCTACATCATCTGCCCGGTTCGCAAGATCGAGCCGAGTTCCTGAACCCCCTCTCATTTGGTCAATCACTCTGCCTCGCGTGCAACACCAGTGTGCGACGGTCTAGAAAGCCCTGGGGCTATATCAACACGGACTCGATCCATGACATCATCGCTCTCGAGGCCGCTCTCACGAGATCAGAGGTTGACGGCTCTCAAGAAGAGAAAGGGCGCAAAGGTTGGACGTTCAGGCGTACTGTTCACCTGCGTCTGTGGGGCGTAAGCCCCCTCGCTGCTGCCCTCCGGGTCTCTGTACTCACATGACTTGCTTGCAGCGCCGGGACGATCCGGTATATGCTCCCGATCATCTCTCCCGCAACGCCAAACGTGCCCACGCTGAAACCAAATCCTACTGGCGACGCTATGCCGCTCTCCCCGTCGTCGTCAAAGTTTTCAGAGCCGCCTGTCTTTGATGCGCGTGGAGTTGCACGCCCAGACGACGGATTGGAGGGCAGGCTGGAATGCGTACTCTTTCGTTAGACACTGGCGGTAATCGAGGAACGCCGGAGCCACTCCCGCTGACCGACTGATCACCGCGCGAAGGTCCATGTTGCTGTTGCCCGCCATCTACTGATCACCTTTTGTCCGTTTGCTCGCTTGCCTTCCTACCTCCTCGTTGGGACATTCATCCGCGTTGCTATGTTAGAGAGCGCGAGTCGCCCAACTTTTGCGTCACATTTAATACTGTACTTGTCTTGCCAGTTATCCCCCTTTCTCGCGTTTTTCTCCAGACACTACAAGGAAAACTTGTAGTCTCAAGTTTTCACCTAGGGCCGACTATTCATAACATGGACGACACCCGCTACGTCGAACAACTGAGCGCCCAAGGCGTCTCCATCTCGTACGTTCCCTGTTCCTTTTCGTCGCCGAGCCTCACTTGTTCCTTCCTCTCCTTTTCTTATCTCATGTTCCACCAACAGGGAAAGTCATTCCGCATCGCGCACCCAGGGCACTATGCACGCCCACACGCTAGTCTCCCCCGGTAGGTGCGAGGACGGATGTCAAGGCCGGTTTCTCATTTCTGTCGGCGACGACACTACGCATCCGTATGGTGTGCATGGCCAGCGCATCGGCGTTGCGCTCTACCACCCCTCCTCTGGCTGAGACTAACTTACCGATTCGCCCTACGTACGCTGCTCATATGATGTCATGCATACTATGTGTACAATGCTAATGATCTAGACTTCATTCAGCACCACGTGGTGTCTCCACCTTACCTGATGTCTGACCCTCCTGCTGCACACCAGCGCTCACTCTACACGCAGGACAAGACAATTGATTTCGGCTGGTACGGCGGCTGTCTCCCTTCACTTGCCGCTCAGTCTGTCTTACATGGAGAGAGCACGGCGGATCTATTCATATTTTGATTGATTTTTGGGCTTTGAGACATAGCCAGCCCGAGCACTGAGCGTAGTACTGTGCTGAGCGCTTTCCTGACTGACGACGATTAGTCTGATGTCTTCTCCGTATCCTTTCCTGTGGCCATATCCCGAACTGGCGCCATTACCTGTTCTACCACTTACCTGTTCCACCACGTTCGCCCGAAGAGCCCGGACGATGTTCGGACCTTGAGAAAACATCTACAAAGGACCTTTGGTGACGCAGACTTCGTCAAGAAATCCAATTGGCCACGGATGCGAATGTTGTCATCAACGCCCTTACTACAGTACTGTAACGGTCAAGTCTATCCGTCAGATTGCTTGAGGCACCTCTTTCACAAGCCCACGCCCTTGCGCTACGCTCCGATATCGACCCTAGTGAGTTTCACTACTCCACACACTCCGGGGAGTGCAGGCATTAACAAAAATTTATAGTGTAGCAGAGGCGATCTGTAAAGGGTGTGATCATTGTCTCTGAGTACACCTGCAATTTCTCCTCTCATAGCCCGCATTCATGTCCCTCTTCATCTTCGCAAAGCATACACCCTACGATTCTGTGCCGAAAACTCTCGCTAGTTGGCCCTCCGCGCAGCTCCCTGCCATCTCGGTGGACGACCCGACTGGGTGGTCCGCACAACCCCTCAATTCCTTCCACCTCGACAACCTCTCAGATCTCGCCTCCTCGCCGCTGCTTCCCGCACCCACGCGCTCCGCCTGCGCATACCGGGGTGTGAGACTGTCCGCTCCCTGCATCCCAACCGGCCTTCCCGCGCATCACCTTCCTCGACATTTCGATTTCCCGCCTCAGCAATTATGACGTAAGCAGACTCATCCTGCGGCCACCTCGTCCTAGACCGCTGCGATCTGGTTGGCGATCCCTCCGCGCGCGACTCGGCCACCTTTGCGCATCACTGTATGCTCGCAAAACATCACCCTCGAGCGATTTGTGAACCGCCGCTTTCGGCAGCGCCTCTAGCCCGGGGGGATCGCGCCCACGCAAGGTACGCGTCCTCCCGCGCGTGTCGGCGCTGCGCACGCGGTCCCAGCGCACATAGATGCAGACGCGCAGCGCGTGCTTCTTGCTGCGTTCCGGCGTGGCCGGGAGGCCATAGCGATGTTCAATGGGGTTGTATCTACCACTCGGCAGTTCCACGCAGAAGAACGGCGTGCTGACGTATCGGTCTCCGTGGCGTGGTTGGCAATGCGCTGCAGGAGTATGGCTTCCTCGAAATGCGGGTTATCGACGACGATGACGAGTTTATGCAGTCGAGGGGGTCGGGATTGTCCCGTGGTGTACTTCGCCGGACAGAAGGGTTGAGAAGAAGGTGCGGAGAGGTGCAGCCATTCGATCGGATGGGACATTCGGTGAGACACTTTGTAGTCACAGCCCTTGATCTTGTTGGTGAATATAAGTTTATCCCAGCCTGGTCAACGTATTTTCCACGGCACCGATAACAGAATGAAGGTTAGACATTGCCGAGAGGGTTGATGTATCCGAGTTCGGAGGAAACGTCTGGAAGTTGCAGAGAATCACAGACTCACAGTGAGTGCAGCAGTAGTGCCGCCCTTTGCCAGAGACAATTGGCCCCGAGGAGGCACGCCCGTTCACAACACACTTCCGGATGCGTGACCTTCTCCAGCTTGAAATTCGAGGTCGAGAGCTTGGTCGAGAGACACTAAGGGCATTGCGGGATTGGTCAGACAAAGAGAGAACCAGGATACGCAGCTTTCATATTTGGGACAACCCCAAGTAACCTCAAGCTAGCGTCTAGCTGAGTGCGGAACGTAGCGCTGAACTCCCGAGTTGCATAGGTCTCTTGGGTTAGAGATGGCAGCCGTGCAACCGTGGCTATGATGCAAGCTATGATGTCGTGACACATCGCGACGTACTGCATTTGCCTTGTTCTTCGGAAACAGTAGTCCTCCGGTCTGTGCATTTTTATATGATCCAGCTTGTGATCCAGGGCATTACCTCCTAGCGGAGAAAGTATGCTTCTATTGGTACATCGTTGAAATCAAATGTATTGTAATTTATTGATGTAGGGCTAGATGTGTATCTATACAGCTGTTGTAACAGTGGATCAACGACAAGATCAACGACAGCCTGAGTACAGTACCACGTTTGGTATCATGATGGCGATACGCCACTCGCTCGCTCACAGTTCACAGTACTGTCACTCACGGTAGTCTGAGATTAAGTTTGTGCATGGCCTCGTTCACTCAAATAAAAGGGTGCACCCCCTCAGCATATCCATAACTTCAGCGCCTAGTTAAATTTCCCGCTCCCATGTCGTCCCCCGCACCACATACACCTCCCACTGTTCTGACGTACTCCTACAACTCGAAATTGGTTTATGTTTCACCAGGAGAGTCTTACGAGGTACGTTTCTGTCTATCGCTGAACCGAGCGCCTTTTCCTTACTTCGAGTCTAGCAAGCAATCGAGTTTGCCCAAGAGGCCTTTCCAGAGCTCCGAGATGTCGATCGTAGTCTGATATACCTCGAGATCCGCGTGATTCTCAAAAACCAGGCCGAACGACCGACGGCGCGAATACATCAAACGGCGTGGTCTCCCGTTGTAACCACCCTGTCGCAATATGAGATCGTGGAAATACACGTCGCATCCCCCCCCTCTTCTTCCCCCCCGCACTCGGTCGCTCGGCCACCCCCATACATTTCAGAAACGGGTGGGTTCACGACAATTATGAAGGGGTCGCCCACAAGCAAAAACTCGTTCGGCCCTGCCCCAATTCAGCAATCACGTATGCATACGTTCATAGCACGACTTTTCCGTCAGAGGTCGTCTTGAAGCCGTCGGTTCCTTCGTCCAGATCACTCTAGAATAACCAATACGTCATTTGAACCCGCCGCTTCTCACTGGTCACTGGTGCTCATGAAGAGGAGAGGTACAGAAATAGATAATACAGTCCATTTCGTGGATAATTGCCGTAATAAACCATCAACCTCAACCAACACGGCGAGCATGTTACCTCACCCAGGCCTCGGCTACAGGAGGGTGCACTACCCCGACGGCGTGATATGGTGGATGGTGTCGACTCTGAAGCAGCAGCAGCAGCAGCAGCAAGGTGGTCCTCTAATTCGTGGTGACGTCACAATTCGGAGCGGAAAGCTAGTGCGGGGCTGCAGCGCTTCTGAAAAGGAGTAGGATCTCGGGCCTGGGGCTCCTCCCGTGCTGTGCTGTGTGTGCGTCAGTGGCAGCCGGAGCTGGTCCGACAATAGTGGCCTAGCTGAGGTGGAGCCGAGGTCGGGGTGGGTGTCTTGGCAGGTGTTAAGTAGCCGAGGGGAGCCTGAATACTGAGTACAGAGTAGTCAGTCTGTCGCGTGAGAGATCTGGAGGTGCGTGACGTCAAATTCGGCGAGGTAGCAGAAGAGTCGTGGGTATGGCTATGAACGCGTCCCGAAGGTTACGAAAATAGGGTCCTTCACTGCGTATTATGTTGAAAATGAGGTTGTCTCGGGCAAGGTAATATGATGGACGGATGGTGAACCGAACTGTGATGCATGTGATGAGGGTCGTACTTAATTAAGTGCCATACAGTAATGTCAATGAGCCGGTTCCACGAATCGCGAAAATCGCCCCAGAGCTCCGGAGAGACGTTAGTTTCAGAAAAGGAAGAGGTGGCGAGTGAGATAGAGATAGATGAAGTCGGCAAGGGACAGGCCGTCCCCGTGTGAGATATCTTCGAGGCAGCCGCGGCGGATGCGAGGCGCGAGGCTCTAGGCCGGTTAACCAGACTTGAAGATGTGTAACTGTAACTAAAATTGCTCTCGGTATCCTAATGCTAATGCGCGGATACAGTATAACAAGTGATACAGTATCAGCCTCCACGCGGCGGATGAAACAAGCAACCACAGGCTCCGTGGCGCGTCTTGGCTCTCGAATGCCGTCAACGGACGGACGTCAGTATGTGGAGTGGGTGGGGCGATCTGCGGCTCTCTGGTCTACCATTTCGTGGAGAAATATACCACTGCTCCGATGCTCCCACTAAGCTCGCTGCCGATTCAATGCCAGGGATCACAATGACAGTAGATGCGAGACTCTGGGCCGGTCGCTGAACATATGTAACTGTAACTAACATTGCTCTCGGTATCCTAATGCGCGGATATAACAAGTGATAAAAAGAAAGACTAAAAAACAAACAAACTACAGGCTGCGTACGACGCACGTTCTGCTAGCTATTAATTAAGTTGATATCGATCTGAAAGAGGTGGCAAGTCATAGTTGGAAAGATAATAAATAGCAAACGTGACGCAAAAGATGGGGCAACTCGCGCTCTCTATCATAGCAACGCGGCAGGAGGTATCCAGCAGACCAATGAAGCAGGCAGACGGATAGACGGAAGGACAAAAAATGGTCAGTAGATGACTAGGCACCTAGGTCGATCGATCAGCGGGAGTGGCTCCGGCGCTCTTCGACTACCGCCAGTGTCCAGCGGAAGAGTACGCGTTCGAGCATGTTTTCCCACCCGTCGTCCTGACGTGCGACTTCGCGCGCATCAAAGAAGATAGGCGGCTCCGAGAACTTTGACGACGACGGGGAAGGCGGCACGGCCTCGCCGGTGGGATTCGGCTTCAGCGTGGGCACGTCCGGCGTTGCGGGAGAGATGATCGGGAGCATATACCGGATCCTCACAGCGCTGCAAGTAGGTCATGTGAGTACGGAGGCGCCCGGAGGGCAGCAGCGAGGGGACTTACGCGCCCCACAGACGCAGGTTATCAGTCCGCCTGAACGTCCAACCTTTGCGTCCTTTCTCTTCTTGCGAACCATCGACCTCTGACTTCGTGAGAGCGGCCTCGAGAGCGATGATGTCGTGGATCGAGTCCGTGTTGATGTAACCCCAGGGCTTTCTGGACTGTCGGACGCCGGCGTTGTACGCGAGGCAGAGCAGTTGACCAGATGAGAGGGCGTTCAGGAACTCGGCTCGGTCTTGCGAACCGGGCAGGTGAGATAGGAGAGACGCGGGAAGTAGCGCGACGAGCAACGCGTGTACGCGCATGAGGGGATCGTCGGGGAAGGTACTCCGCTTCGCCCATCGCGGGAGATCGTCGTCATCCACGCTAGATGTCTCGTCGTCGCCATCTCCATCGTCGTCATCGCCGTCTTCTTCTACGAGTGTTTGCAGTTCCTCAGGCTCCTCCGTGACAACGAGATCGCGCATGCTATCTAGCATGTTCGCAGATACCACCCGTCGTCCGGAGCGCCCATTCGCAGTCGTCTCAGCGTTGGGCGCCATCTGGTTGAGGATGAGTAGCGGCGCGCTCGAGCGTCGGCCTTTGCCCCGCGATTCCCGCTCGGGCTTCTCTTTCCGAGCCGCCCGTTCCTGCTCGTACTCCCAGCCGCGAACGCCGTTCTTGTTCCCGCCAAACAACACTTCGTCGACCGTGTCGAGGTACCGCGCGACAATGCCCCGCTGCTTCTCGATGTCCTCGATCTTGAGGTCTTGCTTATACAGCCATCCGCTGCCGAGCACGAGTCGCTCGTCCCACCGCTCCCGCGGCAAGCGCTCGCTCTCCTCGTCGACGTTGAAATCCTCTTCCTCTTCGTCCCAGACTAGAATCGACTCGCGTCGTCCGCCTACCTGCATGACGGAGACCGAGAACGACGCGTCGGTCGGCACATCCGATAGCTCCGTCGGCGACGCGACGCGTCCCTGCGAGCTATGGTCGCTGCCCACGTCGTAGGCGTCGTCCGATAAGGGAACGCGCGCGCTCTCCTCCAGTTCGCGCAGGAGGGTGAGGACGTCGAGTGCCGCGCGCCGGATGCGTGCGAGCGGGTCGGTGCGATCCGTGCCCGAGAAGACGCGCCGTTTCTGAGGTTCGCTCGTGGAAAGCGATGTCGGGCGGAAACCCTGTCGGGGCTGTGTGTGGCCGTGCTCGTCGGGGAGGGAGAGCAGGTAATTCCGGACGGAGCGGATCGCGTGGGTTGTCACCTTGAGGGCGCGTAGCACGTCGAAACCGTTGCTCGGCGCCGTGTGTCCGTTAACGCTGAGCAGACCCGGGTCGGGGGGTCGCGCGTCGTCGTCGGCGCGTAGTCTCCAGACTTGTTCGACGACGGACAGGTCCTGAGTGACTCCGGGCCGAAGGTTCTCAGGGTCGATCTCGAAAGTCTTGACATAAGGCGTGAATGGAGGGAAAGATGGGGCGGGAAGCGCGGGTGATGGAGGGAGGTCGAGTTCTGGAAGGCCACTGAGTGATGGATTCGCTTTGATGTGGGCACTGAGGCTTCCAATTGCAGGGACGAGACCCTTTCGCTGCGCGTTGGACCTGAAATCTGATGAGAAATGTATTGAGAGATAAACACCGCGGACGTACTCCTTCTTGGCAATAAGCCCCGTCTTGGTGAAGTAGTGCTGGAGATGTTCGATGCTGCCCAGCATCATGACGCTCTCTCGCTTCGCCGCGCTTCGACTAAATGGCTTCTGCTCCTTGTTCGCGGCATTGACATTTGGATAAAATGCAGCCTGAGGGCGGGATTTTTTGCTTGGTGCGCGTGGAGACGAGGAGTCTTGGGTTCCCGTAGACTGGGGAGTTAGGGACGGCGTCGAGGAGGAAACGTCTGACATGACTTCGGGTGGCGAACCTGTGAACCGCGGACGGGAAGCAAGTACGCTCTCGTCCGGTCAAGTCTTTTTTCGCCTGGATGACAAAGCTGCCCAGTCACCAATCCAACTTGACCTGGCGGTCTGGTCTCAACAACTGTTGTGTGAATGGCTCTCACGTTGATGGGTGTGAACGTGTCCATTCGGCCCTCGTGTCTTGTCGTGTCTAATTATAGTCAACTGAATTTGATTGTGGACGAGGTGACAAAAATGTAGTTCATGGCAGCAACTATCACTGGTGCTGGCTCTTTTTATCTCCGTCGCACGTATCATATAGATGTGTACCGGCAGACTTGCCTCTTCATTTTCAACCTTAGGGTCGGGGCCGACCCTGAGCTCCATAAGTTATGCCACCACAAGCGTGCGCCAACAATGAACGGGGTGCACTCTGTACAGTATCATTACTTATACTGGAAGCTAATCGACGTTGCGTAGACATCGGTGTATCACAATATCTAGCCGAAGAGCTTGCTCAGTCATCCGCAAGCCTGGGCTTCTTCGCATCTGGGAGCTTCATACTTTCTTCTACCATGTCTTGCCGGGGTTGGGGCTCTTTTCCGCAGTCTACAAGTGCGTTAGCTGCGACAGAACGGCACGGCGGACCACTTGTCCCATTCAAGTAGCGACGGTCGTTGTTGGGGATCGTTCGCCATCAGCTGCTCAGCAAGCTCCGAGAGGCGGTTATCCCCATTCCCGGCCATGACATGACACAGAAGAACACGCCCACAGGACCATCTATCGACTTTGATGGGGCAACACATTGGCAATGTATAGCCCTATCAAAGTCGACATTGGCGCCGGTCCATCTTCCCCCATTTCAGACGCTGCCCAGCCCTTGGTGTCGTGATATTCGTCAACTTCCGTGTTTTCATCCTGGACTTCGATAGCCACGCCGACGTCGATGGTTTGCAAACGAAAAATGTCGTCCCAGACAAGGTGCAACTTCGGTAGAATGAGCCACCCCCCGTAATCAAAGGAATAGTTTCGATCGACGAGATGATGTGCAGAGACTCTCTACTCGCCTGCTAGGGCAAAGGGCAATGACTTTGTGCAGAGGGGCGCTCGGGCTGTCAGATCCAACATTGTACATCCGTCTCCGAGGATAAGGGTCAGTACAGCATGCCCAGAGGCGGGCAAGGCCAAGCAGTCAGTAGCGGTTTCGAACCTGCGAAAGTTCTCGTCAGGGGGCTACCGTTATTAAAATTTACCCCGACCGCTGTGCCTTCCAAGACCATTTAGGGAGCCTACCAGTCTTGCGACCTACCAGGGGAGTTGGCTGGCATGGTACGGCACGGCACGACCCCTGGTGGACTGAGCAGCTTCATGTCCTTGATGATGTGTATCAGTTAAGTGATAATTAGTTGCAATTGGGGTGAGTGTGAGTGGGGAGGAGGGAGGGCTTCCTGCTCGGCTTATATTGCCAGCCAGCCAGCACGGCATTGGCACTGCGCACCCACACGCACTCCGGGCAGCCAAAACGGGTAACCCCCTCCGAGGCCCCGGCTGCTCTTTTTTGACCCCATGTGGTCCCCATCAGCGAGGTCATACCGCTGTGGGACCCCTCTGCCATCCGATAGCAGCAAAGTCACACGTCCTCTCATATAAGCTGCTGGTCACCATATCTTAACATAGACGAACGATGTTCGTTGGTTAGGTACCAAGTTGCACCTTGCCTTGGGTTGTACCGTAAGCACCATCACGTGATTTACTTCGTTGTCACGAGAAGACACATCGTGACGCGTGACGCGTGACATCAACTGCACGATATCATTGATAGGCCGTTCGAATGAGAGGATTTTTGATGAGTACTTAAAGCTTTAGGGTGTTCCAGCATATAGTGAAGTTTTGAGGGGACTGGAGGATCCTCGATCGAGCGGTCCTCGCGCAGCCGGCACCCCCATAGAGTGAGCGGTCACTGGTCTATGCACGATATATCTCCACTTGGATTCCACGGTCACCCGGCCCTCTCCTGACATACCCACCACGGCTTCCATGGCTGCACCCATTCCATGCGTAACGCTCCTCGTCTGCGTCCATTGCCTCTTCCTCCTCCTCCTCAGGCGTGAACGCACACACTCTCCGCCAATGCGGAGAGCAAGGTTGCGACCGCACATAATACCCCATGCCATCACTCCAAACCGCCCCTACTGCAGCACCGACCAAACCGGGCGTGGCCAATACGTATTCTTGGTGAATATGCACCCTCTCGAAACTCTTGGAGCGGGTATTGGGAGAGTAGAGTTGGGACACCATAATATATCTGGGGAAAAAGTGTGTATTATTTTACTGTCTCTTATCAGCTTTCCTGCTTTGCGGGCTCATATTTTTATTTGATACGGTCCTCCCGTCACGTTCTCGACATCAGTCGATTTATCTTGCGCTTTTTTTCTTCTTTCCGTCCAGTCTACCCCGCGTTGATCCTGTTCAACCTTTACTCGGAGTACCAAATGCCGAGGCTGCTGCCAAACAGCTACGAAAGGTGCGGCCAAAGGAATTGCACGATCCGCGAAGCTGCGCTCTATATCGTTCGTACATCCGCTGCATGCGCGAGATGATTACGCATGAGCATCATTACTAGGTGGTGTTCGAGTATATAAACGGCGGGCAAGTGCCCGACTACATCGTCAGCCACGGCCATTTACGCAAACTCGTTGCAAGGAAGATCGCGAGGCAGATCGGAAGCGCGCTAGAGTATTGCCACAAGAACAACGTCGTGTACCGATTTAGGTGCATCCTCACAACCTACGAATGGCTTTCGGTTGGTCACTGATATCGTCTGCAGACCTCAAAATCAAGAACCGTCTCATTTCACAAGAGCCAGTACTACTCAAAATTACGACGCTCAAGTCACTCCCTCGCCGACAACGCCGGCATTCCAGCAGCAGCAACAGCAGCAACCCCCGGCCCCGTGCACGCGATCCCGACCTGCCGATTATGAAACCTAGAGACCTTGCACCAGCACCAGTCGTGGTCTCGGGCGGTTCGGACGCAACTGCCGGTGCCTTAGTGCTTCCCAGTCGAATAGCACTCGAAACTTACGAGTCACTTTAATCTCTCCCTCCCCTTCCTTCTCGCCCGACACCATTGCCGGTCTCCGGGCTTCCTGCTCTCCCTCGCTCCGCGCTCTCCCTGGTCGTCATTTACTCGCCTTCACGCTCTTGGTCGTGCCTCTCGTTGGCCATACAGTCACGACGGCTATCGCGTAAGGCACTTCGCCGCCGCCCGCTTCCGGACCTCGGCCTTGCGTGGTTCTACTTCCTTTCTCATTCTCGTCTTATCTGAGGTCGCTTCTTCCTCCCTTTTCCCTCTCCGCGGAATGAGTCTCCGCCTTTCGAGATCACCGAGTCTCAAGTCGGTACACCTGTACTCTTCCTATGGTCCTCAAAATCCCCAACACTGTCTTCCTTCGCTGCCTTAACCCTGGACACCTACTGGTTCGACCTGCAGCAGAGCCCATACCCGAACTGTTCTTCCATCGCATCGCTCGTCCTATGTCCTTTCCTCTCTTCGCTCTTATCTTACCTACCCACCTTACCCCTCACCTTGGATCGCGTCGTCTACGATCGATTCAATGTATATAGGGCCGCGTTCTTAACCAGAGAAATCCCGTGTCCCTGCTCCTCTCAAGTCAGCGCGCTAAGTCTAGTCTGAAGCAAGTATCGCCCTTCGCCATCTTGTTTGCCATCCACCTGGGGAAGGCATGCAACGGGTGTCAGTGCGTTGTAGGGCAACTTCAAATCACCTTGATGCTCCGTTCTGTGGGTCTTGCACGTCGAGGATGGCGTCTTGGCTGGCTCGGGTCCGTTGTGGGGGGAGAATAGAAGTGGTGATGGCAGGGTCAGCCGAGAAACAAAAAGAACCAAGTCCATCCGGTGAGCGCGTAGTGATATTCGTGTGCAAGAACGTCTTGGCTTCGTGGCGCACGAATATATTCTGTCAATGAGTTAGGGGGGAGCAATACTTGGCACGAGTGCATGAAGAGTGAAAGTGAGAGCACGATGCATACTGAGTGCCCAAGTCCGCTTTACCTAGATATCGCACTTCGGTTCATTGCGCGCACGTTAAAACATGCAAAGTCACGATAACATTCGACACAACCATCAAGTACAAGTGGTCAAATAGGGGAGAATAAAGAACTAGGTTGGCGAAGTCCAACAAGGGGCTACCGTAACAGGGTTGTCGAATACTTGGGGGAAGAATAAACTAGAGGACTCCACCTCTCAGTAATACTTCGGCCAGCGCTCTGTCTCGTGTATCTCGATTTCGACATCGTCGAGGCCATTTTCCGAAAGGAGCTCCTTGCATTGGAGGGCCGCGTCAATGCCGACTTCATAGGAGACGGAATTAGGCGTCACTCCGATCCAGATGACAGGGTTTCCAGAGGGCTCATCTTCATAGCCAAACCGGAGGACGTCCATGGTGATGAAGTTTACCCCCTTCGCATCCAGGATTGCGATTACCTTCGGAGCCAGGTCCTCCCAGACGTTGGTGATCTCATGCGTCCCCACGATTCTGAGTTCCCTCATCTTGAGGTTTGCCTCCGTGCATGGTGTAGAGCCAGTACGGGCGACCACTGGTTTGGAGGGAAGCTTAGCCTCCTGATCGGAAACAGGGGGAAGGGAAGGAGTTGTCTGCGTCATGGAGTGATCTTCTGTCAGTGGACGCCGGAAGAAGAAGGGTAAACGAGAAGTTAAGTGCAGCCTGAGGAAGGCAGCAGAATTGCGGAAGAGCTGATAGGAAAAACGATTTGAGAGTTAGAGATGAGAGTTGAGCTGAGCTGAAAGAGTCTGCTTTTAAAAGGTTCAAGTCAGCGAGAAGCCCCTGTAGGTAAGCCCCTGTCGGAGGTCCGTATCATTCAGGATTCGGTTGAAGTCAGAGGAGTCGACTACCACCACTGTCCAGCTAAAGAGTACGCGCCTCCGCATGTCTCCCACCCGTGCAACTACACGCACATCAAAGAAGTTAGGTGGCTCCGAGATGTTGACAACGAGGGCGGCCGGCTTGGAATCGCCGGTGGGACCCGGTTCTAGGATGGGAACGTCCGACGTTGCGGGAAAAAGAACGATGATGGGGAGCATTTAGCAGAGCTGAAAGTAGGTCTCGTGAATACGCATACACTCGAGGGTCAGCGAGGAAACGTTCCAGACGAAGGTTGTCAGTGCGCTTGAAACCTTTGTGTCCATTCTCTTCTTGTTCTCAACCCCTGATGACTTCGTGAGAGCGGCTTCACGATCGACGATATGGATCGAGTTCGTGTTGAACTGGGCAGGGCTCCTGACGCGCCTACCACGGCTGCACCCATTACGCGTGCCCCTCGCCTGCGTCCGCACCAATAACTCACTACGCCGACGCCAAACGTTCGCAGTACCAACAGCATAATGCTCATCACATCTTCGCCCGATATGGTACAATGTACACAAAAAAGCAACTCGGTTAAAGATCCAATGAGAGGGTTCAACTCAACCGGTTAACACGTTCAGTTAATCACGTTCCGTAGTTTCTTCCTCAGACGTATACGCACTCTCACTCCGCTGCGTTGCGACCACCCCCATACCATAACTCCAAAACACCCCTAGTGATGCCCCGACCAAATCGGGCGTGACCAGTCGCATTCTCTGTGTGTGAATGTACTGTACTGTACACCCTCCAGAAAATCCCTGGAGTTGGCAAAGTAGGGTTGACACACCACAATAGACCGGAAAAGGTGTGTAATATTTCACTGTCTCTTACAGTATCGACGCTCCTGCCTTGTGGACTCGCATTTTTATTTCATACGACCCTCTTATCACGTTCTCGCCATCTATCGGCGCATCTTGCCTATTTTTTTTCAACTTTCCGACATGTTACTTTCGTCCCCGATTTGATCACCCTTCCCGTCAGTTTGTTGCGAAGCCATACTCCTCGCATTTACCACGCGCGGCGCGCACCTGATATCGGGACTGCGATTATGTCGACAGGGGTTTACTGGAGGGCTTTTTTGACAGCTTTTTTCAGCACGAATGCGACTTTCTCGTCGTTTCTCTTGCAACCCCCCCATTTATCGTTGCTGAGCATTTACTTAAACCCCTACAGCTTGCCGTCAATATTTACCCCGCATTGTTCCGTTCGACCTCTACCCGGAGCACCAAATCCCGGGGCTGCTGCCAAGCAAGCAACAAAAGATGCGTCCAGAGGAATTTGCACCATCCGCGAAGCCGTGCTCTATATCGTTCGTACACCTGCGGCATGCGCGAGACGATTACGCACCAATACCATTAATACCTGGTGTTCGAGTATATGAACGATGGGCAAATGCTTATCTCACCCAGCCACGACCGCTTACGCAACCGCGTTACAGGGAGTTACGCGAGGCGGATCGCAAGCGCGCTAGAATATCGACACAAGAACAGCGTCGTGCACCAACTCCCGCGCTACCCATGAATGGCTCTCGGTTGATCGCTGATATCGTTTGCAGATCCCAAACTCGAGAACTTTCTTATTTAACAAGAGCCCCTCACAGTGTCGTATATCGCCGGCCGCGCCGACGTTCCAGCCATAGCAGCAACTGTAACCCCGACCCCGTGTACGCGATGCTGGCCTGCCGATTACGAAACCTGGAGACCTTGCACCAGCACTGGTCGTGATCTCAGGTGGTTTGGACGCAACCGCTGGTGCCTTGGTGCCTCCCAACCGAATACACTGCCAAACGTGTCTGACCCTGTGTGAGGGTTCAGTTCCCAAGGTGCGTGCAACCCTAGTTTAGGCTCATTCGCGTCAGACGGGATCTACTCAAGGTTGGCCCAGTATCAGACTTTCAAACGTTCAATTGACCCAGCAAATAGCCCCGAATACGGCCGACACGTGGTCAACTTAGTGTGGGCTCGCACAACCCACCTTAGGGTCCTACGTGAAATGGCCGTGTAGCACTCGAAAATCACAAGGCGCTTTAATCTCTTCGTTTTTCTTCTCGCTCAATATCATCTCTGGTCTCCGGGCTTCCCGCTCTCCCTCTCCGTCGCCTCTTGCCTCCCTGCTTTCACGCTCTCCCTGGTCGTTATTCTCTCGCTTCCACGCTCTTTCTCGTACCTTTCATTGGCAATCCGGTCACGGCGGCTATCGCGTCAGGCACGTCGCCGCCGCCCGCTTCCGGACTTAGGCTTCGCGCGTTTCTACTTCCTTTCCCATTCTCTTATCTCAGGTCGCTTCTTCCTCCCTTCCCCCTCTCCGCGGAATGAGTCTCCGCCTTACGAAATCAAGTCGGTACACTGCCTATACTCTTCCTGGGGCCCTCCAAATTCCCAACTCTGTCTTCCTTCGCTTGCCACGCTTGTCTTGACCTTGGACATCGGCCAACAGCAGAACCCGTGCCCAAACCGTTCTTTCGTTGCACCGCTCATCCTGTATCCCTACCGAGGGAGGGAGTGAGAGGCTCCCAAGCGTCCGCCGTCACGGAGGGTTTGTAATGGATATGATCGAAGGCGGGCTGAAGGAGCTGAGGACCGGTGGCCGAGCAAATGATTTCGGACTGGCGTATCTCAACTTCGACATCGTTGATACCGTAGTCTAGAAGGAGCTCCTTGCACTGGAGGGCTACATCGATGCCGACTTCGTAGGAAAGCGAGTCAGGTTTGACTCCGATCCAGAGAACAACATCTCCAGAGGGGTTGTCGTCATCGTCGATGTAGCAAATACGGACGACATCGGTGCTGGTCCAGTCCACCCCCTTCGCATGCAGGATGGCGTGTACCTTCAGAGCAAGGTCATCCTCCTAGACGTCACTGATCTCATGCTCCCCCACGACTCTGAGCTCCCTAAGCCTGGAGTACGCCTCCGGGCCGGTGGGTTCCTCCCATGGAGTGCCGGTGCGAGCGATCAAGCGTGGTCTGGAGGGCAGGCCAGCATAGTAAGTGCAAGCCTCCAACTTAGAAGGAGGGGGCGGAGGGGAAGGTGTGGTATGCGTCATAGAATGATCTCCTGTGGCGAAGCGACACCGGAAGGAAGAAGGGCAAACGAGAAGTTTAGTACAGGAAGGTAGCAGAGGGAAGAAACAGCGAGGGGTCATCGAAACTGGCAACTGTGGCAAGCCCCTGGTAGGAGGTCCGTCCGAAAGGATGACAAACCAGCAAGCCACCCATCATCGAATGCGAAGTTTTAACAGACCCGTTGTTCTCCGTCCCCATTGTGTGCAGTGGGCGGACGGCGCAAATGAGTGGCAGTACAAGCATGACCTCAAAATCGAAGACTTGGGAAGTAGCGGAGTGTCGTCGCATGGTACCTCGGTTCCATGACGAGGTGCTTTTCTGTGGGAACAAGGACGCGGTCAAGGGCTGGATGTACGGCAAGAGCGCGCAACTCGGACGGAGAAGCCTGAGTGGGAGACGCGGAGCAGGGGCCGGCGCTCGAGCGCACCGCCGCCCAATCCCGGCCTCACTCACATCCAATACTGAACGTACTGAACAGCCGCGAGTTGGTGCTCTGCACGACGCGTCGTACTATGCTAGATACACATTCGCGGTCTCTGTCACCGTCATGGAGGGGCCTGAGGAGCTGCGATCACTTGCGGAAGAAGACTGCGACGACGACACTAGCATGGATGATGACTTGATGACGATCTCACGCGATAGGCAAAGCTTTCCCAGCAACGCGCATACATGCCCTACTCGTGACGTTTCTGCCCGCGTCTATTCTACCCTACCTGCCCAGTCCAACACCGACTCGATCCACGATATGATCGCTCTTGAAGCTGCTCTCACGAGACCATCAGAGGTCGAAGGCTCACGAGAAGAGAAAGGGCGCAAAGGTTCTGGGCGTTGCGTCTGGGCGCGTAAGTACTCTCGCTGCTCCCCGAGTGCCTCTGTACTCACGAGACCTGGCCCGGTTTTGCAACGCTGTGAGGACCCGCTATCTGCTCCCCATCGTATTTCTTGCCGGACGTGCCCACGCTGAAACCGAATCCCACCTGCGATCCATGCCGCCCTCGTTGTCATCGTCACAGATCGGAGTTGGCTATCTTTAATGTGTATGACGTACTCTTCAGCTAGACCAGTGGTAGTAGTTGAGGAGCGCCGGAACTCACACTAACCGATCGACCCACCGCACAAAGGTCCACAATGTGGTTGTCTGTCATCTACTAACCTTTTCTTGTCCGCCCGTCTGCCTGCCTGCTTGCCTAGTTCCCGCTTTCTTTTTGGCCCGGGCCCGCTGGATACCTCGATATCCTGATTCCTGCTGCATTGCTACGATAGAGAATGCTGCAGTTGCTATTAGTGACTTACCACCAGTTATCAAACATAATTGATTCATTGGCAGTGCACGTGTCATGTATCCGACCTGTAGGTTTATTTTAGGCCTTGCCTTTTCCTTTCTGCCGTTTTTATCGCTTGATCTGGCAGTGCGCTGAGAGTTATATTAGTTACATCAATTCCGATGGACCAGCCTAGAGTCTTTATCAGGCCGAAGCTTGTAACAGTCGTCATCGCACGACTCTATGAAGCAGGCACACGAGTGGGAGATAACCCGCATTGCCTTGGTCGCAAACAGACGTCGCCCAAAAGTTCTACCTGTTGTGACACGGCGATCCTTGCGGCGTCAAACGGCGTTTAAGAAGCTAATAAGCACGACCACGCGTCGTGTACTCAGTCAGGAAAGAAAAGACTGAATTGGCGATGATAATCTACCTAATAAGCACGACCACGCGTCGTGTACTACGAGTCCGTTAGTGTTACAGTAATAAGTCAGAACAACGGATGCCCACCTCAGTCGAGAAAGAAAAGACTGAGGCGCATATACAGTGGTCTACAGCCTTTAAAGTAAGAAATGGAACTGTATAGTTAATAAAGCCCCTCCGGGGGCACATCGAGCAACTGTCTGTCCAAAAACGAAATTACAGTATTCGTACGGTCCGCGCTACCGGCGGTTGACTCATCCAACACTACCTAGCTCCTTTATCGTATCGTCAATATGTGGACCAGACTGCCCTCCTAATTTACTATGTTCCCAACACTACCAGAAGCACGTTTTCTGGGTAATAGCGAATCGCGATCAAGTGCTCAAGCGCTCACGCAACGATGATAGCAACGAGCCTCGACTTCTCCGAAATGGCCAAATTCTCTCCATCGCAACCTCTAATGCGCATTCATCACCATCGCTGACCCTTCTGTCGTCTCCACTTTCACCAGATTCGTCGTCATCGGGCGGCTCGTCCTCAAAATCAAGCTACGGTATACGACGACTATCAGAGTCCTCCTTTGTAGGCCGGGCGTTTCTGAATAAAGCTTGTACTGGGTCATAAATCACGAATTATGAGGCTGAAACATGGACACGTCACGATGTCTTCACAGTCCGCGAGTTGCTTGCGCGAAATTTCGAAGCGGTCGCAGCACGGACACAGGTAATGGCACGTTCCTTTCACTTCGTCCTAAGTCATTTCCTCATCAATTTCGATCTCGTCGTAATGGGCATCCATAGGTACTAGCTTTAGTGGACAAAGCTTTCCAGGGATCACGAAAGTTGCCACTTTTCCAAGTGCACGCTCCGAGTCGACCCTACAATATTCTCGCGCTTTTTTATTGTCAGTGGTCGGCCATTCAGCAATAACGTTGTGTTGGACATTCTGCCTCATCACTGTCCATCGGCGACTACCCACGTTCATATGCAGAAGTATCGTTTCTCCTCGGTCTTACTCTGGTTCATATTGCACAATCACTACCCTGGTAATAAGACATAGCCCTAGTACACTGCCCCTACCCATTGCGGTACACCCGTTCATTTAGAGAACCCTTCACCCCGGTTTTGTGCTGTACAGTGGATTGATATCCTATTCGACTTGAAGTTATCTATGAATCAGTAGCACAGCCAAGCCTGAGAGCACAGCGTTCTGCCGCCGCCACTGCATTGTATGATATCATTATTATGGAGTGCTCGTCAACGTAACGAACCTGGAACGATATGTCCCACAAACTTTACAGTTGCCGCTTACTTCGAGGCCTCTTACCTTTGTGTGTGATACATGTTACAACAGACGGTGGTCTTGCCTGGATCCCGGCCGGAGTGAGAGATAGCCCTTATCGGACACAGAATATCAGTAGGACGACAGGAAATATAAGGCCGCTCACACCATCTGCTATCTATCACCAGTGGTGTTTATGAAACGATCTATTTCTTCAGTGTGCACTGGCATGCGCCCCCAAATCACGGCACGTAAACAGGAATACGACCGTAAGGCGCTCGTAGCCTCCTGGGGAAGTCTACAAGATAAAAGCCGCTGCATTCTTGGCCGCTTAGTGTGCTTGTGCTCGTTGACTAGCATTCCCCGCTTATTCCTGATTATCCATCGAACCGCTATCCACTATCCATGCCACCTTCTGGTGCCATTTCAGTACCAAAACAACACGGCCGTAATAAAGGTAATAAAGGTTCGAAGGCGATCAAGGTTTCTCACAGCCCAGGTACATTCTCGCTGGGTTCGTGTGGGCGCTTGCAACACTTGAAGTACTGACTTAGGGGATCAGGCGAGAGTTACGGACGCACAACGACCATCAATACACTCCCAGAAAATGTTTTACTGGAAATATTCGACTCCTGTCAAACACCTCGCCATTCTTATGGGTTCTTTGAATGGCTTGGACTGGTACACGTTTGCAAGAGATGGCGACATGTCATATTTGCGTCACCACTCAGTCTGGATCTAACGCTTCTCTGCACGTACGGAACCCCTGTCAGGAAGAATCTGGGATGCTGGCCACCCTTCCCAATCATCGTGGACTACTTTACATCCTGGGACCGCATGAACCTTACTACTGATTACGAAGATGATGTCATCGCCGCGCTTGAGTACCCCGATCGGGTGCGCAGCATCAAGCTTTCGGTAACGAGCTCGCTGTTGGAGATGGCAACCCCGATGATACAGGAACCGTTTCTGGCGTTGAAGGGTCTTTGGCTTTTATCGAAAGATCGGAACGTGCCAGTCCTTCCTGATGCATTTTTGGGTGGTTCTGCCCCACAATTACGTCAGATCCACTTAGAAGGCATCTCCTTCCCAGCATTACCCACCCTTCTCTTGTCAGCCAGTAACCTTGTCTATCTTCGACTCCAAGATATCCCCGAGGGTGGTTACATTCCACCACAGGCAATGATTACGGGCCTCGTCGTTTTAACCAGCCTTGACAGCCTTAGCATTTGCTTTACATCACCGACGTCTCGCCTTGAGCCAATATACTCAGGCTCGCCTTTCTCAACGCGGGGCGTTCTTCCCTCTGTCACCACCTTTAATTTCCGCGGCTCTAGCGAGTATTTGGAACACCTCTTGGCTCGAATTAACACACCTCGACTCCACTGCTTCGAAATAACGTACTTCAATCAGCTCGATTTTCGGGTTCCCCAACTTTCTCAGTTCATCGGCCGCACGGAGAGCTTCGAGCTAGCTGTGTCCAGGCGTGCGTCTGGACACTTTCGTATCAAAAACGACTATATCGAATTCTGCTGTGAAGAGAAGGGACGTAGTAGAAGTCGCCTTACTCTTCGTGTATCATGCAAATGGCTAGATTGGCAAGCTTCGCACCTGGCCCGGATCATCGGTCAATCTCCCGCTATCGTCTCCGGCGTGGACCTTCTCTTGATCAACGAGGTTGATCTGCAACTTGAACCAGGCTGGCAAGACACCATGGACGGCGTTGACTGGCTAGAACTCCTCTGCCCGTTCACTGATGTGAAGGCGCTGCAGGGATCTATGCAGTTGGCAGGACACATTGCCCTTGCGCTGGACGGTGTCAGTGGAGAGATGGTCACTGAAGTATTGCCGGCCCTGGGTTCGCTTTCGTTAGAAGGTCAGACAGTGGGATCTGTTGAGCGATTTATCGCTGTGCGCAGACACTCTGGTCACCCCGTGACCTTCAACCAAGGAAGTGAGTAAGGTTGCTTCTAGACTACATTATTTCTGACAGCTCCGCTGCCGTCGCCGACATCCTTTGCATCCGTCACTCGTACACTTCCCCGCCGGCCGGCACAAAGTGAGTCAATTTGGTGGTCCATTTTTCGCTTTGTCTAACATTCCTCGTCGAAGGTTATACCTTATGACATATTCGTCGATGGATGTGTCGCCCGAACGTTTGGCCCTCGGGACGCTCATCACTATTTTATGCTCCTGTTCAGATCGCCACTTTCCCGGTACTTCCCGAATTTAGTATATCTCCAAGGTGCATGGTATATCACGCGCGGCGCCAACTTGATGCAAGGAACATCTCCAGGCGTCCCGTTCCAACATACACCACTTCTGGATTATAGTAGTTGGGCAAGACAAGGCACCATTGTACCCCAAAAGCGATGGAACCCAGCCGAAGACGTGGGTGTTCGACGACACGTCGAAGGCGCTAATCTCCAGCTACCCATATACTTCGTCAATAGGAACGGTAGCATTGGGTTACCATTGTCAGATATCCTCCGAGGATGCGATCGGGATCTTCACAACGCGAATAGCTTTGCAACACTTGGGGGCAAGTCCACGACTCACATTCGGATTAACGTAAGTCCACCTCTCGGTTACTACAGTGGGCAATCATAGTGATAACTTGTTCCACTAAATCACCGTAGTGGCCCGGCTACACGTACTGGAAGCGTCAGGTACCCACCCGTGATGAGACTCGTGAGCGGAATCCGATCACTTTGGCGCGCTTTATGAGGCACGTTGGTACCTCTGTGGACAAGTTCCTTAGGGTACGTTCATCCGAGTCACGGCTCCGCCATCGCCGTCATCTAGTGATTCCTTCCTCTAGGAGTGCACGGCCCACGGCCATGTGGCAACAGACCCACGATGGCTGATTGGAGGGCAAGGAGGGATCACGCAAGCGGAGGTGAAGGTCATTGCTGCTATCAATGTTTCTGCCGGGAGCTGGATGCCCATCATCCAACTCACCCGATGGGTGATATAATTTTAACCTTCCTTCCGATTTTTTTGGAATCACCATCAGGAAAAGCACCATCTGTCAATCAAGATCGCGATAATGGTCACACGGTCACCAAAAGTCAGATCGTAGATCAGGTTAAGAATGATACGCTATGTCCCGATACAATCTTTGTGTTGTCTCCAGCCGGATGTGATGGCTCTGAACGTTCCAATGTAAAGCGCGGAGTATGTGTCCTGCGACCACGTCATGCCAGTGAATACTAGATGTTCAAGCATAAGTAAACAAGGTTCGACCAAAAATCTTGCTCGCGATCAGGATCGTCCCACAAGGTCTCCAGGCTCTCAAAGATCTCCTGGTAGACGTCATTGCCCTGTCCGTCAGTGATGTCACGCAGTTTTGGGGCACAGGAGCATAAAAGTCGAAGGTGCTGACACAGGAATAGTCGGAATTGGCTGAGTGGTGTCGCTGGGAGTATTACCGTAGCCAGGTCGATGATTGTCACCTGTTTTATTTGTAGAGTGTTAAATCCAAGTCACCAGGCAGGATACCAGGGAGCTCACCAGAATTAGGAGGTCCGTGTTTTTGGGCCTGACTAAATTGACGAGCTAGCCTGAACTTCGCAGTCTGCTTGCACCGCTGGTTCAAGTTCATTAATTATACTCGCTCCCAAAGTTTTATCACTGCGTCCGGATGTGAAATGAGCACCCCTTTGTCTCAAGAGGTGAGTGGAGAATACGACAGAAGTTGGGCAGACCTCCTTCCTGAGGCTGAGCCTCGATATCAGCGCCACGAGAGTTAATCTTTCTCCTATAGTCATCATAGAGATCAATATACAGGGGCGCCATTGTTGTGGTTGTACTGTACGTTGTCCGGCCCGAGAGCCCCGACGAGGAGTCAGTCACTTGGTTCGTGGTGTGCTACGTGCAGCAGCGCATGCAGCAGATTCTCTCCGCGGCAACCGTCGCCGCAATTGGGCTTTCATGCAAAGCATACCTCCACTCAGGACTCTGCTCCATCTCCGTCCGTGGCCTCCCACACCTCCTCGAGGCCCTGAACAGCCCCGAGAGACAGAACGGGCAGGGCCTGGTCACGGGTGACTGCTTCCTCTTTCCACACACACGCTGACGCTGACCTCGTGTACATGTACCCACGCGCAAAGTCTCTAACCATCTCTCCACGTGCGCCGTTCCCGTTCCTTCGCTCTCCTGCACGGGTCCGCAAAGCAGGACCGCCCGCGCTCAATCCACGCTTGCAGGCTCGATGATCCGCTCACCTGGGGCATCCTTCCCGCGCGCATGTACCTGCAATCCCACATGACGCGGTGGACCCTCGGCGCATCGGACATTATGTTCACCAACCCGTAAGGACCCCCTGCTTCCTTTCCTCGTCGTGCGCCCACCGCCCCCGCAGCGTCTTTTCCGCATTCTTCAGGAAAGGTCAGGTCCTCGAGACATTCCGCGGCACGGGCGTATACCAGCCCGCAATCGACACCGCGATCGAAAAGCTGCGCGCAGGCGCGTGGGTACGTCCGTCCTGGAAATAACCACCTTCTCATCGACGTGTATATTTTACCGAACTCGTAGATACACCTCTTCGCAGAGGGGAAGGTATGCCAACCTCAGACATACGCGACGGACCCGCAGACGGGTCTCGCGCGCCTACGGCGCTTCAAGTGGGGCATGTGCGTCTCCCTTCTCTCCCCCTACCTCTCAAAACATGACACCCACTCTCTGACGCCTTACATTCTCCCCACATCAGCGGCCGTATCGTAATGGAGACTCCGCGTCCTCCCACGATCATCCCCATGTGGATAACTGGTGCGTTCCTCCTCCGTCTTCTGTCTCTCGACCCACACACACACACGCAGGCTTCGACAAACTCATGCCAGAAGGCCGCCACGCGCCATGGAAGTACCTCCCGCGTCCCGGCGCTCGCCTGAGCGTGACATTCGGCGCGCCAGTGTCACCCGCGGCGGTGCACGGCGCGCTCGGCACGACGACGCGCTCAGACGTCGTTCCTGGAAGAGCAGCGGAGGCGCAGGGGGCACGGCGCCGCGAGGTGCGCATCGCGCTCACGGAAGTCGTCCAGCGCGCCGTGGAGGCGCTTGGACGGCAGGTGTCGGGGGGTCTACTCACTGGCTCGGGGCCGCTGCCACTACCACCACCGCTGCAGAAAAGGACATGAAAGAGGCCCCGCCTTAGTTCGTCCGAGACGAATTGTAGATGTGTAGAAAATCTACTGCTTTTTGTCGCACCCGCTGGGCAATTCGACGGGGATTGACGTGACATGCTGTTGACGTTTAAAACCAGTAGACCTGCCAGTGAGGCTTGAGCTCGAGGTCTGACGTAGACTCGGACAAGGCGTCTCTCCAAAAGCCCCATTGTATTATGGTGTCGAGCCCGTGACAAGAGTCATGGGCCGCTTTGAAAATAAATGCACAAGTGGAAAGTAATATATGCACAGAACCCGTTGCAGGCGCAGTAGTATAATAATGTAATAATGTAAGGTTGCGACGAAGGTGACGTGTAGAACGAGCGTAAAAGGTCCAAATATGTGACTAGCGAAAAAACATGGTCCATGGTAATGTCTCTCACTGCGCAACGCAACCGGGTGCAGTACAACAGCCGCAAGGGGGTTCCTATTTCAGTGAGATTCTTCCACGCCCTCTAAGAGTGCGGTCGCGACGCTCGTGCACGCGTTCATGATCCGCACCTCATTTTGGCCGGTATAGTACCACGCCGAGAGTCCCTACGTAGCGCGTGCACACAGTCAACAGTGCATTCAATGTGGAAAAAAAAATGAGGGAATAACGCACGGTCATAACGTAGAACGCAAAGAGGATGCTGCCCTCTGCCCAGTTGGTCTTGCCATCAGCCGTAACATAGTTCACGAGGAAACACGCGCCAACGAGGAGCACAACTTCGAAAAGATCTGCGCCCGTTTTATTTTTAGTACGGGGAAGGAGGGTCGTTGCTGGAGGTAGCCTACCGAAGAGCATGGGCATGGGCTTGTTGGTCCACCAGCCAAGGAGCGTCACAAACGGCATCCAGAAGAGTAGGAACTGGATGCTCATGTCGATAGAGCGTGCCTGGGCAAGTCTCTCGGGGCGCTGCGGCTTGTCGTCGAAGAACGACTTCAGCGACTGGCGGACGAAATAGGTGATGGCGATAGTAGCGTCGGCGGAGAATGACACAATCGGGAGGAGGATGATACCGAACCACCTACAAAGCACGCGTGGTGAGTATGCGGTGTGATAATAAGAGAAAAAACGCACTCCTCTTCGATGTTGTCTTGTTCGCGCACAAATTCTACGCTGTCAACCAGCTACGAGCGAAGGAGCAGTTGGTACAGCGTTTGCATGATCGGAAAAGAGGGGGAATGACGCACAAACTCGGCCGTGACACCCGTGAGCGCCACGGTGACTGCCAGTAAAATGAGACACGCCCAAGGGTTCACCTCCGGCTCTGCCTCTTTAGCCCCCTGTTCCATGTGCAGCCCCTCCTCCGGGTCGTCAGGATGGGGCGTGAACGCGCTCAGAGGGCGCTGCAGGTAGAAAATCGAACCAACATAGCTGCAAAACCAATGTCAATACCAAGACGACTAGAAAAACGAAAAGAGGCGCACATGACGAGGAGAATGACAGCAAAGCCGCGACTGATGCGGAGAAAGTTACCTCTGACTTTGTCAGAAAGGGCAGTAGCAATTTCGGGGCCGTTGTTATTATTAATATCGGTAGCCGCAAAGAATGCAGCCAGAATGGCGAGCGCCAGGACACTGCCCGAGTCATCAGCATCTTGTCGTCCTTGCCCGAGATGAAGAGTGAACCCACCCGACTGTGAGGAGCGTGCGATTCAACTGAGCGCGGCGATTATGCAGCTTTTGTTCCCCATCTTTTGCGCCGCCAGTAAAGAACGCGGAACCCGGGATGAGTAGCAGATGGAGCAAGACGACGCCTGGACAGATCAGCTCGCCATGAGGGTACTGGTCCCATGGCGGGTAGCGCAGATCACTCACCGGTAATCGTGGACTGCAGAAGCTTGAGTCTGTGGCAGCCAGCCAGTCAGTCGTGGTCCCGCCACGCATGTGTAGGTATACTGGATACGTACTCGCATCTGAGAAGAAGGATTATTGCGAGGGTGGCCTCCACGGCGCTAGGGACCAAGTGTCAGCGCCTCACTACAGATATAGTCAAAGCTCGGGAAACTCAGGCATACTTGTGCAGCGTAACCACGACCAATTCGCCCAAGCCCTTCCCGAGGTACATCGTCATCTGCTCTCCGCCCCACTCGAAGAGAATTTCGAGTGGTACGATAGCGAGGAAACAGACTGAAAAGTTGAAATAAAACAACTCGAAAAGAATTTCCATGACATACGTGAAAAAGTGATCTTATGCCCCCAGTCACCATAGTGGGACGCCCAGGCGAGAGGAATGAAGATGAGCAACAAGTTGATCCCTGCGTACACGCCAAATACAGTAAGACAGGTGACGAAGACGGAACTTTTCCTGGCCTACAGGAAACGAAGAATATGGCTCTGGCGCTTTCCCGCCAGTTCACCTTGCGTCTGTTCCTCACTGAGAGACGCCAGAAGCGGTCCTTGGAGGTGAGGGAAGGTGTGTTGCTGACGGCGTGTGCCAGCGACCGCATTTCCTTGTTGAGGGTGGATCCTTGGGATGCCATGATACGAACGGGGCTCGATGTGTGTTAGATGCTCAATCGGCCAATGTCCAGAGGCAGGCGGGTGGATTGTGATGGTGAACAAAGAGATCATTTGTATGATGGACGGGCGTCTCGGATTTGTTTTCTGTAGACAGTTATATCCCAGGACGGAACCAAGACGGAACCTGTCAACGCGGTGATAGCGCAGATGGTTGCTTTTTTTTAAAAACAAAAAAAAAGACACATTGATAGCGTTACCTTGAAAAGGGCCGACACGTAGCAAACGTCACTTGGCTATTAGCGATCGTGTGCGGAAGCCAAGGCGTACAGTAGGCACGGTGCCACTGGCCGCAAGGAACGCCGCGAGCATAACGCCGTCAACAGTTGCGAATCTGCCCAAACACGCCCTTTTGTTCTAAATCAAATCAAGGTGCATTTATTAGTGACTGTACAGCGGTTTCATAACGATAGATCTCTAGATACCTTCCGTGTTCGAGTCAGTGCCTTGCTCGTCGTTTTAGGTATGGTATGGCGCTGGGAGGGAAGGGAACCGGTGCATGGTGCAAGGAAAGTGTATTAGCTCTTGCATTGTACTAGTGGTGTCAGGTGGATGCAAATGGTCACGAGGATGCAAAGTTTAAAAATGGCCTCAGATCACCCTCTTCCTGTGGTCCTTTCTGCCCAAAAAAAATACAGTAGGTAAAGTAGGATCTGTAGATATGAGATCATAACAAAAAATAAAAATGTATTGAGAATTTCGACTACAGTGCGACAAGGAAGAGAGGGGAGTCGTAAAAAGTAAAGGCCCAGACCACCAGATCCCAACGATCTTGCTGAATGCTATGCAGATCTATTGGAATAGAGTGTAAGAAAATGCCAATGAGAACACCCATAATAAATTTGAGGTGATACCGTACATGCGATAGAGTTGTAGAAGGTAATCTCATCTTGAGGGGCCAGTGCGCGATCAAATTTGCATCGGGGGGTGAAGTCGGTCGTGCTCCCTAGGAGCCAAAATAAAAATAAGCAAAAATTACCATTGAACAGTATATCCATTCTTCTATTTGTATGTACAATATGAAGTAGCTACGATGTGTTGTTGAAGCTACAGAAAATGAAATGTCGATTTTTGCATAGGTACGACCACACTAGTAATAGTTGGCGAGAAAATATCTAAGCTGGCGGGCTGTATAGTTAGTTACTGAGAATAAACGCTCTCCATAAAGAAAACATACACGCAGGCTTCGACGAGCTCGTGCCAGAAGGCCACCACGCGCCATGGAAGTACCTCCCGCGCCCCGGCGCGCGCCTGAGCGTAACGTCCGGCACGCCAGTGCCACCCGCGGCGGTGCAGGAGGAGGAACGGCGGCGCAATGCCACGGAGGTGCGCATCGCGCTTACGGACGTCGTCCAGCGCGCCGTGGAGGCGCTTGGGCGGCAGGTGTCGAGGATCTACTCACTAGTCCGGGTCTGGGCTACAGCCGCCACCGGACATAAAAGAAGCCCCTTATACCCTTAGTTCGGCCGATACGAACTGTAGACGTGTAGAGAATCTACAGGTCTTTGACGGCCAAACCTGCTGGGCAAGATGGATTGACGTGACGTGCTGTTGATGATAGAGCGCTTTCCTCAAATGGGGCGAGATTTCCGGAACTCCCATTGATGAAGTGTTCGAATTGTTTTCGAAATTAGCAACACCAGAGAATTACCAAGCATAGCCCGTATAAGTAGTTATCCTCATCCATTTTTGGAAAGTGGGAAAGATACACCAGTGGATCTGAGACCTACGGCATAGATAAGGCGTCTCTGACGTTTCTTCAAAGCCCGACTGTAATATGGTACAAACTTTACCACTCAGCGGTTGAGCCCATGTCACAAGTCATGGGCCGCTTTGGAAATATACACGAGCGGAAAGTAACAGATGCAAAGAACCCATCGCAGGTGCGGTGGTATGACAATGTAAAGTTGCAGCGATTGTACAAAGAAGCACGAGGAGGATGACGTACAGAACGAGCGCAAAAGGTCAAAATATGCGATGGTCCATGGTAATATCTCTTACCATATAACCAGGTGCGGTGTAGCAGTTACAAGTGGAAACCAAGGGGTAGCCCCCTCTTTTAGTGAGAATCGTCCACACCATCTACCAGCGCGAGCGCGACACTCGTGCATGCATTCATAATCCGCACCTCAGTTTGGCCTGTGTAGTACCACGCCGAAAGTCCCTATGTATTATTAATAGCCCGCAGTCAATAGTGCGTTCGATGGAAGAATGAAGGAGGAACGCACAATCATGGCGTAGAACGCAATGAGAATGGTGCCCTCTGCCCAGTTAGTCTTGGCATCAGCTGTGACATAGTTCACGAGGAAGCACGCCCCAACGAGGAGCGTGACTTCGAACAAATCTGCGCATTGTTTGTTTTTCCTTTTAGTCCGGGGAAGGAGCGTTTTTAATAGGTGCGCCTGCCGAAGAGCATTGACATGGGCTTGTTAGTCCACCAGCCGAGGAGCGTCACGAACGGCATCCAGAACAGCAGGAACTGGATGCTCATGTCGATTGCGCGTGCCTGGGCAAGGTTCTCAGGGGGCTGCGGCTTGTCGTTGAAGAACGCCTTCAGCGACTGGCGGATGAAAAAGGTGATGGCGATGGTAGCGTCGGCCGAGAAGGACACGATCGGGAGGAGGATGATGCCGAACCACCTACAGAGCCCGCGTGGTGAGCAGACAGGGTGATGATAAGAAGAAAAAACGCACTCCTCTTCGATGTTATGCTGTTTGCGCACGAATTCTATGCTGTCAACGAGCTACGAGTAGTCGGCACGTTTGCATAAAGAGTCGAGAGGGAATGACGCACGAACTCGGCCGTAACACCCATGAGCGCCACGGTAATCGCAAGTAAAATGAGACATGCCCAAGGGTTCACCTCCGGCTCTGCTTCTTCGAGCTCCCGCTCCCTGCGCAGCACCTCCTCCGGGATGCCAGGAAGGGGTGCGAACGCGTTGTTCGCGCCCGGAGGATCGTGCAGGTAGAAACGCGAGCCGACATAGCTGCAAAGCCAATGTCAACATCATGACGACTAGAAAAAAAAGAGAAGAGGTGCACATGACGAGGAGAATGACGGCAAAACCGCGACTGATGCGGAGAAAGTCATCTCTGACTTTGTCGGTAGTAGCAGTGGCATTTTCGGAGCCGTTGTTGTTATTGGTATCGGTAGCTGCAAAGAATGCAGCAGGAATGGTGAGCGCCAAGACACTGCCACGGATTATCAGCATCTTGTCGGGCTTGCCCGAGACGAAGAGTCGACCCACCCGACTGTAAGGAGCGTGTGATTCAACTGAGAGCGGTGAGGGTGCAGTTGTTGTTCCCATATTCTGGCTCCGCCAGTAAAGAATGCAGTACCCGGGATGAGTAACAGGTGAAGCAAGACGACGCCTGGGTAGATCAGCTCGTTATGGGAACAGGTCCCGTGGTGGGTAACGCAGATCACTTACCAGTAATCGTGGATTGCAGAAGTTTGAGCCTGTTGTAGCCAGCCAGTCAGTCGTGATTCCGGTAGGTAAACTGGATACATACTCGCATCTGAAGAGAAGAATGATTGCGAGGGTGGCCTCAACGGCGCTAGGGACCAAGTGTCAGCGTCTTACTACTGATAAGAGAAACCCGGGCATACTTATTCAGCGTAACGACGACCAAGTCGCCTAGGTCCTTCCCGAGGTACATTGCCATCTGCTCTCCGCCCCAGTCGAAGAGCTTCTCGAGTGGTATGATAGCAAGGAAACAGACTGAAAAAATGAAATAAATCAACTCGAAAAGAAGCATCTCCAAGACATACGTGCAAAAGTGGTCCCATGAGCCCATTCATTGAAGTGGGACACCCAGGCGAGAGGAATGAAGATGAGGTATGAGTTGATCCCTACGTAAATACAGTAAGACAGGTGGTGACAAAGCGAACTTTTCTTGCTTACAGGAAACGAAGAATATAGCTCTGGCACTTTCCCACCAGCCCACCTTGCGCCTGTTTCTCCCCGAGAAACGTTGCCAGAAGGGGTGAGAGGAGGTGAGGGGAAGAGCGTTGCTGACGGTTTGTGGTAGCAATTCCTTGTTGGGGGTGGATCCCTGGGAAGCCATGATAAAAACTGGGCTACTCAGTCGAGCTCCAATGTCCAGAGGAAGAAGGGGGGTTGTGTGTGATTGTAAACGAAGACATGATTTGTATGATGGACGGGCATCGCCGACTCTCGGGTTTGTTTTCTGTCGACAGTTCCGTGCCATGTCGCGGCTGTGGTGCGTGAACTGTCCATAACACAACGCATTGATGGCGTTGCCCCTGCCAGTGTGACACGTAGCAAGAATCACAGTGAATCGACTTGGCTACCAGCGATCGTACGCGGGGGCAAAGGCGTAGGCGGCTGGATGTGGGACCACCATCTCCAAGGAACGGCCGTCACTGGCAACGCGCTTCCTATTGCCAGATCACTCATTTCAGGACGGGATCACATACCCGACCCGTGCGGCCATACCCGTTGTGACCCCTAAAACTGTTACATACGAGAAGTAAAGTAAGCTAAATTTTGGGAGAAACAACTGAGGTATGTACTCTAGGACTATGAAGTATATAAGTATAAGGACGTTTTCTGCTGATAAGTAACAGTTAAGATGATCTTGTGTTGCCGGTCCAGCCGGCCCGAATGCCCCCGACGCTTACACGTGAACACTCACGTGCGCCGTTCCCGCTCCTTAGCTCTCTTGCACACGTCCGCAAAGCAGGACCGCCCGCGCTCAATCCACGCTTGCAGGCTCGATGACCCGCTCACCTAGGAAATCCTCCCCGCGCGCACGTACCTGCAATCCCACATGACCCGGTGGACACTGGGCGCATCGGGCATTATGTTCACCAACCCGTATGACGCCCGCTTCCTTTCCTTGTCGTGCGCTCACCGCTCCCGCAGCGCATTTTCCACATTCTTCAGGAAGGGCGAGACTTTCCGTGGCACAAGCATATACCGGCCCGCAATCGACACCGCGATCAAAAGCTGCGCGCAGGCGCGTGGGTGCATCCGTCCTGGAATATTCACCTTCTCATCGACGTTTATATGTTGCCGAGCTCGTAGATACACCTCTACAGGGGAAGGTATGCCAGCCTCACGTACGCGACGGACCCGCAGACGGGACTCGCGCGTCTACGGCGCTTCATGTGGAGCATGTGCGTCCCCCCCTCCCTCGCCCCAGCTCCCAAAAGTATGACACCAACTCTCTGACGTCTTACATTCTCCTCACGCCAGCGGCCGCATCGTAATGGAGACCCCGCGTCTTCCCACAATCTTCCCCGTGTAGATAACCGGTGCGCTCCTCCTCCGCCCTCTCTCCCTCTGTCTCTAAACGCATACACACACACGCAGGCTTCGACAAGCTTATGCCAAAAGGCTGCCACGCGCCATGGAAGTACCTCCCGCGCCGCGGCACGCGCATGAGCGTGATGTTCGGCGCGCCAGTGTCACCCGCGGCGGTGCACGGCGTGCTTGGCACGACGATGCGCTCAGATCTTGTTCCGGGGAAGCAGCGGAGGCGCAGGAGGAGGCACGGCGACGCGAGGACAGGGAGGTACGCATCGTACTCACGGAAGCCGTCCAGCGCGCTGTGGAGGCGCTTGGGCGGCAGGTGTCGGGGGATCTACTCGCAGAAAAGGACATGAAAGGGGTCCATCCCTTGTTCGTCCGATACGAATTGTAGATGTGGAGAAAATCTACTGCTTCTGTCGTGCTGGGCAATTAGACGGGGATTGACGCGACATACTGTTGAAGTTTAAAACCAGTAGACCTGGGGCTTGAGTAGGCTCGTGACCAGCCTGTATATCGCAGGTTTACCTTCATATACAGACGGTCATCGGTCTAGGGCTTGAGCTTGAGGCATGACGTACTCGAGCCCACGTGACAGCAGTCACGGGCCGCTTTGAAAAAATTAATATACAGGTGGAAAGAGGTGTACCGAACTCATTGCAGATGCAGTAGTATAATAATGATGTACCGACTGCACGGGGGTTTCAACAAAGGTGACGTGTAGAACGAGCGTAAAAGGTCGACTACGGTCGATGGTAGTGGCTCTCACTGCGCAATGCAACCGGGTGCGGTGCAGCAGCCGCAAGCCGAAACAAAGGGGTTCCCTGTTTTAATGAGAATCTTCCACGCCCTCTAAGAGTGCGGTCGCGACGCTCGTGCACGCGTTCACGATCCGCACCTCATTTTGGCCAGTGTAGTACCACGCCGAGAGTCCCTATGTAGCGCGTGCACGCAGTCAACAGTGCATTCAATGGAAAAAAAAATTGAGGGAAGAACTCACGATCATGGCATAGAACGCAATGAGGATGCTGCCCTCTGCCCAGTTGGTCTTGGCGTCTGCAGTGACATAGTTCACGAGGAAGCATGCGCCAACGAGGAGCACAACTTCGAATAAATCTGCGCCCGTTTTATTTTTAGTACGAGGAAGGAGTGTTTTTTCTGGGGGCAGCTTACCGAAGAGCATAGACATGGGCTTGTTGGTCCACCAGCCGAGGAGCGTCACAAATGGCATCCAGAAGAGCAGGAACTGGATGCTCATGTCGATAGAGCGTGCCTGGGCAAGACTCTCGGGGCGCTGCGGCTTTAAGCTGCTGCGGAAAAACGCCTTCAGCAAGTGGTGAGTGAAATAGGTGACGGCGATGGTAGCGTCGGCGGAGAAAGACACAATCGGGAGGAGGATGATACCGAACCACCTACAAAGAAGGAAAAGGGAAAAGGCCCGCGTGATGAATATGCAGTGATGATAAGAGAAAAAACGCACTCCTCTTCGATGTTGTCCCGTTCGCGCACGAATTCTATGCTGTCAACGAGCTACGGGGGAAGGAGCAGTTGGCACAATGTTGCATGAATGGAAAATAAGGGGAATGACTCACAAACTCGGCCGTGACACCTGTGAGCGCCACAGTGATTGCCAGTAAAATGAGACACGCCCAAGGGTTCACCTCCGGCTTTGCCTCTTTAAGCTCATATTCCATGCGCCGCACCTCCGCCGGGTCGTCAGGATGGGGCATGAACGCGTTGTTCGCGCCCGGAGGGTCGTGTAGGTAGAAAAGCGAACCAACATAGCTGCAAAGCCAATGTCAATACCAGGACGACTAGAAAAAAAGAGAAGAGGCGCACATGACGAGGAGAATGACAGCAAAGCCACGACTGATGCGGAGAAAGTCACCTCTGACTTTGTCAGAAAGGGCAGTAGCAATTTCGGAGCCGTTGTTATTAATATCGGTAGCCGCAAAGAATGCAGCCAGAATAGTGAGCGCCAGGACACTGCCCGAGTCATCAGCATCTTGTCGTCCTTGCCCGAGACGAAGAGTGAACCTACCCGACTGTGAGGAGCGTGAGATTCAACTGAGCGCGGTGGGGGTGGAGCATTTGTTCCCGTACTCTGGCGCCGCCAGTAAAGAACGCGGTACCCGGGATGAGTAGCAGGTGAAGCAAGACCACGCCTGGGCAGATCAGCTCATTATGGGGCACTGATATGGCGGGTAGCGCAGATCACTCACCGGTAATCGTGGACTGCAGAAGCTTGAGGCTGTGACAGGCAGACAGTCAGTCGTGGTTCCGCCACGCATGTGTAGGTATACTGGATACATACTCGCATTTGAGAAGAAGGATTATTGCGAGGGTGGCCTCCACGGCGCTAGGGACCAAGTGTCAGCGCCTTATCACCGATATAGTCAAAGCTCGGGAAACTCAGGCATACTTGTGCAGCGTAACCACGACCAAGTCGCCTAAGCCCTTCCCGAGGTACATTGTCATCTGCTCTCCGCCCCAGTCGAAGAGCTTCTCGAGTGGTATGATAGCGAGGAAACAGACTGAAAAGATGAAATAAATCAACTCGAAAAGAATTTCCACGACATACGTGAAAAAGTGGTCCTATGCCCCCAATCATCGTAGTGGGACGCCCAGGCGAGAGGAATGAAGATGAGCAACGAGTTGATCCCTGCGTACACCCCAAAATACAGTAAGACAGGTGACGAAGACGGAACTTTTCCTGGCCTACAGGAAACGAAGAATATGGCTCTGGCACTTTCCCACCAGCCCACATTGCGTCTGTCCCTCCCTGAGAAACGCTGCCAGAAGCGGCCCTTGGAGGTGAGGGGAGGTGTGTTGCTGACGGCGTGTGCCAGTGACAGCATTTCCTTATCGGAGATGGATCCTTGGGACGCCATGATAAGAACGGGGCTCGGTGTGTGTTAGATGCTCGATCGAGCTCCAATGTCCAGAGGAAGAGGATGGGGTTGTGTGATGGTGAACGACGACATGATTTGTATGATGGACGGGCGTCTCGGGTTTGTTTTCTGTAGACAGTTTTGTCCTAAGTTAGGATGGAATTAAGACGGAACCTGTCCACAACGCGCTGATAGCAAATGGGGGGTTTTTTTTAAAAAAAAAAAAACAGGACACATTGATAGCGTTGCACCGAAAAGGGTGACACGTAGCAAAAATCATGGTGAATCAACTTGGCTATTAGCGATCGTGTGCGGAAGCAAAGGCATACAGCAGGCATGGATGGGGTACCACCGGTCGCAAGGAACGCCGCGAGCGTACGGCTGACAACAGTTGCGGGATTTGCCCTTTTTTCTAAATCAAATCAAGGTGTATTTATTAGCTATATAACTTACAGCGGTTTCAAGTTTCATAACGATAGATCTCGCGACAGATACCTTCCGTCTTCGAGTCACTGCCTTGCTCTCCGGTTTAGGTATGGTATGTCGCCGGGAGGGAAGGGAACCGGTGCATGGCGGAAGTGTGTTTGCTCTTGCATAGTGATAGTTGGTGGCGAGAAAAGATCTAAGCTGGCGGGCTGTATAGAAACTGGGTGGAAGCACGAAGTGCCTCTCGATCTCGATCGGGGCTGAAGGGTTTGCGTTCCGAAGTTCGTGAGGTCGCGACACCCAACCAGCTAGGAATCAATAACGCGGCGAGCAAGCCCCGATACTCCCAAAATTAGGAATGGTGACGCCGCGGTGCTTACCCCGTAGGTTGCGGGGTGAAAATGGCCACTCAGCACCCCATTGTGTGCCCAATAAAGTTTGTTCATCTATAAGACAGTTGGTGCACGTACTGGCACCAAAAACCGAACGGCCACGGTGAGGTCTTGGCTGTCCCGGTCGGCAGTATTGCGCGAGATTTGCCTCCCTTGCAATGCAATGGTCCATGGCAGCTGCCTTCCACTCCCCAGTATCAGGGAAAATCTCCCATGCGAATGGGCTATATTGTAGTAATTACAGTAAGTGATACCAGAGATACTGAGCGATACTACAGGTACCTGCCCGGTGTAGCGGCATGACTTGCAGAATGATGGCTGTGACGGCATCACCGCCCATGGTCAGGAGCTCTGCCGCCCATGCTTGCGCCCATGTCCACTGTATGGCTCAGCGATGTCATGACCCGGGTCGGGTCTGACCCAGTCATGCGCTGACCCGCGCCAGCCGACTATATTTTAGTCATTTAGCCAGACGCTAGTCTAAAGGTCCGCGGGAAATTACACAAAAAGGGAGACGACACAGTTGCGTTTTAATTGCAAACTTCACAAGCTCCGGTCCGTTCACCCGTCGATTTCAAATTGAGTGTCCGTGTTGGACCCGCAACGCAGATTGAATGATCTCATCTTATCTAGATATTTATATTATCTATTCCCACAATTTATATAATACCCACTATACGTTTGCAAGACTTGACTCGACCCTCGTGACCCGGGCTGACTTGTACGTACAACACTGCTAGCCTGAATATGGCTAGCTCAGTGTGAGAGCACTCGCTTGTTACCCCCGGTGACCGGTGACCACGAGCTTACCTGAGACCTACGACATTTCTCCAAGCCCCACTGTAATATTTTACCATTCAGCTTTCAGCATCGAGCCCACGTGGCAATTCATGGGTCGCTTTGGAAACAAATACACGAGCAGAAAGTAACAGATGCAAAGAATACATTGCAGGTGCGGTGGTATGATAATGTAAAGTTGCAGCGATTGTACAAAGATGCGCGACGAGGATGACGTACAGAACGAGCGCAAAAGGTCAAAATATGCCACTAACGAAAAAGCATGGTCGACGGTAACGTCTCTCACCGCGCAACCAGGTGCGGTGTAGCAGCCGCAAATGGATACCAAAGGGGTGCCCTCGTTTAGTGAGAATCATCCACGCCCTCTACGAGCGCGAGCGCGATGCTCGTACATGCATCCATAATCCGCACCTCATTTTGGCCTGGGTAGTACCACGCCGAAAGTCCCTGTGTAGCCCGCAGTCAATAGTGCGTTCGGTGGAAAATGAAGGAAGGAAGAACGCACAATCATGGCGTAGAACGCAATGAGAATAGTGCCCTCCGCCCAGTTGGTCTTGGCATCAGCCGTGACATAGTTCACGAGGAAGCACGCCCCAACGAGGAGCGTGACTTCGAATACATCTACGCGTTGTTTCTTTTTAGTACTGTACGGAGGAGGGTCTTTGCTGGGGGGGCGCCTACCGAAAAGCATTGTCATGGGCTTGTTGGTCCACCAGCCGAGGAGCGTCACAAATGGCATCCAGAAGAGCAGGAACTGGATGCTCATGTCGATCGCGCGTGCCTGGGCAAGACTCTCGGGGCGCTGTGGTTTGTCGTTGAAGAACGCCTTCAGCGACTGGCGAATGAAAAAGGTGATGGCGACGGTAGCGTCGGCTGAAAAGGACACGATCGGGAGGAGGATGATGCCGAACCACCTACAGAGCCCGCGCGGTGAGTACGTAGAGCAATGATAAGAAAAAAAAACGCACTCCTCTTCGATGTCGACCCGACGGCGCACGAATTCTATGCTGTCAACGAGCTACGAGCAGTCGGCACGTTTGTATGAAGAGTGGAAAGGAGGGAACGACGTACGAACACAGCCGTGACACCCATGAGCGCCACGGTGATAGCCAACAAAATGAGACACGCCCAAGGGTTCACCTCCGGCTCTGCCTCTTCGAGCTCCTGCTCCCTGCGCAGCACCTCCTCCGGGATGTCATGGCGGGGCGTGGACGCGTTGTTCGCGCCCGGAGGATCGTGCAGGTAGAAACGCGAACCAACATAGCTGCAAAGCCAATGTCAACACCACAACGACCTGGAAATAAAAAGAGAGTGACGAGGCGCACATGACGAGGAGAATGACAGCAAAGCCGCGACTGATGCGAAGAAAGTCATCTCTGACTTTGTCAGTAATGGCAGTGGCATTTTTGGAGCCGTTATTGTTATTGGTATCGGTAGCCGCAAAGAATGCAGCAGGAATGGTGAGCGCCAAGACACTGCCACGGATTATCAGCATCTTGTCGGGCTTGCCTGAGACGAAGAGTGAACCCACCCAACTGTGAGGAGCGTGTGATTCAACTGAGAGCGGTGAGGGTGTAGTTGTTGTTCCCATATTCTAGCGCCGCCAGTAAAGAATGCAGTACCCGGGATGAGTAACAGATGAAGCAAGACAAACGCCTGGGTAGATCACTCGTTATGTGGTACTGGTCCCGTGGGTGGGTAACGCAGATCACTCACCAGTAATCGTGGATTGCAGAAGTTTGAGCCTGTAGTAGCCAGCCAGTCAGTCGTGGTTCCGCCGCGCAGTATACTGGATACATACTCGCATCTGAAGAGAAGGATGATTGCGAGGGTGGCCTCTACGGCACTAGGGACCGAGTGTCAGCGCCATACTACTGATAAGGGAAACTCGGGCATACTTGTTTAGTGTAACCACGACCAAATCACCTAGGTCCTTCCCGAGGTACATTGCCATCTGCTCTCCGCCCCAGTCGAACAGCTTTTGGAGCGGTACGATAGCAAGGAAACAGACTGAAAAGAATAGATGAATAAACTCGAAAAGAAAGCATCTCCATGACATACATGCAAAAGTGGTCCCATGCCCCCATTCATTGAAGTGGGACACCCAGGAGATAGGAATGAAGACGAGGTACGAGTTGATCCCTGCGTCATGTGCACCCCGAATACGGTAAGACAGGTGGTGACAAAGCGAACTTTTCTTGCTTACAGGAAACGAAGAATATGGCTTTGGCACTCTCCCACCAGCCGACCTTGCGCCTGTTTCTCCCCGAGAAACGTTGCCAGAAGGGGTGAGAGGAGGTGAGGGGAAGAGCTTTGCTGACGGTTTGTGGTAGCAATTCCTTGTTGGGGGTGGATCCTTGGGAAGACATGATAAAAACTGGGCTACTCAGTCGAACTCCAATGTCCAGAGGAAGAAGTGGGGTTGTGTGTGATCGTAAACGAAGACACGACTTGTATGATGCACGGGCGTCTCGGGTTTGTTTTCTGTCGACAGTTCCGTACCAAGACAAAACATGTCCAGCAATGTCGCGCTGTGGTGCGTGAGCTGTCCATAACACAACGCATCGATGGTGTTGCCCCGACAAAGGGTGCCAGTGTGGTAGCCAAGTTGACTCACTGTGATTCTTGCTACGTATCAGTGGTCGTGTGCGGGGGCAACGGCGTAGGCGGGTGGATGCGGGACCACCAGCTCCAAGGAATGGCCGTCGACGCGCTTACTATGCCAGTTCACTCATTCAGGACGGGACCACATACCCGTGACCCGTGCGGTCATACTCGTTGCGATCCTTAGACATACGAAAAGCTAAATTTTGGGAAACAGCTTATAGAGATTTATGGCAGCGGGCAGCCGGGTAGGTGAACAAAGGAGAGCTCCATCCAAATATTATTCATAGATAACCGTTTAACTACGATAATATTGAGATTATCTAATATGTCGGCCCAGTCGGCCTAGCCTCGGTTTGCCGGACTAATATGTCCGTTCCGGGCCGAATCCCAACACAGGTTGGACTATGAAGTATACAGTACTGTATATTATGAAGGACGTTTTCTGATGAGTAAAATTTAGAACCGCGGTTGAACAACTAACAACTGCTAGTGAGAGTGAGCGATAATCTTACGTTGCCGGTCCAGGCGGCCCGGATTCCCCCGACGCTTACACGCCACATCCACGTGCGCCGTTCCCGTTCCTTCGCTCTCTTGCACACGTCCGCAAAGCAGGACCGCCCGCGCTCAACCCACGCTTGCAGGCTCGATGACCCGCTCACTTGGGGCATCCTCCCCGCGTGCATGTACCTGCAATTCCACATGACGCGGTGGATACTGGGCGTATCGGACATTATGTTCACCAACCCGTATGGACGCCCCTTTCCTTTCCTTGTCGTGCGCTCACCGCTCCCGCGGCGTATTTTCCGCATCTTTCAGGAAGGGCCAGGTCCTCGAGGCGTTCAGTGGCACAGGCATATACCAGCCCGCGATCGACACCGCGATCGAAAAGCTGCGTGGGTGCGTCCGTCCTAAACATCTACCCTCTCATCGACATCCATAATTTTGCAGAATTCATAAGTACACCCCTCCGCAGAGGGAAGGTATGCCAGCCCCACACGTGCGCGACGGACCCGCAGACGGGACTCGCGCGTCTACGGCGCTTCAAGTGGGGAATGTGCGTCTCCCCCCACACCTCCCCAAAATAGGACCCCCATTCTGACGTCTCCCCATGATCATTCCCATGTGGATAACCGCTGCGCTCCTCCTCCACCCTCTCTCCCTTTGTCTCCAAACGCATACACACACGCAGGCTTCGACAGGCTTATGCCAGAAGGCTGCCACGCGCCATGGAAGTACCTCCCGCGCCAGTGCCACCCGCGGCGGTGCACGGTGCGCTCGGCACGACGACGCGCGAGGTGGTCGTTCTTGGGGCAGAAGCGGAGGCACAAGATGAGGCACGACAGGAAGGTGCGCATCGCGCTCACGGAAGTCGTCCAGCGTGCCGTGGAGGCGCTTGGACGGCAGATGTCGGGGAATCTACTCACTGACCCCGGTACCTGGGCTACAGCCGCGACTACCACCACCATTGCAGAAGAGGACATGAACGGTCGTAATTCGTCCGATACGAGCTGTAGATGTGTACTAGAATCCTACTGCTTTTTGGTCTTTTATCTACGGGACGTGATCATCTGTGGAAATAAGCCGATGATCAAAACCACTGGGCAAATAGACAGGGATTGACGTAAGATGCTATTGAAAATTTAAACCAGTGGATCTCAGGCCTGAGGATGACAAGGCGTTTCTCCAAAAGTCCCACTGTATGGTATTTTTCCCATACAGCCGTCGAGCCCACGTGGTCAGCCTTTGGGAATAAACGCGGAAAACAGATGCACAGAATCCATTGCAGGTGCGGTGGTATGACAATGTATTGTAAATAAAATTGCAGCGATTGTACGAGGGGGTGCGACGAGGATGGTGTATATGACAAGCTCAAAAGGTCCGAATATGCGACTGACGAAAAAGCATGGTCGACGGTAAGCGCAACCAGGTGCGGTGTAGCAGTCAGAAGTGGAAACCGAGGGGTACCCCCCCTCTTTTAGTGAGAATCGTCCACGCCCTCTACGAGCGCGAGCGCGACGCTCGTGCACGAGTTCATGATCCGCACCTCATTTTGGCCGGTGTAGTACCACGCCGAGAGCCCCTATGTAGCCCGCCGTCAGTGGTGCGTTCGATGAAAAAATGAAGGAAGGAGGAACGCACAATCATGGTGTAGAACGCAACGAGGATAGTGCCCTCTGCCCAGTTGGTCTGGCATCAGCCGTGACATAGTTCACGAGGAAGCACGCCCCAACGAGGAGCGTGACTTCGAATAGATCTGCGCGTTTTGTCTTTTCAGTACCGTACAGGGAAGGTTTTTGCTAGGGGCGCGCCTACCGAAGAGCATGACATGGGCTTGTGGTCCACCAGCCGAGGAGCGTCACAAATGGCATCCAGAAGAGCAGGAACTGGATGCTCATGTCGATCGCGCGTGCCTTGGGCAAGACTCTCGGGGCGCTGCGGCTTGTCGTTGAAGAACGCCTTCAGCGACTGGCGGATGAAAAAAGTAATGGCGACGGTAGCGTCGGCTGAGAAGGGACACGATCGGGAGGAGGATGATGCCGAACCATCTGCAGCGCGTGGTGAGCAGACAAGGTGATGATCAAAAAGAAAAAAAAAACGCCACTCCTCTTCGATGTTGTCCCGTTCGCGCACGAATTTCTATGCTGTCAAACGAGCTATGGAAAGGAACGGTTGGCACGTTTGCATGAAGAGTGGAAAGGGAACGACGCACGAACTCCGCCGTGACACCATGAGCGCCACGGTGATGGCCAGCAAAATGAGACACGCCCAAGGGTTCACCTCCGGCTCTGCCTCTTCGAGCTCCCGCTCCCTGCGCAGCACCTCCTCCGGGATGTCATGGCGGGGCGTGAACGCGTTGTCGCGCCCGGAGGGTCGTGCAGGTAGAAACGCGAACCAACATAGCTGCAGAGTCAATGTCAACACTAGGACGGCTAGAAAGAGAGAGAAGAGGCCGCACATGACGAGGAGAATGACAGCAAAGCCGCGACTGATGCGGAGAAAGTCATCTCTGACTTTGTCAGTAATGGCAGTGGCATTTTCGGAGCCCATTGTTGTTATTGGTATCGGTAGCCGCAAAGAATGCAGCGGGAATGGTGAGCGCCAAGACACTGCCACGGATTATCAGCATCTTGTCGTCCTTGCCCGAGACGAAGACTGGACCCACCCGACTGTAAGGAGTGTGTGATTCAACTGAGAGCGGTGAGGGTGCAGCTGTTGTTCCCATATTCTGGCGCCGCCAGTAAAGAACGCGACACCCGGGATGAGTAGCAGGTGAAGTAAGACAACGCCTGGGTAGATCATTATAGGATTTTAGGGTACTGTTCCCGTGGCGGGTAGCACAGATCACTCACCGGCAATCGTGGACTGCAGAAGTTTGAGTCTGTGGTAACCGGCCAATGAGGTCGCGATTCCGGTAGGTAAACTGGGATACATACTCGCATCTGAAGAGAAGGATGATTGCGAGTGTGGGCTTCAACGGCGCTAGGGACCAAGTGTCAGCGCCTTACTACTGATAAGAAACTCGGGCATACTTGTTTCAGCGTAACGACGACCAAGTCACCTAGGTCCTTCCCGAGGTACATTGCCATCTGCTCTCCGCCCCAGTCGAAGAGCTTTTCGAGTGGTACGATAGCAAGGAAACAGACTGAAAAGAATAAATGAATAAACTCGAAAAGAAAGCACCTCCGGGACATACGTGCGAAAGTGGTCCCATGCCCCATTCACTAAAGTGGGACGCCCAGGCGAAAGGAATGAAGATGAGCCATGAATTGATCCCTGCGTAGTGTGAACCCCAAATTCGGTAAGACAGGTGGTGGCAAAGCGGAACGTTTTCTCTCGGCTTACAGGAAACGAAGAATATGGCTTTGGCGCTCTCCCACCAGCCCACCTTGCGCCTGGTCCTCCCTGAGAAACGTTGCCAGAAGCGGTCCCTGGAGGTGAGGGGAGGTGTGTTGCTGACGGTTTGTGGTAGTAATTCCTTGTCGGGAATAGATCCCTGGGACGCCATGATGATACTATAAGAATCGGGCTCGATGAGTGTTAGGTGCTCAGTCGAGCTCCAATGTTCAGAGGAAGAGGGGGGTTTGTGTGATGGTAAGCGAAGAGATGATTTGTATGATGGACGGGCGTCTCGGGTTTGTTTTCTGTAGACAGTTCCGTCACAACTTCCGTGCCAAGACAGAACCTGTCCGGCATTGTCGCGGCTGCGGTTTGTGGGCTGTCCACAACACGACGCAATGCAACGCATTGATGGTGTTGCCCGAAAAGGGTGTGATTCTGTACGTGGCAAGAATCACAGCTAATCAACTTGGCTACCGATGATCGTGTGCGGGGGCAAAGGCGTAGTAGGTGGCCGGATGCGGGACCACCGGCTCCAAGGAACGCCGCCAGTGTACGGCTGTCAACGCAGTTGAGGCCAGGTCTAGACCGACGGGTGTTTCAAGTCACAGCGCCCGTTCGACCGGGTTTTTCGAGTTCCTCCTATCGATTGAACTTATCCGAAGCGAATAACCGTGCGATACCGTACATCGTATAATTGTACCACTATACTGACCCACCAACTCAGTATCTAGTTATGACTCGTATGTGGGACGGCAGTCGGGGCCACGTCCCCAACTTGAAGTCTAATAGACCTCTGAGGGATACGTGCTAGCTATCCCACCGTCACGTTGCTCAATCTCGGAACCAGAGCTCGAGGCTGTTACGGTATAATTGTGGAGCAAATATATGCATAAGTCCAATGCACAAGATAACATCTCCTGGCGTGTCCGGGAAAGTACACCGCATCAAACACATGATAATTAGGGAACGGCCCACACGTATGAATCGCGAAAGGGGCCGGCCAAATGATATCGATGGATGGTGGAAATGGAGGTGAATGGGATGCAACGTCTAGTCATACAGGGAAGCCGCCTTTTGGGGGGAGGGCAAAAGATATACAGATAGCGTAACATGGCACGATCATGACTCTGAATCGTCGCAGCACAGCACACGAGGGTCGGATAACAAGCAAAAAGATAGCACCGGCGGCATGGAAATCTCGTCTGGACTTATATGTTTCGCGAAATTTAGGCGAAATAGCCGAGGGCAAGGGCGGTCAAGGTCGATGAGATGAGATTGACCTAGAAAGTGACTTAAGCGTCAGACTTCG
>JAKELL010000328.1:0-52663 GCA_021524915.1 Lactarius akahatsu
ATATGAAAGGCTATCCATGTGGAAGCTGCGTCATGTCGCGTCTCAGGTACTGTCAACGTGCGTGTAGAAGGCATGTGCACGGTGCTGTGCGCACCGGAAAACAAAAAAACACATCGCATCCGCAACAGCCCCGCATCCTCGTGTCTAATCTAAATCTAAACCCCAACTGCGTGGTCGCTGCCCCTTTGCTAATGTCCGTAGCTCATCTTCTGCACTCCACACTAGCAGCACTGTTGGCAGAATCACTGTCAATCACAGTCCTTCCTCCCCGAGCCTCTCAGCGCCTACCACCTGACCGACCTTAGCTCCCAGGCCGCTCATCTCAACTTCTATTGGGGGTCCCCTGCGAACAGCCATGGTGCTTGCACCGGGGCTGTTCCCGCTAGAGGTATAGAAGGGAATTCAAGAGGGAATTCGTGTTGTCTCATTACCACTACCAAGCATTGTCGAAGATGTCTTCCCAAACTTAGGTCCCGTTTTGCCATGTCTGTTAGTCAGCCCCCAGCTCGTAAGTACGAACTAAAATCCACCATTAAATCATTTTTGCTCATTGTTTTGGCCAGATCCTGCTACCATCACCTCTGCCTTAGTCACTAGGAAGATAGGCACGCGCAATGATTTTGTGATGAGCGCGATTCAAACATCGCTCGCAGCTCTCAAGGATGGGGGTGCCTTGGTAGCTAGACTCCCATATATTTCCCCCATCGCGGGTCTCTTACTCCAAGTGCTCACCGCGCGTGATGTACGTGCCACACATATTTCCTGCTGACAGTCCGCGTTCTGATGCGTGCGTCACCAGGAAGTAAAACAATACAAAGAGGAGTGCGAATTGGTGATGCGCAAGCTCGCCAGAGTCGCAAGCATCGTTGTCAACGTCGGCGAGATGTGCAGAAAGCACAACCTGAAGGAGGAAGATCTCCCGGGTAGTCTGCTCGCTATTATGGGTTCTCTTCGAAGGTTCGTCTCTCTTTGGTGCCTATTATACCCACAGTCTGACGCTAGACCAGGGAGCTGGATGAGATCGAGCGCGTGCCGAAGGAATGCTCCAAGAATAAAGGCATCAAAGGGCTCCTTCTACGCAAGGATCTGTTGACGAAGATCAAGCAATGCGATGGGGAGTTATCCAACGTGCTCCAAGCTTTCCAGGTCCGCGCTCTATCCTTATTTATGTCAGTTGTGTAATATATCTCCCCGTAGGCTGGACTGGCATCGGACACTCGATTCGCATTGGTTGCGGGGGAGGCGAGAGGTACGGAGCATAACGATATGAATCAAATTTTGCACGGTTGACGCTTTCAATAGGTCACTGCCGACTCAGACCCAGTCAGTGATATCCGGCATGGCCCAAAAGCTGCGGAGGCTTTGGCTATCTCAAGAGCTGGGCCGAGTCAAAGCCCCCACTCACGGTTTGGCTCTGGACCGGCTGAGCCGCTGCTTTTGGTAGACCGAGTTGAAGAGTGGACTTACCGCCGAAGACGAAGGCGAGGATGGAAAAGTGGGGGTGCCAAAGCCAAGGCGCGAGAGAGCGAGAGAGATTCGATGAGAACGGGGACGAGAACGGTCGCCATCCGAGGCGGTGAGACGACGACGAGACGACGACGACCGAGCTAGTGGGTAGGAGTGCCCTTGATTTGGCCCGACTCGAACCAGGTTCGCGCGCGAAGTAATGGGTAGACAAGTGGCAATACGGCGCTGCTGTATTAGCAGAAAAGGTGGTTTATATGCAGGAGAAGCTTGTACTAACGAGCAAGCCAGTAAGGTAGAGGAAGTAAGATAGGATGAAAATGGGCGAGACGAAGAGGTACGGAAGGCGGGAATGAGGCAGTATTGCCGCAGTAAGGTTAGAGAGCAGCCGAAACACAAGGTGGGACAGATATAGAGATAGGTGGCTACAGACCAATACGATTCAGTTGCGATGGCACGCACGCATATCGCTAGAGACAATGGGGGTGAGATCGGGGTGATTGACTGTCGTAGACCGGAGCGTCCGGACAGCTAAAATTTGCTCAAAGAGTTCAGAGAAGAGGATGAAACAATGAGTGACGGGGTAGCGATGAACAACAGAGGGACGTGGTTGAGATGGACACCAAGCGATGCAATGAGAAGTGGCGAGCGAGAGCACAGCGAATAAATTCGGCAAACTCTGTCCGCTAGGCGACTAAGAAGAATTTAAATACCTGTGGTCCCCTTAGAACAACATGAAAGGCCATCCATGTCGCGATGGGAGTTACATCTCATCATCACCTACTATATATTACAGTAAGTTTGACTGAATGCGGAGGGTAGACGCTATAAACTCGCGGCAACAGACAGCATTTACAAACCTTCCATTTTGGGGGCATCACATGATCACAGCCTGCCAAAGCCACCGTGGCTGATTGTCGTTCCTGCCCATCGCATCATGATGCCATCATGGACCCTCCAACCACCTGTCTTCTTCTCGTCGACCACAACTTCCGAGCTCTCGGAGAACCTTTTGAGGTTGAAACTACCCATAACATAAACGGCTTGAAGGCGAAGGCCAAGGAGGCGAGACAAATCGACCTTGCCAATGTTGATGCCGCTCGGCTCACCGTGTGGAAGACGAAGGGCACAATGGTCATCGATGACTCAAATTCAGAACGCTTCGAGGAGATACTCGGCAGAATCAACGTCGATGACAAGGATACCATCGAGAGCAACATCGAGAGGCTTAAGGGGCGCCAACGGGTGGCGGACCTTCAACTGTCAGACGGTCGGGCGCTGCTCGTGCGAGTGCCTGGTACGTTAGGTATCTCTACTTCCGTTGACTGCGTTCTCATACAGGTCATAGACGTTACACTGGCTTATCGTCGATCAGAATCGGTCGTAAACGAGGAACGTGGTGCGTTCCCAGAGTCTTTCATCCCGCGTCGCGTGCTGACCCATCGTAGCTCACAGGAAGGCTATTGAGAATGCAAATAAAGCTCCTCCTCCATCAAGCGTCTCGAAGAATGTCAAGACATTTAAGGCTGAACAGGCTAAACACCCCATTTACAATGGGCGTCCGGCTGGAAGAAGAGGCCCTCCTGTCACTATCTATCACAAAGCCTTCGCTGAACTCAAAGATGCATTGCGGGATCTTACGAAGGTAGTCGATAAGGCCGAAGAAAAAAACGAGTGGATGATACGGCAAAACTGTTCATTGCAGCGACAGATATCTATGAGACTGAGGCCGAGCGTTGCAAGGCGGTTATCCCCCTTCTGGAGAGGCTCTTGGATATAACCCTTATCGAGAAGCCTAAGCTTGCGAAGGATTTTGAACCGGATGCCGTCGTCACCCAAGCTATTAAGGATGTGACTTACGGGGAAATGGTTGCTGTCATCGGCTATGTTGAGTTCAATAACGAGTTTGGGTCGGGGGAGATGGTGGAGTCCAGAATGCTCTGGGGCTGCGCAAGCATCTCGCCCTAGAGGGGGTTTGTGCTTCACAATTTCGGCTGACACCTTACTGATACTAGCCTGTTGCAGTACAAGGAAATACGGAATGCGTGTTGTTGCCCCTGCATCACTATATCGGTTGCGGGCCCATACATAAGCATCGGTGGAGCAATCTTGGTGGATGTCTTCACCTTCGAATCGTTTACGTCGTATCTCTACCTAGGTGGGCAACCATACACCCAGGAGTCGATCATTGGCACGGCCCGGATTTTTTCCGCTGTTTCCCAGGCGTTCGTCGGCCTGAAACGATTTTATCAAGACCTCGAGCTGAAAGCTAACCCTCAATTGTATCGACTATTTCCCAGCCCTACGTACCTCGCCGACAAGATGCCGCAGTCAAAGCTTACCTTCAGCTCCCGATTTGAGTACGAGGGGCGAAAGTCAGACGATTACCGACGGTCATTGTTTCGTGCTACTTACGATGACAGAGAGGTCCTCGTCAAGTTCTGCCAACAATACCACGGCGATGCCCATCACTTAGTCGCCGTAGCACATTATGCGCCAAAGCTTTTCTTCTGCGAACGGATTCGAGGTGGGGTTACCATGGTCATCATGGAACTTATCGCCGGTCAAGACGCATATTATCGTTTCACGAATGTCGACCTGCCTTCGAGCATACTGGACGATCTGAAATCAGCGCTGGCGGTACTACATGACTCTGGCCTCGTATTCGGAGACCTCCGTCGCCCCAACATCGTCATCGACACGAAGGGTGACCGCGATCGGGCTCTACTCATCGACTTTGAATGGGTTGGCCGGGATGGTCAAGCTCGATACCCGGCCCTTCTCAACAACTCTGGTGAGATAAAATGGCCCACGGGGGTGGCACCACATGGGATCATGCAGAAGGAGCATGACATAGAAATGATCGACAAACTCAACGTGAAGTACTGGCGTTGTTTACTCGGACTTTCAACAAACGTAACGTAGCCCAAGTTTTTTTTGGTCCTTTGATATTCCGGAATTTCCGGAGTGTAGGCGGTGCCCTCCGGATCAGATAACCCATTGCACACGTGCGTCCTACTTCGATCGCTCACCACTACACTATCGTCTGGTTGCTCTGATGCTTTTGTGGTCTACTCCTCGTTCTGCGGTACTTGCTGTTGTGTTAAGACTTCTACTCTGTGGTAATTCGGCGTATCACACTTTGACCCTACCTCGCAGGACAGGACAGGTTGCAGTTGCATGACAGCGGTGGGCTGTCGGCAATGGCCGCGGAACGAGACGGCCCACACCAGCGCATTAGATAGACCCACTACAGTATCCCTCTGGTATCTAATAACTCGCTTGTCCAAAAATAAGACTCCAGATGCTGCGATGACAGTAGTCTAGGTTTGCTCGCCTCATCAGGTGTCGCGCATCAGAAACCGGCCACCGCCAGTGCACTCCACCACTCGCGTGTAAGTTAAGCTTACTTCGCGCGCCCTCCTATTCCCCACAAAAGAGGCGCGAAGAGCCTGAGGGTGGTGCACCCTGCCCTCTCAGGTTCCCACGCATCCAATGGTAAAGCACTGCATGCAAACCAGAGTTTAAATGAGAAAAAAACTCAGAGGAAACCCTGTGGAGTGTTAAAAGATTTCCAAAGTTTACTTCCCATTAAACTTTGAATGGAGAGTTTAAATCTCCTTGAAATAAAATTTCATGGAAAAATTGTTAAACTCTCCATTTGTGACAAAGTCATGTGACATGTGACACATAACATGGGAGTTTGTGTGCCTGTTTTTGCTCAGCATGCATGTCCCTGCATCGTGGTGATCACCAGGGTGATGTGGGTGCCTGTGACCGGTAACGTTGTGACACACCGTACATGGGGGTGAAATATATTTGTGGTGACGCCACCACTGGGTGAAGTACACCATATATGGTCTGTGAACGTTTTGAATAGGGGGTCTGCATGGTGGCCGAAATGTTCGAAGTGTGCTAAGCAACCTGAAGGGTCAAAACTTCCGAAACGTCCAAATCAGTCAATAGACTGGAAAGAGTCAAAACATACCTAAATGATTGCTAGGAATGTGTCTGAGGCGGAGGCGCACAGGATTTTGGGGGTGTGAAGCGGCGCAAGTGAGCGCGCATGCCTCTGCGTGGTGCAAGGTGTTGTAGGTGGGCCCGTAGCGGTTGCGGCCACGTCTGTGTCGAATAGCTAAGGCTGCGCACGAGTGCAGCACGGTCAGGAAAGGGAGCAGTGGGTGAGCCCTGCTGGGTTGGGTGGTTGTGGGCGATCGCAAAAAATCGTGCACGCTTCCGCGCGACGCGAAACTTTGCAGAGGGGGCTACCTTGGTCTGCGACGCATTAATCTTGACTTTTTAAAGCCGCACGCAGGTGCGGCGAGGTCGGCAATAGGAACATTGGGCTGCATGGAGCCCTGCTGGTCTGGGTGGTCACGGGCGATCGCAAGTGGTCACGCACGCTTGCGCGCAACATGAAAATTTGCAGAGGGGGGCGTCATTGTCAGCAACACGTCAAGCTCGAGTCACTAAGGCTGCGCGAGGGTGCGGCACACTGGGGAAGATGAGGGGCGAGTCAGAATTGTGCGAAACGTGCGAAGGACGCCGACAACCGAAAGCAGAAAGTGTTTGAAACATGCATAACATACAAAACATACAAAACGTCCGAAGCGCACTAAGGATACTATGGGTCATCAGAACGCTTGGGGGCACGTATATTTCGGGTAATGCGCTGGTGATGCCTTGGTGACGTGACCAGCTGTCACCAGCGCCATCACCACGCCCAGGTGCGGACCGGACGTACACTCTATGTATGTGTACATGTCACATGACTTTGTCACAAATGGAGAGTTTGACAATTTGTTCCATGAAATTTTATTTCAAGGAGATTTAAACTCTCCATTCAAAGTTTAATGGGAAGTAAACTTTGGAAATCTTTTAACACTCCACAGGGTTTCCTCTGAGTTTTTTTCTCATTTAAACTCTGGTTTGCATGTGGTGAAGGTTATGGACAATGCTGAAGGAATAGGAGCAGTCATGTGTTGGTGACCGTGAAGATGTTAAGTCGAGAGGCAATATGTCACGATCCACTGATCGTGCCATGCCATCGATAGGAAAAGACTTGGAAAGATCTTGGTTTCTCGATTCTCGCTTCATGTTTCAGATTCAGATTCTCATTCCATTTGAAGATTCCCGACTGCGCGTAAATCGCACAATCGTCGCAACAGATTGATGTGCTTGGTTTATATTTAGTTTCTTGCTTATGCGTCCCCAGAAAATAGTAGGAAAAGCACAGAAAAATGAGATTCCTGTAGGATACTTAAGGAGCCGATTGTTTACCCTGTATTCCTTGTACTGGTCTTGTTCTTGAATATAGCCCATCTACCACCTCTAGTGCACTGCTTGGCATTATAAGCAGCTTCTCCTCTTGGAAGGATCAAGAGTTGTCTAAAGCACTGTCTAGCTATTGTCATGAACCTGTAAACTTGGGTCGTGACTCGAGCGTCTAAGACCGGTCCGCGCCAGCCCGGTCTTATGTAATCAATTTCCTAAAGGGGAAATCCGAAGTCGGAGTTCCAAATTCGTACTCCGACGGTCACGTGATTATCCTATGTTTATCAAGTCACCTGACGACTGAAAGTCGTACCATTCTTTGGATTAATCCTATTGGACTGCGGAGCAGTCGTACGATACCTACGATTATTCTGATTGGTTGATATACTTAGAACCCTTCCAGAACCTTCCATTGCGCAGCACCTGTGGGAAGTAGTAAGCCTCCCCTAAAGTACGCACAGACCATGTACCCAGGTATATAAGCTGGAGCAATAGAACGGACAGTCCCTCAGACTGTCCACTTGTGACTCCCACTTGGATAACATCCTAGCGCCTTTCTTCGCTATTAACCATAGCTTGGATTCGCAACCTCCTTGTTATCCTCGTTCTAGCCAAGTTTGCCCAAGTTTTCCCTAACGTCTTCATCGTTCCTCGTGCTCCTCGTCAGCCAAGTGTCTTGCAAGAACACTCTGAGTGAGTGTTCATCACACTTGGACAGTCTCATTATCTGACCTGGATGCTCCTTGGTAGTGTCTGATTTTGGAGACGATTTCGGTCACTGGGACGGTGATTCCAGTTCCTACTATACCTCGTGGGAGCCCCAGTATAGTGGCCCCCCTCGTCGTTGCCTTCCCCCCTCTTCTCCTCTCACATTTCCTTTGTCTCCGGTGGGGTTGAACACCCCCCTCCCTGTCCAAGTTGAGCAAGTCGCTCAACCTCAAGGTCCGGCTGCCTTTACGGCGCCCTTGTCCCCAGTCCTCTCTCGCCCCCTGACACCGCGTCCCGCTACCCCCCTCTCCTATGCAGAGGCCTCCCCCGGCGTCGAGTACGTTCTACTCGACGAAGATTACACTCCCGTCTCTGGTGCCCCATCCCCCATTACTTGCCCCGCATCCCCGGACTTTGACATGTGGACCCAAGTAGCCGTTCGATCCTGCGCCCCCCTCGTCCCTCGCTCCCCGTCCCCGGAACTTGTGTACCCTGACCCGGTACAAGTTTTTCAGTCCCCTTTGCTCAGGCCATTATCGCCCCTCTTGGATCTCCCATCTCCCTCAGTTTGTCTTGTCTTGCCTCGCCCTCGGTCCACGTCCCTGCCCCCTCGCCTCGCCACCCCAGACTCACCTATCAACTACAATCGTGTAGCTGAAGGCGTCCCCCGCATCGACACCCCCGACCAGGACCTCCCCGACGAAAATCAAGAAAATATTCCCCCTCCTGCTCCCCTGATTCGCCCCCCATCTTGCATAAACGTCACCACCGGCCCCCACCCTCACCAGTTCATAAACATTCAGACTCCCCAAGGAGAAGAGTGGCGTCCCATCACAGAGTTTTACCAAAACTCTCTCACCCAGATTCCATCTACTGACCACCTTCTCACGTACCCCCCGAACTTCCCTGGTGTCACCCCTTTCCGGTTCCGATCCCCACACTACATCACCTTCTACCCACGTCACCGTCCCTTGGCTATCACCCTAGGTATTCCCCCTCTGTACGCTTGCTCCCAGGCTGTCATCAACCTCCCCAGTCAAGACCTTCCCCTTGGTAATACAACTTCAGGGAAGGAATTCGTCGGGCTCTCGCCCCCCTCAACCAGGTCATCAGACAAGCGTACGTCGGCACCCTAGTCACCCTCGAACTCCAAGACTTCTTGGATGGAAGGATCATTTCTACATACGGGTATCTTGCTTTTTGGGAGGATTGTATTTTTGTTATAGACCAGGGATATCACTTCAAAGACGCAGTTAGGACTAGCCCCCCTCTCCTTGCCTACTGCTTTACACCGCGTATACCAGCTGACCCCTTCCTGTTCATTTCTACCTACCCAGACCAACAGGAACTATAACCACTTACCATATGAGTAAGTGTTGTAGTTAGTTGGTTATTTGGTACGAAATAAAAGGGGTTTAGTGTCCTATCGTTTCCCGACCCAAATCTCTGAACAAGAGCAAGTAAGACGCTCTCAAGCACTCTTTGAAACCCACAGAGAACGACAACTTCAATTGTACTATCCCCCAAGCACTCTTTACAATCTTGCCCACTCAAACACCATCGAAGTTTGGAGTGACAACACTCAAATACTCAAGAAATTAGAAGAAATCCTCCCCTTCGGAAGAACACTCAAGTTATCCCAGTTTCAAGACTTCATTTCGGGCAGCCTAGCACAACTCGCCGACCTAGCCCAAGAGCAGCTTCTCTATTGGCACTTAGCGAAGACTTGCGATATCCACGGCTCTCCTGTCGAATCCCTTCTTCTTTGGTATAAAGAAGATTACTTTTGGTTCGTCCACCTCAACCCCCCAAGAAGACAAGACCTCATCCAAAATCTCCTACGCGGAGAACGACACTATTTCCTTGAACGCTTCCGGTTGGACTACGAACAAGTCCAAATATCTTTCCAAGAAATCCGCATTGAGACTACCCCCTTTGGATCACAGCCAGTAATCACCGAAGGTAGAGAATACACCCTTAAGTGGGATCACGTGTGGGAAACAACCCTAGAAAACCCGGACCGCGACATAGTCAATCCACGAATTTTCCACCAGCCACCAGCCACCCCAGACGACCCTGAATTTGTGGCCCGCTTAGAAATCGACGAAGAACAAAACGACGACAGCTTCTTGCCGCCTAGCAGCCCCCCAAGTCCCACTACACCTTCTGACTCTCTAGACGGTTGGGGAGAACCTTCCAACCAGTGGGTCAGTAATTCAGTTTGTTGGTGTAGTAAAGAAGTTTGCGATTGCGGTTATCGTCCCGATACCCCACCTACTCCACCTAGTGTAGTATTGTGGGCTCCTGGCCAAGCGTATCTACCTTCTAGAGAAAGAATATAGAAGGTTCCTTGTTTAAATCACCCTGGCAGAAAGCGCACTTGATTGGGCTATCACCCTGGCATCTCAACAAGTATCCCAGCGTCACAGAAGCCAAAGACAACGAAACCAGTTTATAAGAAGGGATACGCCTATTCCCTCTCCAGAAGAACACCCCCCAGTAATCCCTAATAGAGACATTAGGAGAGTAAATCAAGCAACAAGTACACGTCCAAGTAACCCAGTTCAAGCAACCCCCACTTATCCAAGTTATCACGAGCTTCCCCCAGCCATTCGTCAACCCTCCACTAGTAGTGAAGAAGGACAATTCCTAGCAACCCAACCCACGTATTACCACCTCCCAGAAGTACCCTTCATATCAAGAACACTACCCACGAGAAACCCCAGAGAATTACAGACCTTCAAGCAGCACTGTCAACTCATATTCCAGAGACACAGAGTTCCCCTAAACCTCCAACACACAGTCAACAACATCCGCGACATCACCACAGACCCAGTAGGGTTCCAAGGACTCTTGTGGAGATCTAGTGTCTTAATATCGCATTACGGGATATTTGAAGAATATTGTTGGATTCGATCTAGCCAACGACCAAGTGCAACTCACAGGATAACACTACAACCAGGGTATAAAATCTTTTATGCCTGGGACTCAGACGGTTGGACTGTATCAAGACTACAAAGACGCTCTAGTGAATGAGCAATCAACCAGACCAAAACACTAGAGACCTTACCCCTGAAGAACTAGCAAGAGTCCCTGTCTACTTCAAGAACCCCTTCTTCTCCCTTGACGATAATCTAATCCACGTTATCTGGAACACAGAAGAACTCACGAGCCCAAACGGGAAGTTCCCGTGGAAATTCTTTGGGACAGACGACACTGTCAGCAAAGACGATTTTGAAGACGCTTACCCAGGATATAGCAAATTTGACAAAGGATCATACGATCACCACAATCTCACAGCCAAGTACAACGGAAAGGAAGTCCGTTGGTTGACCAAACGAGAACTTTGGGTCTACAAGAATAACAGAAGAGTAGTCTTCCCAGACTCTGACCAAGAAGGATCAGACTTATCCCCACCGCCAAGTACAGACCAAGAGAATTCAGAGACAGAACAGGCAGAAGTATCAGGCCTCCTAGACAAAACCACCAAGACCGTTGCCTCAGTACTAGCTAGTCTATCAGGAACACACACCCCCCAGTCACCAGCAGCAGGAAAGCTACCAGGCGCACTCCCAAGTACCCCAGGACCATCCAGTCAACCAAGTTATCCACTGTTCACACCAAGACAACCAAAGCTTTTTGGTACCAAGAGTCAATCCCCTTCTCCACCACCGACACCCCCAGTAACAAGCACCATGGCTTCAGGAGGAGGCGCCAAGTTATTAGGAACACCCCCAGAACCATTCGATGGCAAACAAGACAAGGCAGAAGCCTTTTGGAGTAGTGTTGAAAACTACTACTACCTCAACGAATCCACGTACACCAACGAAGGCAAGCGCGTATCGGCTGCCTTAACGCACTTCAAGATTGGTACCCCAGCAGGAGATTGGGCCCAAGATCAGCAGACCAAAGCCCTCACAGCCACGCCCATAGACTTTGGCACCTGGAACGATTTCAGAGACGCGTTCAAGAAACACTTCATTCCGTCACACACCAAGTTAGAATCAACCAACCTCATGTACTCCTGTCGTATGGGAAATCGACCCTTCAATGATTGGTACCAAGAATGGTCCACGTACGCATCCAGATCAGGTGCAAACAAAGAAACCAAGATGTTCACCTTTAGAAAGGCACTCCCTGCAGCTCTACACCAGAAGATTATTGGTGTATCACCACAGCCCACAACCCTAGACAAATTGGTCGAACTAGCAAGAGAATTCGACCGCGTATGGCATCTCTACAGTAACCCAGCATTCACAGGACAAAGACTTCAAGGGCCAAGAAATAGGGCCATGTACGCCGAAGAAGACGGCGCTCACGTCAACGCCACCACAGCCACGAGTATAAGACCTCAGCAAGCAGGCAGAATAACCAAGGAAGAAAAAGATCGACGCTTCAAGGAGAAGCTCTGTTTTTATTGCGGAAAGCCGAACCACCGAGCCAAGGACTGCCGGACCAGGAATAGCTCCCAATGACAAGGACAAGGGAATGGAAGACCCAGTAATCAGCGGTCAGACTTTAGGGCACGCACGACCCTAACTCAAGAAGAATCCTATGAGGATCCCCCCAAAGATCACCCTGCCCAGATAGCGGCAATGTACCACAGTCCCCCAGCACACATCATGATTCCACGCCCTCAATCAGCCCCCCTTCCAGAGGATTTTTGAACTACCCTACTGAAGCACTGTCAGTTAGGGCTTTACGAGTGGCCAACCATAGTTTTACCCAAGGATACTCATTACTAGAGACGTTAGATTCTGAGCCTGTACCCGGTGATATGATACGGAATAGACGATCACCCTCAATTACGCTCAGAATCACTCTAGTAGGAAAGAAAACCGGTCGAGAAATCAGTGCACGGGCTTTACTAGACAGCGGCGCAGAAGGAATCATCATAGATCAAGATTTTGCCAAGAGGAATAACCTAACTCTCAGAACCCTAGTTAACCCACTTCCAGTACGGAATGTGGATGGAACATTGAACAAACAAGGATCAGTGCGATATACTACGATCCAGACAATCCGGATAAAGACTTCCGATGGAGAATACCACGATGAATGTGCTGAACTCTACGTAACCACGCTAGGCGACCACAATATTATCCTAGGAACAGACTGGCTCAAAGCACACAACCCAGAAGTTAACTGGGCCACACCACAACTCGCCTTCACAAGATGCCCCAAGACCTGCACACTATCCACCAAGTCCCTAGTTATTACAGCCAAGAAGCCACAGACGCGAGCAACCACGATCAATGTTTTACAAACCACGGAAGAATACCAAGACGCAGGTGAACCTGCCTTTAGTCAAGAAGCCATGGAGCCGTTCCTGTACCAACATCAAGAAACCAAAGAAGAAGATATACTCATTAGAGCCAAGACCACCACGAGCACAGAAATTGCAGCTAGAACAGCACCCAAGACATCCACAGAACACATCCCAGCCCAGTTTTCACAGTACGCTAAGGTATTTAGTGAGACAGCCTCCCAAAGACTACCACAGCACCAGCCATGGGACCATGCCATAGAATTGAAACCCGGAGCCACCATGAAGAATTGCTCCATCTATCGTCTTACGCCCAAAGAATCAGAAGCATTGAAGATTTATATCACGGATCACCTACAAAGGGGATATATCTGCCCTTCCAAGTCACCCATGGCCAGCCCCTTCTTCTTTATAGATAAGAAAGATGGCAAGTTACGCCCAGTACAAGATTATCGAGCATTAAACAATATTACGATCAAGAACGCCACCCCATTGCCATTAATCCCTGAACTCATTGATAAACTACGCAGCGCAAGATGGTTCACCAAGTTAGATATCCGATGGGGCTACAACAATATACGAGTCCGCAAAGGCGACGAGTACAAAGCTGCTTTCAAGACACCCCTCAGACTATATGAACCCACAGTCATGACATTCGGCCTCTGCAACGCCCCTGCCACGTTTCAAACATTCATGAACACCATCTTCGAAGACCTGATAGATGAAGGACACGTTGTCGTCTATCTCGATGATATCCTGATATTTGCAGAGGACCTCCCCACGTTAACCAGGCTCACCCACGAAGTACTATCACGCCTAGCAAAATACAACCTCTACTTGAAACCAGAAAAATGCTCTTTCGCCCAGACATCCATAGAATACCTCGGACTCGTTATATCCGAAGGACAAATTGCCATGGACCCAGCCAAGGTGGCAGGAATAAGAGACTGGCCACCTCCTAAGACGGTCAAACAAGTTCAAGCCTTCCTGGGATTTTGCAACTTTTATCGACGCTTCATCAAGGACTTCTCTACCATTGCATGCCCCTTGTTTGACTTAACCAAGAAAGAAGTACCCTTCCTATGGACCCCAGAAGCATCCACAGCTTTTCAGACACTCATCACAGCTTTCACCACTGCACCTGTCCTTGCCCTGCCAGACCACGATAAGCCTTTCCGCTTAATCACGGACGCTAGTGACTTTGCCACTGGCGCCATCTTAGAACAACCCGATGCACTCAACCGTTGGCACCCCATCGCGTACCACTCCAAGTCTCTACAGCCTGCCAAACAGAACTATGAAATCCATGATAAAGAACTCCTCGCTATCATCCGCGCCCTGGAAATTTTTCGCCACTATCTTGAAGGACGCGAAGACACCCTCGAAATTTGGTCGGACCATGGAAATTTGGTCTATTTCTCCACGAAACAGAAACTTATGCGGCGACAAGCACGTTGGGCCCTCTTCCTCTCGCGTTTCAAGTTCACCATTGTCCACAAACCCGGTACCCAAAACAAGTCAGATGCCCTGTCCAGGCGTCCAGACCTTAAAGAGGGGATAGCTCACGAAGAAAACGATCGTGTGCTTTTGGATACCAAATTTTTCGCAATCCACGCAGTCCGACCCACAACAATCACAGTCCAAGGAAACACCACGTTACGACAACAGATCAAGAACACTCAAGAATACGACAAAGAAGTTAGCCTTGCCTTAGAAACCCTTCTAAAGAACGGCCCTAGATCCCTCACAAAGGGCTTAGAAGATTGGAACTTAGAAGATGGAATCATCCTGTACAAAGGACAAGTATACATCCCCAAGAATGAAGATCTCCGAAGAGAAATAGTCAAGCAATACCATGACCATCTTGCCACAGGACACCCTGGAAGATGGAAGACCTATGAACTAATTTCACGAGAATTCTGGTGGCCAGGCATGTCCACCTTTGTCAAGAGCTATGTGGATGGATGTGCCACTTGCCAAGCAACAAAAGTGAAACCAAGGAACCAAGTACCCCTACAACCAAATCAAGTCCCTAACGAAATTTGGGAAATAATCACCATGGACTTCATCACAGATCTCCCCACGTCACAAGGATACGATTCACTATTCGTTGTAGTGGATCGTCTCAGTAAAGCAACAATAATTGCTCCATGTAACAAGACCATCACTGCCAAAGAAACATCCAAGTTATACTTAGAACAAGTCTGGAGACGAACAGGTCTACCACACCAAGTAATATCCGATAGAGGACCACAATTTGCTTCCAAAGTAATGCAAGAAGTTTGGAGCAAACTAGGCATCAAGTCAACCATGTCTACAGCATTCCATCCACAAACAGATGGAGAAACAGAACGCGTCAACCAGGAACTAGAACAATATCTATGCGTCTTTTGTAATTTCCAAGTTGACAACTGGGTAGAACTAATACCCTTCATGGAATTCGCTCACAATGCAAGACAACACAGCGCCACAGGAAAATCACCCTTCGAGATCTGGTACGGCTACAAACCAGAATTCATTCCGCCAGTCAACTTTGCATCCAAAATACCCACAGTAGAAGAACGCCTTCATTCCCTAGAACAAATTCGCATTGAAGTATCCGCTGCACTAAAGGTAGCAGCCGAAGTCATGAAAAATACCCATGTATCCACAGCCACCTACGTACCCCAATCGGGCGACCAAGTTTGGTTAGAAGGAACCAATATCCACACCACACACCCAAAGGCCAAACTAGCCCCTAGACGACATGGACCATTCAAAGTCATATCCGCGTGGGGAGTTAATTGTAAACTCCAGTTGCCCAAAGCTTGGAAGATCCATCCAGTGTTCCATATATCCCTTGTATCCCCCTACAACGAAACCACAGCCCATGGACCCAATTTCACCAGACCACCCCCAGAAATAGTCCAAGGAGAGGACGAGCACTATGTGTTGAGCGAGAGCGAGCGAGTGTGTGCACTGCGAGCCGAGTAATCGGTGAGCGCCACAACGCTGAGCCACAGGCTCGGCCACAGCAGTGAGCTGTGGCCTCGCTAGTACGAATCAGAGCGCGGACAGCGTTTGCACTCAGTTGAGTGGCCTTAGGCCTTTAGATATGATAGGTAGTTATTTATATAGTGTTCTGAAGTGTATATAAGACACCAAGGACACACCCAATAAACTTAGTTCAATCAGAACAGCTAAGTAGTCGTAAAGTACAGGCCTCACAGGTAAGCTAAAGTAGTACACAATATACCGTTGCTCCCCATGCCTGCGCCACAGGTTATGGGCCCTGGGGCACCGTCTGCACCTTCAATGGCAGCGACAGCGCACTCTTAATTGAGTCGCGCACTGTGTGCTCTCTGGCTTGCCAGGCAATGCGCCTCAATGGCTGCAGTGCCATGTGCAGTGCGCCTACATGGCTGCACGATGCCCAAGTGTGCGCCCTAGTGGCTGCCACTAATCTAAGAGTTTCCTGAGCGTTCTAAAACACTTTCTGCATGTGCCCGGTCGTCGCATGGTTGCTGACACTCGGTTTGCCCTCACAGAAACATAATATGTCGAACGCCCTCACTTCTCTGGTCCCGGTGCTCGATGGCACTAATTACCAAGAGTGGGCACAGGCGATGGAAGCTTATCTCATGTCCATGGACTTGTGGGAGTATGCCAATGGAGACGAATCTGAACCTGCAGTCTCTAACCCTCCTACCGATGCCGAGCGTGCTGTGCACAAGACTTGGAAGAGTGGCAATCAAAAAGCCCTCGCCAACCTTATCCTGCGCATCAATCCCACCATTAGGGAAGAAGTAGCCTCCCTGAACAAAGCAGATACGATCTGGAACCGCCTCAAGACTCACTTTGATGTTGTCCAGCCCACCACTCTGTTCAAGGACTTCAAGGAAGCTATTTCTATCAGGATCAACGCTAATAAGCACCCCTTGCCGCAGATCAACAAATTGCAGGCTGCAGTGCACCGTCTGTCTACTAATGGTGTGGCCATCCCAGAAATCATCCAGGCGATGATCTTGCTGTCTGCACTCCCACCCAAGTGGGAGATGCTCGTCTCCATCCTCTGCACCAGTTATGACCTCGCCAATCTTAACCTCAAGCATGTGCGCGAAGCCGTCATGGGACAGTGGGAGACTGAGAGGAACAAATGGAAGCCACAGCAGAGTGCACAGAAGCTCTCTGCTGTCAAATGCAAGCGTGGCGACCCCAACTACAGACAGCAGCGCAACACTGGCTATGGCGGCGGCTCTGGGAGTGGTGGCGGCAACACCCAGCAGTCTGGGCAAAGCCAAGGCAACGCCCAAGGCAAGAAGAAGCGTGGCAAGCGCGGTGGGAAGAAGTCCCAGTCGCAGCAGCAAGGTCAAGAGACCCACGACCACTCTCATCTCGCCACTGAGGCTGCCCTGCCTTCCCCAACCTCAGCTTCGGTTGCACACTTCGCCCCGAGTGGCAAGACTGTGCGCACTGTCCCTGGACACACCAGGCACCCTTCTGCCACCGTAGGACCGTATGCCACACTCAACAAAGTGCGCAAAGTTGTGCGCGACATTGGAGTGGCTGGCACCTCCAACACCCTCAAGACTCTTGAGCAGCGCATCACTGCGCCCAATCCAGAGGACTCTGACGATGACCAGCGCGTTTCAAAACGCAGCAAGTCTTCCCCCGAGCCCTCTGACCATGAGGACGAAGGAGACGGTTTCCTCACCCGCTCACCCTCTCCCAACACTCAGCGCCAGTCTGCTGAAGACTGTGTCAGTCTCGGAAACGATGACTGGGACCTAAACGCTATGGTCTGCAACGCCGCTGGCCTGAATGACCTCAGGTCTGTCCCGTCCCTCTTCCTGATGCCTCACAGCACTCATGAACGCCTTGTCTCACAACTAGCTATGAAGCTTAAGTACAGTACTGTACACGGTTGTGTAGAATCGTTAAATAAATGCGCACAAAGTGGCGCACATGGTGTGGACACTGCTGAGTGTGCTAAGTGCAAGGGAATGAGAAAAAACGATGGCAGCGCAAAATGGCTTCTAGACTCTAGTGCATCTTCGCACTTTACCTATTCAATGAAAGACTTCATAGACTATGAGGACATCAGGACGCCTATCCCTGTGAAGACGGCCTCGAAGCCAATCCACATTAAAGGAAAGGGCGCCGTTCTCATTAAGCACAAAGTTACACACAATGGGCACACTAGGCAGCGTACTACGCGCCTTTACCCCGTTTTCTATATCCCTGAAATCACAGGAAGATTGCTCTCTGTGGGTGAGTTCCTGCAGCAAGGCCTGCGCGTTTATGGGGACGCGCAGACTATGGTATTGCGCAGAGAACACACCACGACACCACTAATGCAGTGTGTGCCAACGTACCCTGGCCACACTATCTACTGGCTGGAGTCTGTAATCGCAGATGCGAGTGCAAACGCCACTGTGTATGCAGTGGATTACACTCTTATGCACAAGCGCTTCAGCCATCCCTCCAAGGATGTGCTTCGCCACGCTAGAAACCACACCAAGGGCTTCCCAAAGGACCTGGACTTCCCTACGGAAGTGCCAGTGTGTCCAGGATGTGCGCAAGGCAAGATGCCTTCGCAGGCACACTTGCCATCTGAAACGCGTGCCTCTGCACCCTTCGCAAAAGTCCACTCTGACTTGAAGAGTTTCCCAGTGGAATCTTACCACAAGTACAAGTACTTTGTCAGTTTCATTGATGACTTCACGTTGTATGCTTGGGTGGTGTGCCTGCGCACCAAAGGTGCCGCCATAGGCGCACTCAAACACTTCATCGCACTCGTTAAGAATCAGTTTGGCACCACTGTTAAAGAGTGGATGTCAGATGCGGGTGGCGAATACAAGTCAGACAACTTTATTACCACTCTTAAGGACAATGGGATACGCATACTGCAGAGCGCACCATACACTCCTAAGCAGAACGGTCGCGCAGAGCGCTTCATGCGCACCTGCATGGACAAGGCACAGGCTATGCGCCTCGATGCCTGCCTCCCTGAATCCTGGTGGGAATTCGCAGTACTACATGCCGTACATGTGTACAATAGGACTCCTGTGCGCCGCCTGCAGTGGCGCACGCCCTACGAAACACTACATGGCACAGTGCCAGAAATTTCGCACCTTCGAGTGTTCGGCTGTGCGGCATATGCCCACATCCCTGAGGAACGTCGAGTGAACAAGCTTGCGCCTAAGTCTGAGCTGATGGTCTATATTGGCCACACTGAAGGCATCAAGGCGTACACATTCATGCGCCTCACTAAGAACACTGTGTACACAGGAGCAACTGCTCTCTTCGATGAGAACATGTTCCCTAAGTGCGAAACCACTCGAAAGCGTGGCTTTACTCGCTTGGAAGAGTCAGTCGAACAACATGGTACACCACCACCGTTTACTCCTTTCAACGGCGATGATGGGGACACCCCACATCACCCTCCTCCTTCCAGACCAATGGAAGTGTCTCAAGATCCTGACGAGGGTCTGGCGCCACCACGGCAGCCTGAGCACACTTCGCCTTCCCCTGCACCAGTGCCAGAGCGCGAGGATGTGCCTGCGGATGCACCACAGCCGCTGCCACTCCCCAGACGCTCTGGGCGGGAAAGGAGAATACCATCACGACCTGGTAATGTCTATGGGGAAGATAGGCACCCCGTTCAGCAACACAGAGACATTCAGCGGATGCGACAGTGGAGAGATATTGTGGGGGATGCGCCGGGTCGCTCCCAGCCACCCTCCAACACTCGCCAGAGGCAGGTTCCTGGACCTAGCACTGGCCATCCACAGCGCGATGACTCACCGCTGACACCCCTACCAAGTGATGTAGAGGTCGAAGACCTACTCCTGGCACAGCTAGCCCAGGAAGGGGGAGTAGAATTCGTCAATTACCTGCTTGCCAAAGCGGTACCAAACGATTCACACTTAATGCACACCACTTCCATTCGGGAGTGGACTTATAAAGACATTCTGCAACTGCCTGAGGCGCAGAGAAAGGAGTGGAAGACCGCGTGTCGTGAAGAGCTAGAGGCACTTCGCAAACGCAATGTCTTCGAGCTGGTGGATCTCCCCAAGGGGAGAAAGGTCATTAAGAACCGATGGGTCTTTGACCAGAAAACAGACGGCCATAAGAAGGCTCGTCTTGTGGCCAAGGGCTTCTCTCAGATAGAAGGCACTGACTTCAATGAGATATTCTCTCCTGTTGTGCGCTTCGAGTCAGTACGTCTCATGCTCGCCCTAGCGGCACTTGAGCAGTGGTATATCACTGGCTTAGATGTTAAAAGTGCCTTCCTCTATGGGGAATTGGACGAGGAGCTCTATATGGAGCAGCCCGAAGGTTTCAAGCTTAAAGGACAGGAAACTAAAGTACTGCGCCTTAAGCGTGCACTCTATGGACTTAAGCAAGCAGCTCTCGCATGGTGGCGAGCGCTGGACAAATCCATGGGTGACATTGGCTGTAAACGCCTCCTCTCAGACTCTGGACTGTTTGTGCACACGTCCAAAGGCTCTACAGTAGTGGTCATAGTGTATGTAGACGACGCGCTCTTCATGGGCAGCAACAAGACACTTGTGAACACACTGAAAGATGCCTTTATGCGCAAATGGGAGTGTCGTGACCTCGGTGAAGCGAAGGAGTTCTTGCGCATGCGCATACTTAAGAAGGATGGCAACATCTGCATCGATCAGACTGTCTACCTCAATAAAGTGCTGCAGCGCTTTGGAATGACAAACGCTAAGCACGCAGCGACACCGCTGCCTGAGGGATATCACCCCCTACCAAACACAGACACTGTGGACACTACACTGCGCACCCAATACCAGCAGATCATCGGTTCGCTCATGTATATCATGCTGGGCACACGCCCAGACATTGCATTTGCTGTAACTAAGATGGCGCAGCACGCTGCGAGCCCCACACAAGACCACTTGAATCGTGCACTGCACATATGCCGCTATCTTGCAGGCACTGCAGACTATGCACTAGTGTACAGTGGCCACTCAAATAAGGGTTTATTCGCGTGCGCAGATTCTGACTGGGCATCAAACCCTGTGGATCGCAGGTCCACTACCGGATATATGGTCAAACTAGCGGATGGAATATTCAGCTGGAATTCCAGAGCCCAGCGCACAGTCGCTCTGTCCTCGACAGAAGCGGAATACATGTCCCTGTCAGACACAAGCTGTCAGCTTGTGTGGATTAAAGCGCTCCTTAGTGAGCTTGACATTAGCATGGGACCGATTCCACTGTGTGGCGACAATCAGGGCTCTATATTCATGGCGTCAAACCCTGTGCAAGAGCGCAGGATCAAACACATAGACATACACTACCATTACATTCGGGAAGTGGTTCAGCAACGCCGAGTGGAGTTATTCTTCATAAACGGCGCTGATAATCCTGCAGACATGTTCACTAAGAATTTGGGCCGCATCAAGTTCACACAGTTTCGGGGCACTCTTGGACTCGAAATATATTCGTCTAAGAACGCTCTGAACACCTCTACCGGTGTGCAAAGCGAGGGGGAGTGTTGAGCGAGAGCGAGCGAGTGTGTGCACTGCGAGCCGAGTAATCGGTGAGCGCCACAACGCTGAGCCACAGGCTCGGCCACAGCAGTGAGCTGTGGCCTCGCTAGTACGAATCAGAGCGCGGACAGCATTTGCACTCAGTTGAGTGGCCTTAGGCCTTTAGATATGATAGGTAGTTATTTATATAGTGTTCTGAAGTGTATATAAGACACCAAGGACACACCCAATAAACTTAGTTCAATCAGAACAGCTAAGTAGTCGTAAAGTACAGGCCTCACAGGTAAGCTAAAGTAGTACACAATATACCGTTGCTCCCCATGCCTGCGCCACACTATGAAGTAGAAACGGTCCTCCAATCAAGGCTCTCTCCGAACAAGAGAGGCATACAATACCTAGTGAAGTGGAAAGGATACCCTTCTTCAGAAAACTCCTGGCTCCCAGCCTCACAAATGAAACACGCCCAGGACCTTGTTCAACAATTTCACCACAAGAATCCACAAGCACCCAAACTCAGAACCTTGATGGTTGCTGAACGGCGCAGCAACCCCTTAAAGAGGAGATACTGTCACGAACCTGTAAACTTGGGTCGTGACTCGAGCGTCTAAGACCAGTCCGTGCCAGCCCGGTCTTATGTAATCAATTTCCTAAAGGGGAAATCCGAAGTCGGAGTTCCAAATTCGTACTCCGACGGTCACGTGATTATCCTATGTTTATCAAGTCACCTGACGACTGAAAGTCGTACCATTCTTTGGATTAATCCTATTGGACTGCGGAGCAGTCACACCACTATGGCACAATCTTGCACAATCGACTGCGGAGCAGTCGTACGATAACTACGATTATTCTGATTGGTTGATATACTTAGAACCCTTCCAGAACCTTCCATTGCGCAGCACCTGTGGGAAGTAGTAAGCCTCCCCTAAAGTATGCACAGACCATGTACCCAGGTATATAAGCTGGAGCAATAGAACGGACAGTCCCTCAGACTGTCCACTTGTGACTCCCACTTGGATAACATCCTAGCGCCTTTCTTCGCTATTAACCATAGCTTGGATTCGCAACCTCCTCATTATCCTCGTTCTAGCCAAGTTTGCCCAAGTTTTCCCTAACGTCTTCATCGTTCCTCACACTCCTCGTCAGCCAAGTGTCTTGCAAGAACACTCTGAGTGAGTGTTCATCACAGCTATATAGACGGCACTTTGCTTGGTGGCTCAAGCAAGTATCCGAAGGTATTGAGCCCTTCCCTCAGGTCCCTGCCCCGAGTTATCCCTGAGGTCTCGCACTGAGCACGCAGATGATCCGGGTGATCGTAAAACAATATGAGCACGAGCGGGAACAACTTCAGGTGGAGGCACACAGGGATTGACAAGTCAAGAATCGATTTGTTTTACTTCTGGGGCCTACATAGGGCTTGTTTTTATAGATACAAGTACAGTAATATGAGTCACTTTTTCAAAAAAGATTGAGAATACATGAATAAGATGCTCAGGGAGTCATATAGTAGCTTGGGCAGATGCACAGACTGTCGGACACGATACTGAAGCATGAGACAGTCACACTTGCTTCCCATTCGTGGCTACAAACCGTCCTTTAGACGGGAAGGGAAACATGCAGGGAACATTCAAGATAATGAGGTCACAATTAGTGATACACATACATCATAGCTGCTTGAAGCAGCTTTCCGAACCTGCAAATCGTAATGTAGCAGAACATGATAGAACACGTGTGAACAAACAAGAACGTACAAGCCCCAAAGGGGCGGGTCCAAAAATTGACCAAGGCTGAGTGTGGTACGCACGGACGCTACTGCCACTTGGACTTCCAGCAGAATGAATCTGCCATCCAAGGCACAATATCTGGAGACGTGTTGATTTCCGCATTGTTTTGTTTTGTTTTGATTTTATCATATTTAACTTTTATTTTATAAGGATATTACCCATCAGGTGTCGACTTTGTCGACTATGACCTTGCTTTGTGGGAGCTGTTTTTTTTTGTAGTTTCACAGGGTTGATGTATTTTGGCATAGTTTGGAATACTGTAAAAAAACAATTTTAGGCAGAAATGGCGGCATTTTGTGCGGCGGGATGATGGTGCCACGTTTGTCACCCAAGCCTGACTATGTAACTTGGAAAACCGAGGCGTTTCTTTTCTTATTATATGGTCTCTTTCTTGGACTATAATTAATGGAACTTTCAGCGTCTTACGCTAAGTTAGGACTGTACGATTACTAGGGTCTCCTCTATGGTTTCCAATTTTTGTTATGCCCATTTATTTACCTACTACGCGATGTGGGGTCACCTCTTTAGGACTACATTTTCCCATAGCTGGATCTTATACCTATGACTGGTCTTTGTCTCTGGCATGTATCTTGGAGTATAAACGGATCTAAAAAAGAGACGCCTGGTCAAACGCCAAGTGCAGACTCACCTTGTAGCACTGGCATTCACGGTTGCAGAGCTTGACTAGGTCATCTGAGTTGTCTTTTAAGTGCAAAGTACATTGTTTCTGTGCACTATGTCACAGTACTGATGCTTCCACTGACCAAATATGAGCAGATACGTGCAGACCCTCCAACCTTTTGGACAGTAATACTTCCTCTAGCATTCGTCGCAAGAGCATCTCGCTGCTCATGACACACTCGCACGAGTTCAATAATATTTTGAGATTCCAGCACATGAGACGGTGTGGCCTGCATGCATGATGATCATACTAGGCTACCGGGCCATCTGACTGAGGGTTGATTTTATTGAATCAAATTACTTATCACAGTACACTTGAATATGGTACATTTGGTGGCTACCATGTACGCCCCAGTTATTGCTCATACACCTGCGATTCCTGAGGTGGGGATATCCTTTACTTTGCCCTTAGTACTCTTGACTTACTTCTAGATAGTATCTAGGTAGTTAGAGTTGCTTGTATCCACACGATTCCTGAGTGTAATGTTCCACCGGACATTCTTCTTGTACTGTGGACAAGGCTACCAAGACGACCTAGCGATCACCAGATATGTCGAAGTCACGTACTCAATCTTCTACTAGCTCGCAAACGAGGCGTAGTAATGTTCCCCAAAGGATGCAAAGGGAGGTGAAGAGAGTGAGTCGAAGTAGATGTGGCAAAGATAGTCGGCAAGACAGCGCGACTAAGGAGATGATGCAGCACGTTCCTTGAACGGCAAGGGTAGAGCGGAAAGGAAAGGATAGGGGCCTCACGGCGATCCCTCAGCTAAGGACTAGGAGTTGACAACCAAAGTCTATTCAGCACTCAACTGGCAAGACAGCGCAGAAGAGGCAAAGGCGTTTGGGTGGTATAATCCAAGAAGTCAAGCTTAGGTCTTCAGCGACCATAAGCCAGAGCCTATATACATGTCCAAGGAGGTTTGAACCCCAGCTTGGAACTCCGAAACCCTAATACACGGATCCTAGGAATGAGTCACAATCGAGTCAGAGATAATCATCCGCAGCTGTATGAGCGCTGCTTCCATCCAATCAGAGCGCGAACGTGGTACAATCTATCAGAATCAAGGCACAATTGATCAGGCACATACGAGTCATCACAAACACGAGGCATTCAAGACCGGTCCAGGCACAAGCTCATCTGGACCCTTCTGGTGCAAGTCTAGCCAGGTCACGTGCCAGGGTCACGTGACGGGCGCTTGATGTAAGATCACGTGATCCTACTCCCAATATTCTTGAGCGTTTCCTAGGTAGGCGGGAAGGTTACGTGACTTAGCTGGTTTCTGGGCGTGCTCAGCCACAAGTCTCATAACTTCAACTTCTTCTTTGGCATATTCAGCACGTGATCGTTTCATGGCAGTGTTCCGAGGTCTTGCAGGGGTGTTCAGGGAACCAGTTACGGGCGAAACCGTAACACTGAGTGTTTTTTGTCCATCTTGTACTTGCACTGGCACATCGTGATCTCTGATTGCCCAAACCTCTTCGTCGATGACAAAAGAGAGCTACCCACAATGTAAAGGGCAAGTCTTTGCATTTTATGTAAGTAGGGTATGCACACCATAGCTACAGTATTACCAAGGGTAAAGCCAGTAAAGTAAGAGCAGCGCGTGTAACATCTACCACGGACGTTTGCCTGACTTAGGCCTCTTGCTTTGTGGCAATCCTTGAGAGTCAAAAGTTACAGTTAGCGAAGGTGTGTAACGCCACCACAGGGGTGTTAAGTACAACATGTACTTCAGCAAGTCAACAGGATCAGATAAGCATGAGTTGGTTAAGACTCAGTTTGGTGATGAATAAGTATCACTTGGTCTCCCAGGGACACAAGGATAATAGCAGAAGGTCAAGGCTCAAGCGAAGAGGCGAGCGAAAACAGGGACTCAAGCACAGAGGCGAGTCAAAGTCGGTTCGTGAGGCAAAGACGATGTGGTATTACACAAGAAGTCAAGTCTACCGTACAAGCTAGGTAGGGCGTGACTTATATACTAATACAGGGTGTTTGGCTAAGCCAAACACATGATGTCAGACTGATACCTTGCACTAAATAGGGTACAAAGGGATACCTTATGACGAGAGTTATGAAGACACGTGGGTCTGCGCATGAGTCAGATCAGCTCGGAAAGGTATAGTGGTTTTTGATGGCGCAAACCACCAGTCGAAAAGAGTCAGGCGCAAGTGGAACAGAACAAAACGGTTGGGCGTGTGATGAATGAAAAGCCCGCAGAAATCGCATATCGTACAGTAAGTGGCGAGATGAACCAAAGCGCATACAACAGAAAGCAGAAGTCGTGACAAGGTGTCTGGATAGAAGGCAGGGTGAGGCTGAAGGCTTTCATCTCTCCCGAAGTAAGCGTGAAGGTCTTCTAGCTGGAGGACTCCTGGAGGGATCCTATCGATATATTTGGCGTTCGCCCAAGAAGTACTGTCAAGTATGAAGAAGGAGTGGTACGGAGTAGCTACGCGTTCGTTGCAGTAAAGGTACACTTGATAAGCCGTGAAGTCTGGAGGAAAGTCCACTGATCCGCGAAGGGACAGGCAAATAGGTAAGTCACGGGGATCCCTGGTCTAAGGGGATATGCCAGACAACTCACTTAAGAGGAGAAACCTCTTAGCAAAGACGAGTAGATAGTGGTGGTATTGGAAGAAGACCAAGATGCCGTTCTTGGTCCTCGTACTCCTCTACTTGTACAGATACCTGCGGGCTTTAAAGCACCGCTCAAACACTAACTAGCCAATAGCGTAAGTAGAGCAAACCCTAGTACTGCTATCCTCGTTATGAGTCACTACGAGTCATCCGAGATCCGATCCGTTATCGTACAATCACATATGCCGGAGCTTACCTGGCTGGCTGACCTATAAGTCCATGACAATATTCTGCTGACAACAATGTCATTGTTGATGCATCAGTGTCCACTTCCCGGCCCGAGGTGCCGATCAAACCAAAACGTAACAGTGCACGTGTTCAGCAGGAACAGGCTCGGTGCATCTGTTGCGTCGCTGCCTCGCTGGAAGCGGTCCATCTCTGTGCGGTGCTCTAGCGGGCCCGTCGAACCATCAATATGGCCCAACTGCCATATCTTGCACTCGCATGCCCAGTCCTACACCGCAATCATCAACTTGCCATGTCATACATAAAAACGGACTGCTTACCTTGATGATGTTGAGCATGGTGATGAACTGCGAGAAGACGAGAACCTTGTGCCCGCATGCAAAGAGCTCATTGAGTAGCTGCTCGAGGACCATCATCTTCAAGTTCATCCGCGACGTGTCGGTGCATGTGCCCTTTGAACAGCAGCTGCATCAGGACGTTCTGCAGGTGCATATTATTGATATCTTTCACTTCATAACACAGGTCAGAAAGGTGCTCTAGCGTCTGTGGGCGGACGAGAGAGGTTGTGAAGAGACGTACGTACACTTAGCCTTGTGCTGGTGCTCCGTTCCAATCTTGGCAACCGACTTGGTCATGGGGTTGCTGAGCCTGACCCCGTTCTTGCGCATGCCCCAGCGTAGCTTTTCGTCATCTTCAATATTGCGGGGACGATCTGCTTGCGCTTGTGTTCCTTGGGACCGTGACCATACCACACGCCACCAAGCAGCTAGCGAAGGTAGCATTTGACAGCAATGTCGTATACCTTGCACTGACACTCTATCAATGGTACATGCAGGACATATTTTCTTGGCCGGAAGTAAGCACTCAACGTCTATTTTGAGACAACGCCTGAGAATGAATAGATGGAGAATCTTGTGCAAATTGTGAATGAACATGGTATTGCGCAATTCGGTGAGGCCATTGAAAAGGGTTGGGTTTGGTGTTGAATGCGTAGGTTGGAAATATGGAGAGACAAGGGCCTACGAGTCCTGGAAGGTAGCAACTTTGTCAAAAATCAGGACAAAGCAGATGAAAGACCAGCATGTGCAAGTAGCATGCGACCCCAATGATCATCAGACCTTTTGTAACGCCACCACTGGCGTTAGTCCGACTTGGACACGAAAGGGCGTTCACGACTTAGCAGAATGTTTCTTCAAGGTCACGTGACCTGATCACGGGATACACGGCGTTTACTGGCACGTGATCCGAACGTACACTAGGGCAAGTCGTGCCACTAGGTAATCCAATAATCGATGAAGACGACTTGCTCGAAGCGAGACAAGCGAAGCACGCGTAAAGAGATGAGAAAGAGTGGTGAATTGAAGAAGACCAAGATGGCTTATCTTGGTCTTATCGAGCCACTATTTATACATATGAGAGGGCGCTTTAAAGCTCCTCTTGAAAGTCAAACGACGAGTAGCGTAAGTAGCTCGAACCCTACTACAGCTATTACTAGGAATGAGTCATAGTATCTAGCATGTGATACTACGACCGCTGACTGATGCGTGAGGTCCATGACACATTACTACTTACTAAGGGGTCATGTCCGTATAGTAAGAGTCCACTTCCCGCGTACCGTGACATCACCCCCTTTTCAGCTGCGACGCCCACGGCGCCGAGTGGGGCCTATTCCTCCGACCCACGCCTCCTGTCTCTCCGTGATTCTATCCAACACGTTCGCCATCTCCAGTCGGAACTTGCAGCGGGCCAACTCCGCTTGTACCCCTCCGAGCGCTTGGGCGAGGGCGTGGAGTCGCTGTTCCATCCGCTCAGCTTCGTGTCGGTAGGCGCGGAATCTGATCAACTCAGCTTTCAGCCCGACGTCCTTCAACTCGTTGACCGCGCGGTCCACTCGATGCTGGTTGCTGTGTCCACCGACGAGAGGATACAGGTCCTCCGGGGCGTAGTGTGGTTTGCCGGCTTCGCGTACTTGTGGCTCGGCGTAGAGAGGGCGACTGTATACCTTGTCACTGTCGTCGACGAGGCCTAAGACGAGGGGGTCTGGTCCCGAGACGACCTGGACGAAGGTGGCCTGGCGGGTTACCCCTTGTGCGTCGGTGATGGGGTAATGGACGAAGTCGTCCCCCCGATTGTGTTTGTACCCATGGGGTGCAGCGCGGGACGAGCCGCCGAGGTAGCGCAGGCGGACGGCGGGCAGTGGAGCAGCCTCGGTGTCGACGACGACCCCGGCGCGATATAGCGGACGCCCCGTAGTGTCGCAGGCGTAAGGGGTCTCGCGGGGGTCGTCAGTGTCGGTGGCGGTGATGAGATAGGGCTGCTCAGCTGGGTACCACTCCCGCAGTGTTCCTTCTACCGCCTCGTACACCGCTCTCTCAGTGTCGCGGTATGCTGCCGGCGTCGGATGAGGATGCACGCTCGCCGTGCCGCTGCCGTCGCCAATTGTTGCTGCTTCCATTGATCCGCGGGAGGTTTCCACGGCCGGTTTTTCATCCACTCCTGCCATCGCAGCGTGGCTCGAGTCTTCTTCTTCGGTGTGTCGGGTTGGAATGGGGAGAGGTCGAGGTGAGGAATCTTCACCCCCTCCGAGAGCTGCACGAAGCCGAGTAATCTCGGCTTCCGTGTATGGGGCCGTTGAGAGTCGCTCGCCGACGCCGTTGGTGAGCCAGTAGGTGGCGGGTTGGTCGGGGTCTTCCAGGTCGATGATGGACTGGGCATTGTCAAGGGCAAGGCGGAGCTCTTCGTAGGTGAGGCTGTCGATGAGCCGGGCAGTGAGAGAGGTGGAAGAGGGGGAAGTGGGAAGAGACATTTCTGGGTTGGTGAGGAATCCAGCGTAAGGAGATGGGGGTGACTTAGCGTCGTCTGCTCGGTTTATATGTATCCTAGCTGCGATCGAACTCCGCTCGTACTCCGCTATGGCTTCGTCAGCGAATACGTCATCTTTGTTGACCCACTGGTTCTCCGAGTCGGGGTATCCCTTCCACTTCACGAGGTATTGGAGTTTCTTGCTCCGGCCGAACCGTCTGGAATCTAGAATACGCTCCACTTCATACTCCTCTTCTCCATCCACTAGATCCGGTGGTGGGCGTTGAAAGTTTTCCCCATGCATGGGCGTCTCGCGATAAGGCGTGAGTAGATCGATGTGGAATACAGGGTGGATACTCCACTGCGTGGGAAGTTGAAGTTGATAATTGACTGGCGATAGGACTCGCGTGATTTGGAATGGCCCATGCCGTCGTGCCGCGAGCTTGGCCGTTGGTTGATTGGTTCGGAGGTGCCGTCCTTCTAACCATACTTGGTCTCCCACCTGATACTTGGGCGTGTTTCGGTGTTTGATCCATAAGGATTGTGCCTTGTTGATAAGGGTTTGGGCTTCTTTCCGTGCGTCTCGGAATTGTTGGAGCCGCGTGAGTACCTGTGGGATGGGTGATGGCTTATCGATCCAATCAGCGCGGGGGTCATATCCCATTAGGAGTGAGAACGGGGACTTCCTTGTTGCCTCATGGGGCCAGTTATTGTGCGCGAATTCTGCCATGGGTAGAAATTGCGCCCAATTGTCCTGACGTTCGTTGGCCCAGAACCGGAGGTATTGCTCTAGCCATTGATTGGTGCGTTCCGATTGCCCATCCGTTCGCGGGTGGTATGCCGTGGAGATATTTTGGTAGATGCCAAGGATTCGGCACAGTTCTCGTGTGAATTTTGATGCAAAGCGTGGGTCATGATCGCTAATGATTTTTGCCGGTAGTCCGAATCTTCGAAATACGTGAGTTACGTACAGGGCGGCGGTTTCTTCCGCTGATATCTCCTCGTTGCAGGGGATGAAGATTGACGCCTTGGTGCAGTCGTGATCGGTTACGGTGAGGATGGCGTCATACCCCTGCGATGTCAGCAGTTTAGTGATGAAATCAAGGGCGATGACTTCGAATGGCTTAGCGTCGGGTGTTGGCGTAATGGGTACTAGTGGGGCTCGTGTTGGGCGGTTGTTAACCTTGTGGCGTTGACATTCGGCGCATCCCTGAACGTACTCCGTTATTTGTTTTAGCATGTTCGGCCACCAGTGACTTCGTTCGATGATTCTCGTCGTTCGCTTGATTCCTGGATGGCCGTATACTGGGGGGTCGTGGTGGTTGGCAATGATGGTGCGGATTTCTTTCGGTCCTCCGGTGATTACTCTTGCGCCTTGGTGGTACCACACTCCGTCGATTTTCTTGAGCTTGTGTGGGTCCACCCAGGGTCGTAGAGTATCTTCATCTTGTGCGTGGTTTTCCGGTGATTGCGTGATGACGGTTCGTACGAATACTTTCTCAGGCAAGACGACGACTCCTTCGTTGTCCCTTTCTCCTCGGTCGTAATCAGGTCTTCGCGATAGGGCGTCTGCGCGTCCGTTGTTGGTTCCCTTGATGTGGTGGATCTCGAAATCGTATTCCATGAGCTCTAGGACTTCTCGGGCTACTCGGCGACTTATCTTCTGCGGTGTCTTCCAGTGTGTGAGGTTGAGGTGGTCCGAGAAGATTTTGATTTTGTGCGGTGAGCCTGCCAGGAATGGTCTCCAGTGTCGTAGCGCCTTGACAATCGCCAGAAGTTCCAAGTTGTAGATGTCGTAGTTGCGTTCCGCTTCGTTTAGGGTGGCCGAGAAGTATCCGAGGGGGTGTCTCTTCCCATCTTGCTTCTTCTGTAGGAGTACTGCGCCTACCGCGTATCCCGATGCGTCTACTTCGAGTTCGAATTGGTCTGTCAGCGTGGGATGCGCGAGTACCGGTTCGCTCGTGACTAGGCGTTTAAGGGTTTGGAAGGCTGTTTCTTCGTCTTTGCCCCACGTCCATTCTGCGTCTTTGCGTGTGAGTTTGTTGAGGGCTCGTGCGTATGTGGCGAAACCGCGAATGAAGAGGCGGTAAAAATTGCAGAAGCCTAGGAAGGAGCGTACGTCGCGTACCTTTGTAGGTGTGGGCCAGTCGCGTATACCAGCAATTTTTACGGGGTCCATACGAGTCACCCCCTTTTCAAGAATTACCCCCAGGTAATCCATTCGCGGTTGGTGAAAGGTGCATTTGGACGGTTTGAAGTATAAGTCGTGGTCTAGTGCTACTTGAAGTACTGCGCAGACGGCATCGATATGTGCTTGAAGGCCTGCGTGTTCGAGCGTTGCGATTCCAATGTCGTCCATGTAGACCCGGATGATCGTTCCCATTGCCGCAAAGACTCGGATTGTATCCCCCAGGATGTCGTTCATCATGTTCTGAAACGTTGCTGGTGAGTTTGTGAGTCCGAAGTACATGACAAGTGGCTCAAAAAGTCCGTATTTCGTCTTGAAGGCTGCTTTGTGCTCATCCCCTACCTTGATGCGTATGTTGTTGTACCCCCATCGGACATCGAGTTTGGTGAATATGTGTCCGTCTCCCAGGTCGTTGATGAGTTCCGACATGAGGGGTAGTGGGTATTGGTTGCGCACCGTGCATGCGTTAATCTTTCGATAGTCCTGTACCGGTCGTAGTTTGCCGTCTTTCTTTTTGATGAAGAAGAATGACGAGGCGTAGGGGGATTTCGATGGTCTGATGTATCCCAGTTTGAGTTGCTCGTCCAGCCACGTGCGTAGTTGCCCGTCTTCGTCTTGAGACATAGGGTAGACCTTGCAGTCGATGCTTGGGGGTGTACCCGGTTTGAAGTCAATTGCATGGTCCCAAGGTCGTGATGGTGGGAATCGGTGGGAGGCTTCCTCGCTGAAGATTTTCGCAAAACGTTGATATGGTTCTGGGAGGGCTTCCACGACGGTGTTCTGGTTAGCTGCGATGGCTAGTTCGGTAGCTGTAGTACGTATCTGGCATTCTTCTTCGAGTTTTTGGACAATGTCTTCGGCTTCGTCTTGAGTCATTGCACCGGCGATGGTGGTTTGCGCTTCCGTGGGGTTGATTGACCAAAGCACCACTGGGAGGGCTCCTTCATGGATGGTGGCGTGCGCCCAACTGATGGTTGGTTCATAGGTGGCTAGCCACGGGTAGCCGAGGACTAAGTCCTCGTTTCCTATGTCGGTAACCAGGAACCTCATAACCTTTGAAACGCCGTTGGTCTGAACGTCTAGGTCGATGAAGTGCGTAATGGACCCAGCTTTATTTTCTGTATTGTCGATATTCCAAATTTTCTTTGGTTTCTCAAGGGTTTGTAACCCGAGGCCCATACGTTTGGCGAACGCGGGTCTTATAAAATTGTCAGTGGCTCCTGAATCAACGAGCCCTTTGATGTCGGCCATGGAGTAACTTGTGCGAATCGAGACTGGAATTCGAAGCGAACGATAGCGAGTCATGATTACAGAGTTACAATTAACCGCCCTCACCCAGGCCGATGGGTTCAGGCGTCCTGAAAACCCTCTTGGGTCCAGAGATCCTTGAATACGAGGTCCTTGACCTCGTCACTGGCTCCCCTCAGTGTTTCCATCCATCCCTTAGCTTGTTCTTCGGCCGTGGTTTCCGTGCGGCGAGCGGTTGCGGGTTCTTGGTAGTAGTCGGTTTCTGTGCTACGACTTGTACTTGCGCGTGGTTGGAATGGTTGTCTGGGTTTCCTGGGACGTGTACAATCTCGTGAGAAGTGACCTGGGCAGTTGCAGTTGTAGCAGATGACTTCCCGCATGTCTCGGCGTTGCCCGCCCCCTCGGTTTTGTCCGTTCCTTGGAGGAAACGGTGGCCGTGGGCTTCCACGATTTGGATCTCCCACTTCCGCTAGGCGTGCGCATGTTCTATCCGCCGATGTATCCATGGCGTTCGGATCGTAGCGCGGTGGTGGAAACCTGGGCGGTGCCCATTGCGGGGCGTATCCTCGGTTCTGCTGAGGCCGTGGTGCTGGGGTGTTGCGGGGTGTGGCGGTGAGCCCTAGGCGCGCGCGTAGGTGGATGTATTGTTTTTGCCTGCGCAGTGCTGCTTCCTTCCACTCGTTGAAGGTTTGTGGGTCGTCCAGTTCGTATATTTTGGTGAATAGGGCTCTCGGGAGGCCCGTCGTGAATCGGTCCAGTGTTTGGCGGTCGTTGAGGCGATAGTCAGCCTTCCGCACCAGTTGTTCGAAATTGGTGACGTACGAGTCAATATCGTCGCCAACCATCTTAAACCCCTTAGCTAGCGTTGCTTGCGCCTGCTCCTGCTCGAGTACGTTCGAGAATCGGTCCGAGAATCCAGCCGTCAGGGTGTCCCATAAGAATGGGTCGTATCGGCTTCGTCCCTGGTGCAGCTCGTTGTTGAGCCACTGGAGAAATCCGAGCGTCCAGTTGGATACTCGGGGACCTTTGATGAAGCCTAAGAACAGCAAGCATCGCCGATAGACGTTGGTCATGATCGGCGCCTCTGAATTTTGTCCCCAGTATATGTGCCACTGCGTGAGGAATGACTCGTACTCATCTCTGTTTCCATCGAATATAGTTGGGGTTTCTCCCACCAACTTGTCTGACGCGTGTGGTGCTCCCAGCGCTGGTCCTACTGCCGGCGGTGGTGGTGGTGGTGGTCCTCCACCAAATGGATCTCCTCCACCTCCTCCTCCAAATTGCGGCTGTCTTCCTCCGCGCGGTGGTCTTCCGTCTCCAGGTGGTCCTTGACCAAAGGGTCCTCCGGGTCTTCGGGGTGGTGGAGGTCCTCCTGCGCCCGGTGGTGGGTCGGGGACATCTGGTCCTACCGCTCTGAAGATAGCCGCGTCGTCTGCGGTCATGCGGTGTCCCGTTGTTGGGTTAATGGGGCGTAAGTAGGATTCTGCTTCTTCAGTGATCCTTCTGGCCTCTTCGAGGGCTAGGTCTTCTTGGATGATTGTTGCTGTCGCCATATCTGCAGGTGGGTGTACTTCGATGCTTTCGGGTTCGTTGATGCGTAGGGACTCAGCTGTTTGTATTATCTCCCCTACTTCGGACTCTTCGTCGTTGTCGGATTCTTCGTCGTCTCCGCTGGTTTCGGATGGTGTGGGGGTTCTTGGCTCAGATGTGCTGGGTTCTTGTTCTGGTTGCCCGTCGATGCGTCCCCACTCTTCGCGTGTGGGCAGGTTTCTGGAGTCGATATCGCAGTTGTAGTTTCTTCCTGCGGGGCGCACTGCGTCGTAGCGGTTGTCTATGGGGTTCCAAGTGATCTCGACCCAACACAGGTGATCGAAATTGAACTCAACGGGGCGGTATCGGGTTGGGCCCGATGCAAAGTCTACGAAGTATCCGGTTTCTCCTCTGTACTCTCTCCACCTGGCGGCTCCTAGGAACTGTGTCGGTACGTTGCGGTCTCCTCGTCGTTCGAGGGAGTAGGTCTGAAAATCTCTCCACTGGTCTCGAGTTGTGAACGCCACGTTGAAGGATCTTGGTCTTAATGTAACGCCACCACTGGCGTTAGTCCGACTTGGACACGAAAGGGCGTTCACGACTTAGCAGAATGTTTCTTCAAGGTCACGTGACCTGATCACGGGATACACGGCGTTTACTGGCACGTGATCCGAACGTACACTAGGGCAAGTCGTGCCACTAGGTAATCCAATAATCGATGAAGACGACTTGCTCGAAGCGAGACAAGCGAAGCACACGTAAAGAGATGAGAAAGAGTGGTGAATTGAAGAAGACCAAGATGGCTTATCTTGGTCTTATCGAGCCACTATTTATACATATGAGAGGGCGCTTTAAAGCTCCTCTTGAAAGTCAAACGACGAGTAGCGTAAGTAGCTCGAACCCTACTACAGCTATTACTAGGAATGAGTCATAGTATCTAGCATGTGATACTACGACCGCTGACTGATGCGTGAGGTCCATGACACATTACTACTTACTAAGGGGTCATGTCCGTATAGTAAGAGTCCACTTCCCGCGTACCGTGACACCTTTCCTGGTGTACCGCCCTGTCCAGGTTGTCCCCACCATACACACATGTTTTATCGCATCACTCGCGTGAAATGGGTACCTGGAGTGCGACATGGGATACAGCTTGTCAGCTCCCCACATACAGTAGATGGTCTTTCATCTCCCTGGTTTCTGGTTTGATTCAATTCCGTATTCCAGGGATGACTGGCCATCAGGATACAGTCTTCACCAGGTATTCATCTATCATTTTGAGATAACCAGGGATCTGGGGACTGTCCAACAGATGTAGTGGTCAGTTGCCTCCAAAGGTCTGAGCTAGAGATCGTTCAGAATACCTGTCGAAATCATAAATCCTCCCAATTTTTTCTAACAAATACACTCACACAAAGATGTCTTCCAGGGGTCGATGGTGGCAGTGTTTTCCAAAGAGCTCAATAGTTGGGCATGGGCAGGATTATAGTACCACTTCTGACTTGACAGCACCTGGCTGGCTGGCACAGCACACAGCACCACAATCTCATGACCTTAGCTTCTAGGTTACCAGTCATTATCTTGACTCCTAGGCTACCAATCATTGTCTTGACTTCTATTAGGGTCTGGTGCTGTGGTCATGGAAGCCTGTCTACACGTTTGTGTGCCACAACCAAGCTAAGATTTCACGATCCAAGAGGTGGGCTCACGTCTGCGATGCTACCACTTTGTCGTAAAGGGGACTTTCCGGGTGATCGCGCAGGGCCCGGGCTCGATACTGGGTTGCGTACTATGGGGAGGGGCTCTATACCCTCGGGGACACGCTTGAGCCACCAAGCGGAGTGTCGTCTATTTACTAGCTAGACAAAGCCTTCTTGAGCCACCAAGAGAAGTGCTGCCAATATAGCTTGGCAGAGCCTAAATGTAAGACTGCTTGTCCTTCAGCAAAGGGCAAGAGAATGGAACTAGATTGCACGACGGGAGACAGGGAACAAGACTAGAACAAGGAATACAGACAGTGCTACAGGCTACTTAAGTATCTTACAGAAAACCCATTTTTCTGTGCTTTTCTACTACTTTCCAGGGACACGTAAGCAGGAAACTAAATATAAACTGAGCATGTCAGTCTATCGTGACGATGGCGTGATCCATGCACAGTCGAGAATCTTCGAATCGGAACAAGAAGCCAAATCTGAAACATGAGACAAGAATCGAGAAACCGAGAATATTCTGAAACTTGAGAACTGAATCCGAGGTATTTCCAGCAGCTGATTATCTGAGATAATCAATGGCACGATTGGTGGATCGTGACATAAGACCAGTCCTGCTAGCGCTCTAGGAGGGGGTTCATATATAAAGTCTCACTATCACCACCAAGTGTTGTCTAGGATATCTTTTGAACAGTCCTCTCTCATGAAAATGATCAACAGACCCCATCTTTCCATATCTGACAGTTTGTCCCCACCTTGTAAGTATCAACTAGGGCTACTAGTATTGTATCACTTTTGCTCTTGCTTTTGCTCATTGTTTTCAATCAGATGTTGCTATCATCACCCCTGTCCCAGCCGGACAAATAGGCACACACGATGATATGAGTGCGATTCAAACATCGCTTGCAGCTCTCAAAGACGGGACTACCTTGGCAGTTAACCTCCCATATATTGCCCCCATTGCGAGTCTCATACTTCAAGCACTCACCACGTGAGATGTACGTGTTATGATATATCTCCTTCTGGTGATCGGCATTCTAATGAGTACGTCACCAGGAAGTGAAGCAAAACAAAGCGGAGTGCAGAGTAGTGATGCGCAAGCTCACCAGAATTGTGAGCATTATTGTTGACCTGTGCGGAAAGTACAACCCGAATGAGGAAGATCTCCCAGCAAGTCTACTCTCCATTCTGGGCTCTCTTCAAAGGTCCGCCTCTCTTGCATTCTGTGACTCCCACAGTCTGACGATGGACCAGAGAGCTGGACAGGATCGAGCGCGTGCTGAAGGATTGCTCCAGGAAGAGGGGCATCAAAGGATTCCTTCTTTGCAAGGAACTGTCAACCCGGATCAAGCGATGCAATGGGGAGTTATCTATTGTGCTTCAAGGTTTTCAGGTTTGTGCCTCGTCCCCACTCGCGCCAGCAGTGTGACACCTCTCTGTAGGCTGAACTGGGATTGGACACTCGATTTGGATTGATTGTGGATAGGCGTAAGGTATGGAGGCACAACATCCATCAAAATTTGCATTATTGACGCTCTCCTAGATTATTGCCAATTCCGGCGCGATATGTTTGCTTATTTGTTTGTTTTTTCTCTTGACTCTCCTTGGGTAAGTTCTATATCACTTGCTAATCTTATTTAATTTACTATAGGACCTGCCATGCCGAGTGGAGCGGCGCCTGGGGATGATGTTGGGATTTCGATTGGACCTCAGATCAATGTGAGCGGCCTGGTACTGTAGTGGGTTATTATTCAGTGTTTGGCTGGCTTGGCACAGACGATCAGAAATTGGTGTACCTGGAGACGCCTCGTCAGAAGCGGGCTCTCTAAAGTATCCTCTCCAAGCGCATCACAAGTGGTACATAGCACCATCCAGGTCCAGGGTCACGGAGCACGAGCAAGTATCCGAGCTTAGGTGCAAAGTGCGTCCCACGTGCTCCATTCACTGACGCTTTCTTGAACGCTTCCATCGACCGGATATATAGGCAGGCACGCGCGGATTCTCCAACTAATTTTGGACAGTAGCTTGCGGCCTCCGAACGCGTTCGTCGCAAGAGCACCACGCCGCGCTTGTGGCACACTTGCACGGGCTCAATAGGGCCCAATGACAGAAGAGAGCTCCCCGCCATGTAAATGGTGAGTCTCCCTTGCACTTTATGTACTGCATGTAGGGGTATATATACCATAGCTACGGTATTATCAGGGGTAAAGTAAGAGGTAACTCTACTAACCTACCGGGAACAAGAGATCAAAACAATGTGTACAATACTTAGTCTAGGACACTCGTCAATAGATCTACGGTATATCCAAATATATGAACAATAAAAAAAACCCATGGAAAGCAACAAAGACCTCTGCGAAATGAAAGACGCACGGATGATCACAGCGACGCAGAGGCGTCCTCTCCGAGCATATGCGCAAGTGCGTCATTGCCCTCGTCCACCGGCGCCTCATACACCTCAAACAATCCACTGTCCGCGTTCGCGCGCTGCCGCCTAGGCGTCTCCGCCCCCCAGCTGTTGGCGGCCTTGTTAGTTCTTCCCTTGGCGGCCTCCGCGCCGCTCTTCCAGCCGACACCGCGGCCTTCGAACACCTCCTTGCGTCGGTCAAGCAGCATATCAAGCTCGGCGTCGCTGATCACGCTACGTTTGCCCGCGGCGGTGCTCGGCACGACCTCGATGTGCTCGCCCTCGAGCTCGAGAAGATGCGCGGCCATCTCCGCAATCGTCTGCCGCGTCTCGGTCTTGGCATTGCTGCCTATCGGCGCCTTGAATTTGCCTTGGGGGGAGGGATCGTGTGAGATGAGAAAGGCAAGTCCAGGTGGAGAACACGACGCACCTTTGGCGATGACCAACGCCTCGAGCTGGCGCTTTTCCGATGCGCGCTGAAGGATCTTGTTCTCGATCGTGTGCCTGCTGACGAGCCTAAAGATAAGCACGGGCCTGGTCTGCCCGATCCGATGCGCGCGGTCCTGCGCCTGCAGATCCATTTGCGGGTTCTGATGGATCATTCGCGCCCACCACCATCAGCTACTGCAGCGCCTCGGGCGATCACCACAGCCACGTACCCAGTCCTGATCATAGAACACGACCGTGTCCGCCGCGGTCAAGTTAATGCCAAGTCCGCCTGCGCGGGTGCTCAGCAGGAACAGGCGCGGCGCGTCTGGCGCATCGCCGCCCTTCTGGAAGCGGTCCATCTCCGCACGGCGCTCCAGCGGGCCCGTCGAGCCGTCGATACGGCACAATTGCCATCCCTTGCACTCGTGCGCCCAGTCCTGCCGTCGCTCGATATCAGTATGCCTGCCGCGCATATTATAAAGGATATGCGTACCTCGATGACGTCGAGCATGGTGACGAACTGCGAAAAGACGAGGACCTTGTGCCCGCGCGCAAAGAGCGCGTCGAGCAGCCGCTCGAGGACCATCATCTTCCCGCTCGCGTCGACGAGGTCGTCGTCCATGACGTGCTGGTGCATGCGCGGCCCTTCGAACAGGATCGGGTGCGAGCAGACCTTGCGCAGCTGCATCACCACGTTCTGCAGGTGCATGTTGTTGATCTCTTTCACTGCGCAACGGGAGACGAATCAGCGCCAACAGGGGGGACGTTGTGGAAGAGAGACGCACTCTTGGCTTTGAGCTGTTGCTCCGCTCCGATGTCGGCAACTGTGGGGGCGAGGCTGACCCTGCTCTTGCGCGTGCGGATGCCAACCCGACCTAGCTTCTCGTCCTCCTCGATCTCCCGGGCGATCCGCTGGTGTTCGCGTTCCCTTTCGTCTTGGCCGGACCGCACGCCAGCAAGCATCCCACGAAGGCAACCTTTGACGACGGCGTCGTAGACTTCGCGCTGGCGCTTCGTCAGCGGTGCATACAGCACGTACTCTTTCTTGGGCGGGAGTGAGCGCTCGACGTCCACTTTGAGACGCCGGAGAAGGAATGGACGGAGAATTTCGTGCAGTTTGTGAATGAGCACGGTATTGCGCGATTCGGCGAGGCCGTTGGAAAGAGTTGGGATCTTGAACCTGTAGGACGTAGAATTAGAAGGCGGTAATATGGAGAGACGGGAACCTACGAGTCTTGAAAGGCAGCGACATCGTCGAAAATTTCTGGAAGGATGAAGTTGAGGAGAGACCAGAGCTCCGCCAAGTTATTCTAGAAGGCTCGTGAGACCGCGTTAGACATGTAGAATCGGACTCACATGCAACGGGGTGCCCGTCAAGAGCAATCTTCCTGCGCTAGGATACTTTTTGATTTCCCGCATGAGGATGGAGTCCATGTTTTTCAAACGGTGACCCTCGTCTACGATAACCTGGCCCCAATCATACCTTGCGAGGTGCTTACGGTCTTTGATAATCATTTCATAAGTTGTGATAACCACGGGGAAGGAGGACTTTTGAGTAGTCAGGTCTTCATCGTCCGTGGCAATCTCAAAAACATCGTCCTCGTCCTCGTCGGTGTCACGACGTTTCGTGAGACGCCGTTTTTTCGTCCGCGTTGGTTGTTTTTTCTTCGGCAGGGTCTCGTGTTTTCGTGACAATGCCATGGAAGTACGCCGAAGTTCGGCACGTTCGTCAGGGCTGCCGTGATACATGCAAATGGGAATCTGCACGCCGCGTCAATATGGGGGGACGCGAGGCAAAGGGAAAGAGAAGAGACCTCTGGTGCAAACCGCGTGAACTCATCGATCCAGTTGTGTAAAACACTGAGCGGGCACACTACGAGGAAAGGCGCCTCTACTCGCACGCGAAGATGTGCGATAAACGCGATGGTCTGAATGGTCTGCAAAAAAACATGCAAATCAGCACGAACATTCTACAGTATTCGGCACCACCTGAAACGTTACCTTTCCCAAACCCATCTCGTCCGCTGAGCAAGATAAATTAGTGATGGACGATGAAGCTTGGAAGCCAACGCTTGCCTAGAATGCCCGAGATCCCGTTCTCCCATAAGCTGACCATCCACGCAACGCCTTCGAGCTGATAATCCTTCAGTTTGGCTCCTGTGAGCAACGCGGGCTGCACGAATGCGGGTTTCGCTTCTCCTGGAAGAATCCGGGCGCGTTTCGGAGGCTCATCCCCGTCTTCCTCGTCGTCACTACCTAGCCGTACGCGCTTTTTGCCTTGTCCTGAGCGTCCAGCGCGTTGCTTTTGCTTTGGTTTCTGTGTACGCGTCTGGGCGACGGAAGCGTGTTTTTCACGGGAGCGGTCCATCTGATCCTTCAATGCTTCAGTGTAGATGGCCGACTTTTCCAGGAGCGCTTCCATATTCGTAAATCGCGCGTCCTCGTCCTGTTTTCAAAAATCCGCGATTGGTTGGTTGGTTATTAGAGAGCGCGGATTGGAGCGTACGGGATCAGATTCCACAATAGGAGGGGTCGAAGGAGCAGTGCTTGATGGTGGACCTGGGGTCATCGCGAACGAGGGACTTGGGCTGGCTGAGAGTGAAGACATGGCCATGATGATCGAGGTTTGAGTTCGTGTTCAATTAGATTAGCGAGACCACTAACGCGTATCAGCCTACCCTAAATACATTACCAAAGTGGGACTTGGAATTCTCACGCCTGGTCGACTGTATGATCGTGCCAAAAAAACAGTGTTTATATTCGAGTAGGCACGTTCACAGCTTCGGTGCAATCACATCCCCTCCTGGTGTATCCGGCTTGCACCAGCTTTCGGCGTTAGGAGTCCTTGGCCGACTCCCATTTATAGACTCATACGGTCACGCACTTACCCGAGTGGCGTCTTGGCTTACTGTAAAGTGGATGGAAACCTCCCCACCACTTGCACAACGAATCATCCCGACCGGCTGACCATTATTTTGATAACCGGATTGACGCCGGACAACGAACACAATTGATGCTCCATAAACCCTTCCGCGGGCCACGTTGAGGATTGTAAGGTTCACTGCCTCGGGCAGGCAGTGTAATTAGAACCACGTACCCATCCGAGTTTGCATAAATGTAGGGCGGTGTATTTGGTGAAGCCCAGATGGACCTTATGCACAGCCGCAAAAAGGGGGTTATGGTCAGCTGGTGGGCATTGGCAGGCACCAAGTCGTGGTCTTGGAGGGAGAGCCAGGCAAAGTGGCCCAGATCAGGATCGCGCGGAGTACGTACGGGCGGTGACAGATTTGGATTATCCCCCAATGGGACAAGGGGTAACGCCTGGTCGAGTCGTGAGATTAAACGTGACAGATACGATGATGATAAAGCGTGCGGAGGGCCAATGAAAGTAAAACAAGGGAAAGAGGGAAGAAAGGAAGGGAAGGCTAGAGCAAGGTGAGGTGAGAGAACAGTCGGTGCACCCGGATGAAAATAGATAGTGTATGACAGGTTATAAGAATCTATTTGACGCAAGGCCCTGGGCTTACAGCATTGGGCTTCGCCTGTCCCATCGTCTACACGCATACACACACCCGGCGATTCCTCCCCCCGGCCCCCCATACCCAGACGAGAACGACGAATCCCTCGACCCACCACATCTGTTTTGATCTGCGTATTTTAGTTCGCATGGCTCCTGCCGACTCTAGCCGTCCCCATCGCCCGCCGTCTTTCCCAGCACTGGCCGACACCGCCCTTCGTCTGTTCCTCTCCTCTTTTCTTCTTCTCCGTCTTATTATCTTTCCCCTTAGACCTTAATTCCGTACCGGACCGCCGTGGTACAGCCCCCTCAACCACCTTAAACTCGCCCTCTCACAGTCAAAACACAGCGCCTTCCTGGTTGTTTCCTTCGCAACACTCACCATCCCCTCTCCCCTCTCCCTCTTCCAACCACCACAGTCCCCTGTCTGCTCGATCCAATCATCCCAGTCCTGCTACTGACACCGCCCAATCTCCATCTACCATGATCGGTGCTACTCCCACCTATTATGATCCGGAGCAAGACACTCAGCCCCAAGCCCAGGACTATCAGCATTGGATAGATAACACCTACAGGCAGACTTCCCTCGTTTATTCCAATACCCCATCCTACCCTCCTCAGCCCTCAGTGTCTGACTCTCTTACTCCTCAGCCCTCTGTATCTCACTCTCGCCCACAGCGGCAAATGCAGTCACAAGCACCTCGTCATACTAATCACTATCAATTCGTTACCTCTCATCCACCACCACCCGCATCGTCTTCTGATGCCACCCAATACGGTTTTTTCGAGAACCCCTCGAATCATCCTTTCGATAGTCGCCTTGGTCCCACACAGCGACAGTCGCGTGTCCCAACAAGTTGGCCCCAGCAACCCAGTGCCGAATTTACCCAGCCACCCCCACCATCAGACGATCCTACGTACTACTTGATGACTACGACAGATCAGTATCCAGGGATGACTGACACCGTCCAACAACCCCAGCGCCAGTACTCGTCCCCGAGCGAACACCTCACCCCAGGGGTAGCGCTCACACCTGCATCTGACGCAACTCTTCAGTCGGGACAATCCATCTCGCCGGCCTGGACCGACAATCAGCCTCTACCTCCACATGGTACCGGCTTATCCAACACTCCTTCCGGTTCGGTCACCTTCCAAGCGAGCCCGAAACCAACAGGCAAGCGCACACAGAATAAAACAACGAAGCAGCGCAAGCGTCAAAAGTCTGACACAGATACGGACGACGACGATGATGTGGAGGCAAACGTTGGTGCGAACATGCCCCGTCCCAATCGACTGTGAGTGTCTCCATTTTTATGTCGCGAGTTCCTACGTCCCTGACTCGTCCATTTGTCCTTTTTTTTCGTCCTTTTTTTTTTTTTTTTTTTCCGCCCATATTTTTTTCCTACGGTGTCTGCCTAATCGCGGTTTGCTGTGCTTCGATTCTCCCTACATTTTATGTGTCGAACTAATTCGTGGGGTCATTCCTCTACGGCTTCGCCATGCCGTCTGATCCTCCCTTGCAAACGTGACTTCTCGGGTCCCTTCTAACCCCGGCCATGCACTGCCTTCCGCTATCCCATACCCCCGCGGTCATTTCCTCCTTCCGATGGGCGTATCCCCGCTGCATACTCAGTCCCGGTGCATGCACTTACTGCAAGCGTCTCAAGGTCTGTCTTTGTCGTTAACATTTTACCTAATGCAGCCCTGACGTCCCCCGGAACCCACTTTGCCCCGTCTTGCACCTGGGATCTGCCCGATTTTCGTTCGTCCATTTGACCCAATCACGATTGTCTGGCCTCCATTTAGATGAAATGCACTTTTCCTCCTGGCGAGAACGTGTGCAAGCGCTGCAAGACAGGCAAGCACGACTGTATTGTTGAAGGCCGAAAACCTAGGAGTGCGCCAAAGTGAGCGATCTCTCCCGTCTGACCCATGGTGGCCTTCTTTTTATTGGGGCACTTCCGTGCTCTTAAATCTTCGCCCGTCCCCCCTTCCTCTTGTTTATTTTCCCCAAGATGTCGGACCCTACTCCCACCCTCACGCCGCCTACCTCTTCCTCTGACAATGAAGAATGCTCATCCTCACCCGTTAGTAAACGCGAGTACCTCCTCGCACAGATGAAGCAAAAGGATGCGATCATCGAGTCGCTGCTCAAACAGGTGCGCCTGCACGTTTCATCTAGGCGCCAGTTGACTCTGAAATGCGATTCTGTCACGCTTTTTCCAGTTGCACAATCCGTATCTTGCCACTCCTCTTTCGATTGAGGCATATCGCATGGCGACGCCCTCGAGCGACCACCATCGGGACACTGTCATTGCGTGGCTCGACCGGCTCCAGTCCTCTGTGCGCTCGCCACCCGTGCGCTCGGGCCCCGCCAAGAATCCATTCCAGCTTGACACCCATGCTGGCGAGTCGGAGGAATCCGATGATGAGCAGACGCAGCAGCAGCAGCAGCAGCACGTGCCACCACGCCGTGGGTCGTCGGGCTCGGACGATTCGCCCGTCTCACCCAATACCCTCGTAGAAGCCGACATCGACGCGTATGCGGACGACGCGGTTCCCATCGGGCTGCTTGCGAACCTTGCTATCAGCACGTCAAAGGATCGCCCAGCAGCCTCCGCGGAAAAGAAAGGCAGGGACAACGCGGACGATGATGACGACGACGTGGTGCGTTCACATTTCTGTTGCCTACATGGAAGGTTCCTCCGGGAATGGAGAATTCGACTAACAAGGCTTTTGTTAACAGGGTGTCGCCAGTAGGCGATTTTTCATGCCCGGTCCATCACAGAACCTCGCGTTGCGAAAGTCCCTGATTGACAAGATAAGCCCGCCGGACATTTTGGTCCATAAGCTCGTGACCCCTGAGGACGTGGAAAAGTTGTTTGACATGTGAGATTTCTAGTTTCGTTGTACGTCTCGTGTACGCTGACTTCGTAACCCATAGTTTCTACACACGTATAAACGTACGTATGGACACGTCTTTGTGAGATAATTCTGACATGGGTGGTTCGATTTTTTTTTGGTAGCCCTTCATCTCGCTGCTCGATCCTAAGTTGCACACGCCAGCGCTAACCTTTTCGAGGTGTCCATTCTTGTTCACCGTTGGTCCGTTACCGTTCCTCCGTTCCTTCTGACAGCGCTTCACGCTCACGTGTTGTACGCGTGTGAATAGTTTGCGCCATCGCCTCGCGCTATTCGGATAAGCCGGAAGTGTACTCGATCGCGATGCACTTTGCGAAGAGTGCCGCAGCCAATGCCCTCGTTGACGGCTGGAAATCTGTCGAGCTGTGTCAAGCGTACATTCTCATGAGTATTTACGCCGTTCCTGCCCGCCGCTGGGAAGAAGATCGTAGCTGGTTGTATACAGGCCTCGCTATTCGGTGCGCACTACCCCCGTCTTTCAATTTTAGCGCGTGATGGCTAACGTGAACGCTAGCATCGCAACCGACCTGAACCTGCACCTTCTGCCGCAGAAGAAGCCAATGACTGAACAGCAGGAGCTGGAGATGTTGAACCGCACACGTGTCTGGATCATTTGCTTCAACCTGGACAAGTCGACTGCGACGCAGTTTGGCAAACCATCCACGTTGAAGGAGGACTAGTGAGTGCTGTATGGTTTTTGTCCACCCTATTCTGTGCGATTAACGGGTGCTAGCATTATGCGTCACTCTCTCGAGTGGTACAAGGCCTCGAACCACAATCACCCTGTGCGTCATCTTGGAATGCTATGGTGTTACCACCTAGACTGACTGACTTGCGTGCGCTTACTAGTACGATGTGCATATTATCGCTTACTCCTCACTCTTCCGTATCATCAATCAATTCCATCAAAAAGTGTTCTCGGACCTTGACGTGCCCAATGGGTTGAATCGGTCAATTGATTTCCGCGAGGTGACGTTGGAGTATGACCAATTATTGCATAACTGCCGTGAGGAGTGGGCAGAGCGCTTCGCGCGAGATTCAGACCCCAGCGGTGCGTGGGTACCATCTCGTCTTCGTGCGAACCTGACATTTCCTCGGGACAGATCCGGCATGCGAGTTCCGCGCCAAGCTTCTGCCATTGTATGTTATAGTGCTTTCCCCGGCGGTTGTTTCCATACCTGATCCATGGTTTCACGTTGCAGCTACAGCAATTACGCGATGCTAGTCATGTTCTCGTTCGGGTTTCAAGAAGCATTCCTGCGGGGCTTCCAGGCTGGTGACGAAGTTTTCTTCACCAGGGTAAGACAGATTCTTTATTGGGCAGCGTCCTGTCAGACGGCGTTAATACTTCTTTCCCCAGAGCTTGGAGTGCGCCAAGACGGTTGTTACCGTTCTCGTGGACAGTTTGGTGCCGACTGGGTACATCCGCTTCGCTCCGGATGGTGCGTAAACTTCACGTACATGTATCGCCTCGGCCTCCTGTAACGGTGTTCATTCATTCAGGCTACTTCGTGTTCGCCGCGTTCGCCTCAGCGTTTATGCTCAAGGTGGGTAACGACTTCCCGTTTCCTGCAGGTTACGTTGTCTGATCCAGTTGTTTCTACGCCGTAGCTTTTGCGCCCAGAGTGCTCTAGGTTCTTTACCCCGGGGCTCGAAACCGAGATCTATCAAGTCATCGAGCGACTCATCAACACAATTGGGTCCCCGCAAATAGCGATCGATGAGCGCCACACGCCAATGCTGTACTCACGTTTCCTGGCGAGCTTGCTTGCGAAACATAGACGCGACGGCGCTGCACGTGGGCGCTTGCATCAACAGGGCCCGCCGACGCAACAGCCACACGTGAGCTCGAGTGCACCGGTGTACCAACACCAGCGACAAACGACGCAACAAGCACCGCCGTCGCATAGCGCGAACCCGTCTTCGTTCGCGACGGGAGGCAACCCCACGACCGTGCAGGACGTGCCGTCCCATTCAGCGCCGACGACTCCGAACGGCAAGCCGACGGCGACCCAGAGCGCGAATAACGAGCCAATGCACCAGCTCGAGACGCCGCCGTACATGTTCGGCGCCACTACGGGTCAGCCCGGTCAACCCGGTGACGCTAACGCTATGGATTTTACGTTCGACATCTCGATCGATGAGTTGCTTGGACCGATGAAGGCGATCGAGAACCCTCTGTGGATGCAGACGATGATGTTGCCAGGGTGCGTTGTACTTTCCCCGTCTTTGGTTCCGCTCAACTAATCATCATCATCCTGCAGTTTCTCGTGGCCGACGGACGAGAGTTATGCCTTCTTTGGAAATAACATGGCCGGCGATGGCTTCCAGAACTATATGGCCCCCCAGCCCACCGCAGTGCATCTGGGCTGAAGGTGACTTGTTGGAGGCGTGAGAATATAATGACCACGCCCACGATACAGTGTATTTGAATCTTGTTACTCATCCGTCTCTCTCTGCCTGTCGTCTCCCCTGATTTTCTTGCTCAATCACCCGCAATGTACTATATAATCTAGCTGGTCCTGTGCCCTCCCCAACTAGAATTTCCGCTTTCATGTTGTTTTTCCTCTCTATCTTCACTCTCTCCACGCTTTCTCGTAGGGCTCACGCACATCATTCTCGCTTTTTCCTATCTTTGTGTGTATTCATTTCTCCCGGGACTACGTACATGCATCGAGGGTCACCGTACGCTTGCCGTACACCGCCCAATCTTTCCCCCTTCATTAATTTTTGCTTTTAGTCCTGGCTGGCCTTCACACAAAGTAGTTGGTAGTATGTAGTAGCTGTAGAAGGTTTGTTGTAATAGTTGTCCCTCGTACGTACGTATACAATGGGTTTCGAACATGCGAACTCTTGAGTTGATCCCCGGACGGATTTTGTGCGGGACGGGCGAATGCGATGATGCCCGTCGACCACAACCGTCGCTGTTCCTGAATAGAACCTCCATCTCCGGTTTGGGTCAGGAAGCACGACCATGCAACCACGCCGAGCATATCATCGGCCATACCGCGGCGCGAACATCAGGTGCTGCAGCCACGCCGCGCTCCCGCGCTCAGAGCGTTCCCGGCGCGGCGCGCCTAGGCTTCGTCAGTACGGCCTGCCCTTCGCCAGAGGCGCGTTCAAGATGGCCCCGTTGCTGCTGAAGTCGTGCTCGCGGCAGCTTTGGGAAGTATGAGGAGCGCGGAGATCACGAGAAAGGCGAGCCATACGAACACGAGGGTAAGGGCTGAGCCTTGAGCTTGAGCCTGAGGCCTGAGGCCTAATATTCTATTGGGGGGTACCTGCGCCACTCCTAGTAAGGCCATGTCACCAGAGCCAGCTAGTGATCCGGCGCATGTTCTATTGCATGTTACTCAACTTGCCCGTTAAAATACTCTCGGAGGTACTCGTCCTCCTCGACCACCTCTCCATCTTACGCTGCTCCGCTGTAAATTTCCCTTCCTCGTTTCTCCTCTCCCTTATCTCTTACCATTAAATAGGCTTGCAGGCAGCTCCATGCCCTCGTTGCCGCGTCTCTCAATCTCCAATACCGCATCGAGCTCACAGCTGAGGGCTTTATCGACGGGCCGCCCGGAGGGCCAGCGTCGACGGCGGCGGCGCGCATGGACCTCTTGCTCGAGCGGCGTGTAGCCTGGCGTGTCATGCGCCCACGACGGCGTGCAGCCGTGGCGCTAGCGGGACGCTGCAACGCGTACGAGCTCGCGGGGGGCCTGTTCGCCAAGGCGGTCGAGGAGCACGGCGCGGCGCGGCGGCTGGTCGCCTCGTGGCTGCCAAGCAACTCGGCGGACGAGACGCGGCTCGTGGTCGACGACCTTGGCGTGCGCATCAACGACTTTGCCCTTGACCCCGCCCAGGATCTCATCGTCCTCCTCGAGCACCCCCCCGCAGTCAGCCTCAGTGCCAGTCCGAGCGCCGCCTACGCCGGCACGGACATCTGCGTACACCTCAGGAAGCTCAGCGCTGGTGCCGTCGCGCCCCACCCGGCTGTGAAGGTGTCCGTGCTGTGCCGCCGTTCGCCCGGCCCCGTGCGCGGGTGCATGATACAGATTGTCGAGGATGTCGTCGGGATGTATTTCTGGATGCCGCTGCATGGGGTGTTGATCTGGAACTGGATGGCTGGCGAGGAACTCGTCGTGCGTTTACTCGCCCCCACCTTACGTGTTCCCTCACTTATGGTATATCAGTTCGTTCAAGAGGACGCATCTGGGACTTCTCGTTCCTCTCCCCGAGAGCGTACATGGTCACGACGCTCAAGGACGGCGGCGAGATCCGCATCTACAGCTTAGCGTCTCCTTCGTCGTCCAGGCGGCCAACCCACGTCGCCACGCTGCACCTTCCCGCGCCCCACCCAAACCACGCGCTGTTCGAACTTACGACGACAACGGGGCCCTTCCTCGCGCGTCCGCCCGCCGGCTCGCCGTTCTCGTTCTCGCGAACGGCGCGCGTTCATGTCTTCACGATGCACCATGACCCGGGCGCACACCGGGGGCGATGGCAGCCGGCGTGCTTCGTCGTGCACAACCGGACGCTGATGCGCTACGTGGAAACGTACCGGGACGACGGTAGTGGCGCGGTGGATGTGCCGTGGGAGGAATGGGGCCCAGCGGGGACGCGGTTCTTCGTGCTTGCCAATGGGTTCCAGTAGCTTCGGTGAGTGCGGCGTGCGGTGTGCGGCGGCGGCGAGCTGATTGTGACACGGTAGCTATGTGCACGGGACGCGCGTGGTGTGCCCCGTTCTGCAGCCCTCCGGCGAGAGCCGGGTCGAAGTGGTGGACTTGAACGTGCACCGCTCGCGCGCCCCGACTGCGGCGGAGACAATTGCTGCTTCGCGGCTCGGAATCGATCTCGAGGAGCCGATTGAGGGCTCGCAGCTGGTGTGTGAACCGTCGGTGCTCCCTGCGGGCGGGGTATTTGCCAAGGAGGTTGTCACTAGGTTGCCGTACTACTCTGTACCCGCGCCGGGACAACGCGAACCATGTGGGGATATATGATCGACGAGCAGAGGCTGCTCGGTACGTCTTGGTCTGTCGTTGTCTGGGGAGCAGCCAGTTTTTTTTTTTTTTTTTTGAATCAATTTATATTCCGGAGCAGTAGAACATACAAAGCCGGTCCTAGACTCCCTACAGAGCTAGATTTACGTAACAGGTGGTAAGGTCTGAGGACCTGTGCTAAATGATAGTAGTCAAGTGTCCGAGGAATCGAAACCCCAGCACGGAAGCCCACCTCCCAGAGGAAAGCTGAGTAAGACCAATGGATAGAGAGTATGTAATGAGTCCACATCACTCTGTATGTGTCAAGCGCCTCAGCAATCTCCCACACCGGTCCCACACCGTTCCCTACATTCTTCAGCTACTAATGAACACAATGTACTTGTGGTCCCTCATGGACCCTGTGGGTGCTGTGACTTTGCTTTTGATGCCATACTTAGGTCCAAGGCCCCGGCGACACATGCAACTGGGTTCCCAGGCCCAGTGCCAGTCTGCCATATGGGTATGATGGTGGTGTAAAGGTTGGGCAATAAGAGGAGATCCAGCTAAGTCGAGCCGGTCAGGTGATAGGTCTGAAGGGCCAGTTCAATTGGCAACAAGAAAAGCGCGAAGTCGAAGATGATAGAGCATGAGTGAAGATGAACAAAGGCGAACTGGAAGTTTGCTTTGGAGAGGAATTTAGAGTGGCACACGAGAGGATGGATGGCAACACAACAGGATAATTAATTTGAGTACAAGCGAACACTTTTTATACATTATAGCTACGTTTTTAGGAGAAACAAAAGTAAAGTAAAGTAGAATAAAGACGCATGGGCCATTACAGGCGTGAAACAGGAGTCGGGGGAACGGAGACAGAAGGCACAAGGAGTCAAAAATAGAAAGGGAAAGGGGGTGCGAGCCCCCTATGAATCTTGAGTCGTTTGAGGTGAAATGGATACAGAGATAAACTTCTTGAATGGCCACACATAATTGTGGTGGTGTTATTTTGGTGTGGGTTCGAGTTGGCCGGGTCGAGTGTGCCGAAATGCACCAGATGGGCCATCACATACTGGCTGCGCTTGAGGGTGTGTTCCACTTGGGGCGGTTCCACCATGTCCAAATTGGCATCGGAGTTTCAGTCAGGGGTTGGTTAGGGAATGGTACAGATTGCTGAGAGTGAAATCAGGAGTGAATGGTGGACATATGTGGTAATCTCCCACTAGGGGAGGTGTTGGGTAATGGGGGCTGGAGCCTCCCAGGGTGGTAGTAGTGATCAATTTGTAATGATCATTGTGGGGGCTGGAGACCCCCAGGTGGTAATGAGTGCCCCTGTCAGGAATATTGCCTGAGCGAGGATCGAACCTGCAGGTCCAACCCAAGCTCTCCCAAACAGGGTGGGGGGGGAGGGCAAAAGCCACTGCACCATCCCCCCCTGGGGAGCAGCCAGTTACATGTCAAAAACTAGGTGAGTCCATTTATGGATGGTGACTTGGGCAATGTAGACGTATACATGTTTTGAGATGATTGTAATTGTTTCTCTGACGAGACTGGTACTTATTTCCTTGCAACAATAGGCTTTTTGGCTGATATTGCAACAATCTAGTTTGCTGCGCTGTGAGCAGAAGTGTGCCTACGCATGTACAATGTACAAATTGGTATTCAATCACAATGTGAGTCCCTATAGTGGACAGACTAATGGGCGGTTGGCGCTTATTTGGAATGCCTTGTCACCCAAATCAAGGCACATTTTTGTGGTGGCTCGGCATCACATTTTTATTCAAATCGCCTTTGAATTACTACACTTCGTTAATACGACAGAATGTTGATGTCTCAAGGCTCGCACTGTGAAGGTCATGTTTGAATGCGATGCAGTCTCCAACATAACAAACCACCACAATATGCGACAGTACATTGGACATTTCACCCAGAAATTAGACTGGCAAATCGACTATGCAGCGTGAATTTACAGCGTGCTTATGCTGGCACTATCTGGTGCAGAGATGCTCAAGTTCGACTTTTACAGATTGATGATGCCAACAGAATGGCAAAATGGTGAGGTCAACAGCACAATGCAGCACAAACTTTTCAGGCCTTTCGTTGGGGTGAAGGAATTTTGTATTTGCGGTGCACTCTCGCAAGAGCTTTTCTTGTGCACTGCAGTTGGACAATGTAGGGCTAGACCCAGGGTTACTACCCTGTCTGCAGGTGGTCAGTTACAGTCTCGAAAATGGGCGCACAGGGAATCTGTTTTCTACGACTAGTGGACGACTGTCAAACTTAACTGGTAACCGGTAACCTGCCCGGACCAGTGGAAGCGATTAGAACCCCTGTGGATGACTGGATGCAGATGTGTTCTCCCTTTTTATTTTTACGTCTTTGTCGTCTTTGTTCCCCACCCAATACTATCTCTGTGCATTTTGCAGCTCCTTGTGGGAAACGGAC